>OY740783.1:23788319-24203319 GCA_963514005.1 Raja brachyura | reverse complement strand
GAGTTGTGGCTGCAGGCTTAGAGGTGGATCCATGCTGGTTGGGTAACCAACCTAACACCTTTAGCCACTATGTCAGCAGGAGCAGGAGTACAGGGTATTCGCAATACCCTGAGAATAAGCGTGAAGGACATCAGCGAGGGGACCCTCTTTTCAAGAGACCTGTTCGTCAAGAAGGTCTTGCTAGGGGCCCTCAAATTTGAGGCTAAGGACATCTACTGCCTCCAGGATTTCCCAGGTAACGGATATTTTGACGTTACCTTCAAGTATCCGACGGGATGGCAGAAGGAGATGGAAGACTTTCGGGAGAGGGGGAATGAAGCTCCGCTGTCGCTGCTCAAAGTGCAGCCGCTCTTCACCCTCCCCACCCAGAAGGAAAGGTTGATCACCGTGCATATGTTCAACCCACATGTGCCGGTAGTCGATGTCCTCACGTTCCTTGCTCGCTACGTTGAGGGAACAGGGAACTGTGTGGACGTGAAGGACATGCATGGAATTTGGACAAGCAAGAGGCAAATCAAGGTGAAGCTGAGGGCGGACAAAGACGGAGAAATTGTCCACCCCCCCTCGGTTTTTGCGATTGGAGGAAACCGAGGCTACCTCAGCTACGTAGGGCAACCCAGGCTGTGCAGGAAATGCAACAAGCCTGGGCATGTGATGGCCCAATGCACAGCAGTTGTCTGCAAAAACTGCAGAATGGAGGGCCACGAGACAAAGGACTGTCAGGCCAGCAAGAACTGCAACCTGTGCGGGGAGGCAGGCCACCTTTACAGGGCTTGCCCTAAAAGAGCCTGCACTTATGCACAGGCGACAAGAGGGGCTGCTGCCAGCACCCCCAAGGTGGGCGAAGCACCCCCCACCACTACCAAGACCCCAGCAGAGAAAGGAAACACAGATGAGGACAGCCCAACCACCTTGAAGCCCCGTGCCAGAAGGAGACGCCCAGCATCTTGCCCAGGAGGGAGAGTCGATGGAGGAGGAGGAACAGAAGGAGAAGTGGACAACAGTGTCCTACAAGAAGCTGAGGGTTCAGCCCAAGGAGCCGAGGCCGCAAAGGACTGGTAAGTCTAAAAGCAAACAAATAAAAAGATGTCTTTCTATTACAGAAGGCAGCAATCTCTCCTCTTCGTCAGAGGATGAGGCGACCGGGAAGTCCCAACGAGGGAGACATAGGAGGAAAACGGGGGAAGAGAAGAGAGAGGCCACGACGATCACGACCCGGCCCCAGGAGACTGAGAACAGAGAAGCGGCGGAAGGGCCCCAACCCCAGGACACCAGGAGCAGTGCAGCGGTCGAGGGGCCCCAGGCCCAGGACATCGGGAGCAGTGAAACGGTCGAGGGGCTCCAGCCCCTGGAGACAGGGATCATCACAGCAGCCAATGGGCCCCAGCTCCGGGCAACCGGGAGCAGCGCAACGGCCGATGGGCCCCAGCTCCGGGCGACCGGGAGCATTGCAGCGGCCAATGGGCCCCAGCTCCGGGTGACCGGGAGCAGCACAAAGGCCGTTGGGCCCCAGCTCCGGGCGACCGGGAGCAGTGAACCAGCCACCGTGACCCAGCTACAGGAGACGGAGGAAGCCGTGTGCCCGAAAGGGGGTGGAACGAGAAGGCCCCCCTCAACGACACCACTGGTTGCGCCACCAGAAACCCACCTCATCGCTGGATTCCTGAGCCCAGGAAAGCTGAGGCAATTCACCGAAACGGTGGGAATGAGGGGACACGAAAATGGTCAGTGACTCTAAAGACAATGGAGCTCAAACTGGCATCTTTAAACGTGCGCAGTATAAAGAGCACTGCGCGATGTGTGAACGCCTTACAGTACCTGGCCAAGGTCAAGGCAGATGTGACATTTCTTCAGGAGTGCGGGCTGCCACACCTCCGCTGCTATCGGAGGTAGTCGCGATGGTGGCCCCACGGACTGTCGGTGTGGTCGGGGGGCAATGACTGTCGTGCTTCCGGCCTGGGGATTTTGCTGCGGGGAGGGAACTTCGCCATCAATGAGGTTAGGGAGGTGGTTGGGGGGCGTCTCCTTGTGGTGGATGTTATGTACCGTGGCTCTCCGCTCCGGCTGATTTATGTGTATGCCTCACCCACGCAGAGCGAGAGGCTGGCCGTTCTCCAGCAGCTCCCAGTGCTGCTGGCCATGTCCCGGCAGCTCATTCTGGCCGGTGACTTCAACTGCATCATTGATGCGGCTGGACGATCCGGCAGTGCCGACAGCAGACTGGACAGCACGTCCAAGTTCCTGAGGGATATGGTAAAAGATGCAAAGCTGCGCGATGCCTTCAGCGACCCTGCAGGCGGGTCCCAGCCACGGTTCACCTGGTCGAGATCGGACGGTTTAGCCCGATCTCGGATAGACTTTGTCTTCACGACGAAGGCCGTCACGGTGAGACACACTGACCTCACGCCGGTGTTCTTCTCCGACCACTGCCTCCTTCAGGCTTCCTGTCACCTACAGGAGGACCGGAAGGCAGGCAGAGGGACGTGGAAGTTAAACATGAAGCTGTTGACCCCAGAGAACATCGAGGAGCTAAAGAGGGACTACGCATGTTGGAGAACGGTGAAGCCCCTCTTTGACTCCCCCACACTCTGGTGGGAAGCAACCAAGGAGAACATTAAGAGGTTCTTCATAAGTAAAGGGGTTCAGAGAGCAAGACAGAGTCAGAGGGAATTGTGCCAACTCCAGACAGATTTGCAACAACTGCTCCTTCTGCAGTCGAGAGGGGTGGATGTGAAGGAGGAACTTAGAGACGTGAAGGACCGGCAAGCTCGGCTCTTTACCTCTGAATCCTCCAAGATCATCTTCCGATCCAGGGTCCGCCATGTGGAGCAGGATGAGACGTGCTCAGGTTTCTTCTTCCACAAGGTTCACAGGGGGAGCTCTGTGATGAACAGCCTTAGGGAGGAGGATGGCTCGGTAGCATCCTCACACACAGACATGCTGAGGATCTGCAAATCCTTTTACACAGATTTGTATGACCAAAAGGCCATAGACAGCACCTCCTCCCAGAACTTCCTGTCCTCGATCACGGAGGTCTTGGAGGACAGCAAGCGGGAGAGTCTGGACCAACCACTGACCCTAGAGGAGCTGACTGGCTCCATCCGTTCCTTTGACTCGGGTAAAACTCCCGGAAGCGATGGCTTACCAGCCGAGTTGTATTCGGCTCTGTGGGACTGGATGGGCCCGGACCTGCTAGAAGTGTACAACGACATGCTTCTAGCTGGTAGCATGTCAGACTCCATGAGGAAGGGCAACATCACCCTAATCTACAAGCAGAAGGGGGAGATGAAGGACATAAAGAATTGGAGACCCATAACGCTCTTGAATGTAGACTACAAGATCCTGTCTAAGGCCATCGCCAACCGGGTCAAGTCTGCTCTGGGACAGGTGATCCACCCGGACCAAACTTGTGCTGTACCTGGCAGGAAAATCTCAGACAGCCTAGCGCTGCTGAGAGATACCATCGCCTACGTGCAGGACAGACGGGTGGATGCCTGCCTAGTCAGCTTGGACCAGGAGAAGGCCTTTGACAGGATTTCGCACACGTACATGAGGGACGTGCTCTCCAAAATGGGTTTTGGGGAGGGAATCAGGAATTGGATCAATCTGCTCTACACCGACATCCGTAGTGCAGTCCAAATCAATGGGTGGGAATCAGACAGTTTCCCTGTAAGGTCTGGAGTCAGGCAGGGTTGCCCTCTCTCCCCTGTCTTGTTTGTCTGCTGTATTGAACCTTTTGCCGAATCCATCAGGAAGGATGCGAGCATAAGAGGAGTGACACTGCCCGGCAGTGGGGGCATTCAAGTAAAGACCTCCCTGTACATGGACGATGTCGCTGTCTTCTGCTCGGATCCAGGGTCGGTCCGCAGATTGATTAGTATCTGCGACCAGTTTGAGTCGGCCACGGGAGCCAGGGTGAACCGCAGGAAGAGCGAGGCCATGCTCTTTGGCAACTGGCCCGACAGATCTTCCGTCCCCTTCACCATCAAGCCTGACTTCTTCAAGGTGCTGGGGATCTGGTTCGGGGGGGCTGAGGCATGTAATAAGAATTGACTGGAGCGGATAGCCAGGGTGGGGAAGAAGCTGGAGCTGTGGAGGCAACGCTCCCTCTCCATAACGGGAAAGAATTTGGTCATCAGGTGTGAGGTGCTCTCGGGCCTGCTGTACTTGGCACAGGTGTGGCCTGTCCCTCCTTCCTACGCCACAGGGATCACCCGGGCCGTCTTCCAGTTCATCTGGGGGTCGAGGATGGACCGGGTGCGACGGGCCACAATGTACAAGTCAGCAGACAACGGGGGTAAAAGCGTGCCCAACGTCGCCCTCATCCTGATGGCCACCTTCGTGTGTGGCTGCATCAGGCGGAGTGTAGAACCAAGGCACGTGGGCACCAAGTGCCACTACTTGCTGAGGTTCTACCTGTCCCCGGTGTTGCGAAGGATGGGCCTGGCGCAGATGCTACGCAAGGTGCCAGTCAGCTGGACACTGCCGCCCCATCTGTCGTCTGTGGAAAGGTTCTTCCGGACCAACACCTTTGACCACATGTCCATTGGGCAGTGGTCAGCACAGAATGTCCTGCAGGCGCTGCAGGGAAAGGACTCGATGGACCCGGTGGCGTGGTTCCCTGAGCAGACTGCCCAGCTTGTCTGGCAAAATGCCTCATCGCCAGAACTCACCAACAAGCACCAAGACCTGGCTTGGCTGGCGGTGAGGGGAGCCCGCCCAGCCAGATCCTTCCTGCACCGTCGGAACCTCACTACCAGCGCACGCTGCCCTCGGGACGGCTGCTATGGAGTGGAGACGGTTGCCCACCTCTTTGCAGAGTGTGGATTTGCCCAAAGAGTCTGGAGAAAAATGCAAGGGTCCCTGGTACGCTTTATTCCAAACAGCTCCGTCACAGAGGACTCTGTGATTTACGGACTGTTCCCAGGGACACATTCAGAGACTGACCTCAAGTGCTGCTAGAGGGTTATCAACTCGGTGAAAGACGCTCTCTGGTCTGCCCGAGCTTTGTTCACCACCCAGCAGAGCGAGATGTCCGTCGGGGAATGTTGCCGACTGGCCCATTGCAGACTGCAGGAGTACGTGCTGAGGGACGCACTGAAGCTCGGTGCAGCCAACGCCAAGGCTCGGTGGGGGAGGGCCACAGTCTAAGGTCCTTCCGCTGCTGGACATGGGGGGCACAGTATGGTGGAGACGCCCCTCAAAATAAGGGAGGGTATCCCATGCCGGGGGGCCACATGAGTGGCACGGGTGGGGGATCGATTCGCGAAATTTGAAAAATGTATATAGACTGTATGGAGCAATTTGTATAGCCTCCGAAAATGTTGGATGGATTTTTTGCATGGTTGATGTATTGTATATATTTATTACTCGAATAAAGTCTATTTTGAAATTTAAAAAAAAAAAAAAATCAATCTAGCTGTAAATACCCCAGATGACCTGGTGAAGTTTCCAAAACAGGATAGAGGTTGAGAGAAGAAGGGGAAAGGGGGAATGCATTTGTAATTAAAATTGTGTAAAGTAAGTTTTTACCACATGCCAGATAATTTTCTTTCCATAGTCTTAGTTTAAAGCATATGTTTAGGCACGTATTACGTAGTGTTGGTGAGATTCGATTTCTCATTTGTTCAATAAAGCCTGTACATTTTAGACTTGCTTTGAGTCCGTTTTGGTTTCTGTTTTTTCTCATCAGTACGCTCTGGTCAAGTCAACCTTTTATCATATCCCACCATAATTCCTAGGTCTAGAACCCAGGGGAACCCTTTTTTGTTGTATTCTCCCTTGGGTACTGCTCGAGTGGAGTGGTGGCCGTTTGACCCACCGACAAGGGAGAGAATCACTCGGGGAGTTGGGCCCGTAGTGGAGCAAAGAGAACTAAACCCCTACACAGCTTTGGCGCCCATATCAGAGGGGGTATATGCTGGCATTGGAGAGGGTTCAGAGGTGGTTTACAAGAATGAGTGGGTTAACATATGATGAACATTAGATGGCACTGAGCATGTACCAGCTAGAGTTTAGAAAACTGAGGGAGGACCTAATTGAAACTAATTGAATAGTGAAAGGCCTTGAGGATGTGGAGAGGATGTTTCCACTAGTGGGAAAGTCCTGGGCCAGAGGTCAAATCCTCAGAATAAAAGGACATACCTTTAGACAGAAGATGAGGAGGAATTTCTTTAGTCAGAGGGTGGTGAATCTGTGAAATTCATTTCCACCAACGATGTTTAGTTTAATTTAGTTTAGTTTAATTTAAGTTAGTTGATGATTATTGTCACGTGTACCGATGTACAGTGTAAAGCATATTTGTTGCGTGCTATCCAGTCATCAAAAAGTCTATACATGATTATTATAATCAAGCCATCCACAGTGTCCAGATGCAGAATAAACGGACTAACGTTTAGTGCCAGACAAAGTCCAGTAAAATTCCGATTAAAGGTAGTCCGTGGGTCTACAGTGAGGTAGATGGTAGGTCAGGACCACACTCTACCTCATTGACAAAGGACAAGGTCAAAGGACAAAGGACAAAAGGACAAAGGACATTTATTGTCACATACACCAATTGGTGTAGTGAAATTTGACTTGCCATGCAGCACACAGATAAAGATAAGACACAACACTAAAGAATTAACAATGAACATAAAAACATACCCCCACAATGGAAGACCTCAGATAGTCTTTAATGGGACTTGACTGGACTTCATCTTGCACTAAACGTTGTTCTCTCTACTCCACTGCGATATCTCCTCAAGGTATGCCTACTTTGAAGACGTTCTCCTCCTCCCTACGAAGACAGTTTCACAACCTCCTCTCTAACTGCTCCCCCTCTGTGATACCCCCTTCCCTCCAACTCTACGACCACATCCTCACCCAAACTCGATACCACAGCCACATCTGCTTCCTCGGGGCCTGCCTGCGCCTCCACCTCATACCTCGTGGATTCCAGCTCCAATTCCCTGCCTCCCAGTTCGGACCCCAGCCAGACTATCGGTACCGACTGGCCATCCGCCGCCACACTGTACAATTCTCCAACCGGGCATTAAGATCCACCCTGGTTGCAATGCGCCGGCACCAGCAGGACCTCACATTGGCTCTCCCGAATCTTCGGGCCTCACTCACCCAGACCTGCAACGGACCCCAACTACACTACATCCTCCGGAAGATCCACCGCTTCAATCAGCAATTCCTGTCCCATCTTACCTCCACCAAGGACCTGAAATTAGCCCGCCTCCAGGCCGTTCCAGCTAACGACAATCCCCGACTCGACCGCCCGCAGGCCCCGGGCCCCAACTCAGGCCCGAGCCTCCGGCCTGAGTCCCCCGACGCCATCTTGGCCACCAGGAGCACCTCCAGGACTCACCAGGACGCCGCCTTCACCGACATCCACGCCAATGCTGCCGCCGACCTCCACCTGCCTACCGATGATGCCCAGCCCCGCTGCCTGCCCGGTAACTCTGTTTATCTCACCCTCCCCGATTCCACCGCCTATCACCAGCACAACGCGACCGCCGAACCTCGCCGTCCGCCGGGACCACCTACCCTCATCGCCGCACCGGGCCCATCCAGCATCGCCGTTGTACTGGGCCCGCCGAAGACCAGAGCCGCACCCGCCTCACCTTGCATCGCCGCCGGACCGGGGCCCCCCGAACATGGCCGCCGCACCGCACCCCACTCTTCTCGCCGCCTCACCGGGCGGGCTGAACCTTGCCGCCACACCGACCACTCGCCCACCAGGACCACCCACGCATCGCCCGCCGACACCGACTCCACTGCCCGCGGACTCCTACCTTTGGGCCCGCCGACCCACGACACTCCACCGCCCTCCAGCAGCCCGCAGCCGTCGCCTCACCTACAGACTGGACTGTGCAGCGGGCCTGAAGCCTCCACGTTGCTCACTCCTCCCACCACTCTGTTGTTAATGGAACTGGGTCCTAGTGCCCGTCTCCCCAACCCCGGTGACCTCAGTGGCTATTCCACTGGGTCTTCCCCATCCCCCTCCTACCATGTAACCCCCGCTCTTTCCCACCCACACCACAGCCCCCATACCCCCCCACCCCCTGACCACCCTCCACCCCCCCACCACACAACGCTTCGTCCTCAGTCCACTCAACTGCCTTCCTCCAGCCACAACCCCCATCCCTGCCGCGTGTTCACCATCCCCCCGGACCTCCCCCTCTCCGACACCAAAAGGTCGGTCCTCAGCAGAGGTCTTACCTTTGTCCCCCTCCGTCCCCACCTCAATGAGTTTCGCGCCCACCACGACTTGGAGCTCTTCTACCGTCGCCTCCGCCTCACAGCGTTTTTCCACGGGAACAAGTCCTCGCCCCCCACTGATGATCCCTTTTCCTGTCTCCCACGTACCCCCTCCTCGTGGAGCCCCCCTCATGGCCCTCCAGCTTTAGAACTCTTTATTCAGAACTGCCGTCGGGACATCAACCGCCTCGACTTCTCCACTCCCCTGTCTCACTCCAATCTCTCCCCCTCCGAACGTATTGCCATCGACTCACAAAGCAGAGGCCACGCGCCAACTCTCGGACACCTCCTCCTACTTACCCCTGGACCATGACCCCACTGACGAGCACCAGGCCACCATCTCGAGCACCATAACCGGCTTCATCAACTCCGGCTCCCTACCCCCCCGAGCCTCCAACCTCATCGTTCCCCAGCCCCGCACAGCCCGATTTTACCTTCTCCCCAAAATCCACAAACCCGACTGCCCCGGCAGACCCATTGTCTCTGCCTGTTCATGCCCCACCGAACACATTTCCACATACCTTGACTCCATCCTATCCCCCTTTGTTAAATCCCTCCCCACCTATGTTCAAGACACCTCAGACACTCTCCGTCGGCTCCGCACATTCCGTTGTCCAGGCCCCCATCCTCTCATCTTCACCATGGACGTCCAGTCACTATACACCTGCATCCCCCACCAGGATGGTCTCAAAGCCCTCCGGTACTTCCTCGACCAGAGGAGCAACCCATACCCATCCATTGACACCCTCCTCCGCCTAGCGGAGTTGGTCCTTACCCTCAACAACTTCTCTTTTGACTCCTCCCATTTCCTCCAAACACAAGGCGTAGCTATGGGCACACGCATGGGCCCTAGCTACGCCTGCCTCTTTGTCGGGTACGTCGAACAATCTTTGTTCTCGGCGTACCAGGGCCCCACCCCCGACCTTTACCTCCGTTACATTGACGACTGCTTTGGTGTCACCTCCTGCACCCACGCAGAACTGACTGACTTCATCCATTTCACCACCAACTTCCATCCGGCACTCAAATATACTTGGACCATTTCCGACATTTCCCTACCATTCCTTGACCTCACCATCTCTATTGCAGGTGATACACTCCTGACTGACATCCACTACAAACCAACTGACTCCCACAGCTACCTGGACTACTCTTTCTCCCACCCTGCTTCCTGTAAGGACTCCATCCCCTATTCCCAATTCCTCCGTCTACGCCGCATCTGCTCCCAGGATGACGTGTTCCAAGTCATCGCAAATGTCCTCGTTCTTCAGAGAACGGGGTTTCCCCTCCCCCACTATAGATGAGGCCGCACCAGGGTCTCCTCCATACCCCGCAACACTGCCCTCTCTCCCCATTCCCCCACTCACAACAAGGGCCGAGTCCCCCTGGTCCTCACCTTTCAGCCCACCAGCCAGCGCATACAACAGATAGTCCTCCGCCAGTTTCGTCACCTCCAACGTGACCCTTCCACTCGCCACATCTTCCCATCTCCCCCCCTGTCTGCCTTCCGCAAAGACCGCTCCCTCCGCAACTCCCTCGTCAATTCTTCCCTTCCCTCCCGCTCCACTCCTTCCCCGGGCACTTTCCCTTGCAACCGCAAGAGATGCTACACTTGTCCCTTCACCTCCCCCATCCACTCCTTTCAGGGACCCAAGCAGTCATTCCAAGTCCGACAGAGGTTCACCTGAACCTCCTCCAACCTCATCTACTGCATCCGTTGCTCCAGATGCCAGCTGATCTACATCGGTGAGACCAAGCGGAGGCTGGGCGATCTTTTCGCCGAACACCTCCGCTCGGTCCGCAATAACCAACCCGACCTCCCGGTGGCTCAGCACTTCAACTCCCCCTCCCACTCCGTATCCGACCTCTCGGTCCTGGGCCTCCTCCACGGCCAGAGTGATCAACACTGCAAGTTTGAGGAACAGCACCTCATATTCCGCTTGGGGAGTCTGCATCCTCTGGGCTTAAACATTGAATTTTCTCAATTCTGTTAACCCAGACTGCCTCCCCCCCACCTCTCCCTCTGCCCTCTGGCCCTGACATTCCTTCTCCATCTCTCCCCCCCCCCCCCCCCCCCAGTCGCACTAGCTTCTCATTTTCACACCACAAACAGCTTACAATGGCCTGCTTCCTTTATCACCAATACTTTTTTGCATATCTTTCACTCATTGTTCCTTATCTCTCCACATCACTGTTTATATCTCTCGTTTCCCTGATCCCTGACCAGTCTGAAGAAGGGTCTCGACCCGAAACGTCGCCTATCTCCTTCGCTCCTTAGATGCTGCTGCACCCGCTGAGTTTCTCCAGCTTTTTGTGTAACCGTTGTTCTCTTAAACCTCTCTTCTCTTCCTGGGCTGTGTTTCTTTCCAGCAGATCTATACTGCAGAATGGTGGATGCATGCAAAAGCCAAGCAATATTTTGCAGAACAAAACTACCAAGCACTGTGACAATTATGAAAATGGCTGTGTAGATTAAGTGGAATCATTTAAAACTAAGTTTAAAGGAGGTGAAATCATCACTGATGCCAAAAAGTCAGATTAATTAAATATAATTTATTTCCTGCTATTGAGAATTCATTATATTATTAACTACCCTATAGCCTCGAAAATTGTACATCAGTCGTGAATAAAGTATGTTGATGCTTATATTATACCATAATTTAATAATGAGGCAAATCTTTTAATTAGTACAGTAGATTACTCACATTAAAATAGAAAATATGCAATGAATTATGTTTTATTTAATTAGCTTAAAACTCTGGAGCACTCAGCAAGTGTAGCTACATTTTTTTTGGTTTCTCTTTTTAGTGAACCGATAACTGTTTTGAAACACTGCACAAATGGCAACTGTCATTCTGTTCCATGGTGCTCTTATATGTCATAGAGTCATAGAGTGATACAGTGTACAAACAGGACCTTCGGCCCAATTTTCCCACACCGGCCAACATGTTCCAGCTACCTGCCTGCTTTTGCCGCATATCCCTCCAAACCTGTCCTATCCGTGTACCTGTCTAACCCACCACCCTTTGTGTGAAAAAGTTACCCCTCAAATTCCTATAAAATCTTTTCTCCTTCACGTTAAATCTATGTCCTCTGGCCCTCGATTCACCTACTCTGGGCAAGAGACTCTGTGCATCTTCCCGATCTATTTCTCTATAAGAATAGCATTAGCACTGTAAGTGGACTGCATATGCTATTCAGACCAAAATGCTGTTATGTAGTCCATTGCCCTTTATTCATCAATCACTCTGCTATGCGTCCCCATGAGATATTTTACAATAGTAATCACTGCAGTATTCCAAACCATAATTTTTTGCCATACATGACTGCACAAAGATTGATGGATTTCATGCGTTCCATGCTGATTTTGGGGATGAAATGGAATCATAAGCCTTTTACATGCATCATAATTGATAGCTGTTCCCTTTTTTGCATCATTTTTAAAGGCAGAAGCATCTGTCATCGTTGGTCTACATAATTAGATGAAGTGCAGTGTGCTTGTTTTTCAAGAGATGATATAGAAGTGAGATATGGTTTCAGGAATACAAGTCATTTATTTGTATGTCTCCCCGGTAAAGTTTTAAACCTGTGAAAAATCTTCCGTGGTGGCTGCCTCCTGCCTTGGTTGCTGCCACATCCATCTGACTGATTAAAGTTCCCACAATCTAACCTGTGATTTATTTCAGTTAGGTTATAGTAATTACTATGGCTATGGATTAGGCCTCAATGTTCAGTGGGATTATCAAAAAGCATTGACTGAGAAGCAGAATGAGGGTGATAAGCACATTGGTTTCCAGCCAATCAACAAAAAATTCTTGATTAGTACAGAGAGAAGAGTCGAGTCAAGAGTCAAGAGAGTTTTATTGTCATATGTCCCGGATGGGACAATGAAATTCTTACTTGCTGCCGCACAACCGAATATGTGAATATGTAAACATAGTACATAACGGGGCAGAGAAAAACGTTCAATAAATAACAAATATAGTGCAATAATAATATAGTATTTTGCAGTTCAGAACTCAGAGCTTATTTGTTGTACTGTTTAATAGCCTGATTTTGTGCTGTTCCTCTACTGGACGTTATAGTTTTAAGGCTCCTGTACCTTCTTTCTGACGGCAATGGTGAAATGAGTGTGTGGCCAAGATGGTGTGGGTCTTTGATGATTTTGACTGCTTTTTTGAGGCAGCGCCTATGATAGATCCCTTCGACGGTGGGGAGGTCAAACCCGGTGATGGGCTGGGCAGTGATCACAACTTTGTGTAGTCTTTTTCACAATAGAAGTCAGGAGAATGGATTCAGGAGGGAGAGATAGATCAGCCATGAATGAATGGCGGAGTAGACTTGATGGGCCGAGTGGCCTAATTCTACTCTGATCACTTATGGCCTTATGACCTAAAAAGATGAAGAAGTGAGGGCAAATATTGGTGCAGCTAATGTCAATGTCCCATTGATCTTAATAGAAGCATGATTTTTTAAAAGCTTCAATTGCTGAGTATTGGCTGGACAGGAAAACGGACACAAAATACTGGAGTAACAGCGGTAAAGGCAGCATCTCTGGAGAGAACGTTTTGGGTCGAGACCTTTCTTCACTGAAGAAAATGTCACCCGTGCCTTCTTATCAGAGATGCCGCCTGTCCCACTAAGTTACTCCAGCATTTTGTGTCTGTCTTCGGTGTAAACCAGCATCTGCAGTTCCTTCCTTCACTTTGTCTAGACTGGATTGGATGGGTATTTTGATATATAGTGAATCAAGGCACATAACATTAGTGCAAGAAATTAATATTGAAATAAAAGATCAGCCATAATCTGATTGAATGGAGAGTGGGCATGATGAGCAAGTGGCCGACTCATGCCTCTGTTCCCTAATATTCAGTCAAAGAATGAATTAAACCAAGTATATTGATGGAACAGTGGGAGAGTCTATGAACACTAGTGGGAGAGTCTAGGACCACTAGTGGGAGAGTTTACGACCACTAGGTGGGAGAGTCTAGGACCGGAGGGCACAGCCTCAGAATAGAAAGATATACCTTTAGAAAGGAGATGAGGAGGAATTTCTTTAGTCAGAGGTTGGTGAGTCTGTGGAATTCATTAACACTGTTGTGAAGGCCAAAACATTGGGCATGTTTAAGGTGGAGAATGACAGATTCTTGATTATAACATATAACCATATAACAATTACAGCACGGAAACAGGCCATCTCGGCCCCTCAAATCCGTGCCAAACAACTTTTTTCCCTTAGTCCCACCTGCCTGCACTCATACCATAACCCTCCATACCCTTCTCATCCATATGCCTATGCAATTTATTTTTAAATGATACCAACGAACCTACCGCCACCACTTCCACTGGAAGCTCATTCCACACCGCTACCACTCTCTGAGTAAAAAAGATCCCCCTCATGTTACCCCTAAACTTCTGTCCCTTAATTCTAAAATCATGTCCTCTTGTTTGATTCTTCCCTATTCTCAAAGGGAAAAGCTTGTCCACATCAACTCTGTCTATCCCTCTCATCATTTTAAAGATCTCTATCAAGTCCCCCCTTAACCTTCTGCGCTCCAGAGAATAAAGACCTAACTTATTCAACTTAGCTGTTGAAACCCAGGCAACATTCTAGTAAATCTCCTCTGTACCCTCTCTATTTTGTTGACATCCTTCCTATAATTGGGTGACCAAAATTGTACACCATACTCCAGATTTGGTCTCACCAATGCCTTGTACAATTTTAACATTACATCCCAGCTTCTATACTCAATGCTCTGATTTATAAAGGCTAGCATACCAAAAGCTTTCTTTACCACCCTATCTATATGAGATTAGTTATGGGCCTGTCCCAATTAGGCGATTTTTCAGCAGACTGCCGGCGACTGTTAAGGTCCCTGCAGTCGCCTGAAAAACCGGCAACTGGAACAGTGACTGTTAGAGTGGAACACACATACGGAAACACATCGCTTCCTTCACCGGCCCATTATCCACGTAGTGGGCAGGGCAAGCGGAGGGAGCGCTGTCCAAAAAATTCACGCGGTGCAAAGCCAAGGTGATACAGACACATACTGCAATGAACAGGAAGGTTGGCACTGTAATTAAGACAGCTAAAGTACAGTGTACGGTAAGTCCTTTAAAAGAGGGGGCGAGAGGGGAGAGAAGGGGGGAGAACATTACCAGTTGGTTATCCTTGGTTCTGAAAATTACTGCTTAACTTATTTTTTCCAATGAGCTAATGAAATCCACCGGTCAGCACCGGCTACACCCTACGAGAACCTCCGAGAACCTTTCGACCTCATGGCAACCCATTAGGACCTCCTGGTGACCCACCTACGGCATGAGAATTCTCCTTATCTCGATGGCGGATTCATTCCAGTCGCCGCTAATTTTTAAACATTGAAAAATTCAAGGTGATCACGATGAGGCCGCGACTAGTTCCCAGAATGCGGGAACTCCTCGCAACCATGAAGGTGACTCCCCGGCAACTACCCGGCAACTACCCGCAAGCATGTGGTGACCATGTGGCGGCTGTTTAGTCTCCTGCAGTCGCCTGAAAAATTGCCAAAGTGCGATAGGCCCATTAGGGTGTCAATGTTTACTGGGAGAAGGCAGAAGAATGGGGTTGAGAGGAAAAGATTAATCAGCCCTAATAGAGTGGCGGAGTAGACTCGATGAACCAAATGGCCTAAATCTGCTACTATGATATATGAACTATGAACTATGAATGGACAGAGGAATAACTTTGGCCTCAAAATAACTTGTTTTTGGTGTAAATTGGATAAGGAATGAAAATGATAGCTTTCACAATCCATTTAAAATATTAGTCAATTGAAGCCGTATAATGTGCTGTCTCCTATCTACATATCAATTGAGCGTATAATATGATAGAGGACATAAAATGGCTCTGCTATCCTTGTCCATGTCCAGCAATGATGTTGCAATATTTCTAATTACATTCCAAGCCCAAAAGGTAATGAATGCAAAATAGATCAGAATAGAAACAAATGTATTTCCCTTTTGGCTGAAACAACTTCAAATACTGAGTGTAATTTTTACTTGTGGAAATTAAAATCCAGAGAGATGTATAACAGGGTTTTAAATTGGTTGGTTATATTTTATTCTATTGCCCAATGGCAAAACCATCTTCACTCATTCTCATAATTTTACTCGGTGCTCTCATGGTTTGTCCTTGACATCACGTTTATTGATCCCTTTGGAATATAATGAACTAAAATAATTATCTTATGTGGTATTTCTCGAACTGAAAACACATGCACTGTAAGATTTCTGCTTAAATCATGCCCAGATTCTCACTTATACAGTCAATAGACAATAGACAATAGACAATAGGTGCAGGAGTAGGCCATTCGGCCCTTCGGGCCAGCACCGCCATTCAATATGATCATGGCTGATCATCCACAATCAGTACCCCATTCCTGCCTTCTCGCCATATCCCTTGACTCCATTATCTTTAAGAGCTGTATCTAATTATCTTCAAAGCATCCAGAGAATCGGCATCCACTGCCTTCTGAGGCAGAGAATTCCACAGATTCACAAGTCTCTGGTGAGAAAGTATTTCCTCATCTCCATTCTAAATGGCCTACCTCTTAATAATCCAATCCCTTAATAATATTTCAATAAGATCCTCTCCCATCCTAAATTCCAGAGTATACAAGCCCAGCCGCTCTTTTCTATCAACATATGAAAGTCCCGCCATCCCGGGAATTAACCTTGTGAACCTACGTTACACTCCCTCAATAGCACGAATGTCCTTCGTCAAATTTGGAGACCAAAACTGCACACAATATGCCAGGTGTGGTCTCACCAGGGCCCTGTACAATGCAGAAGCACCTGTGCATTACTCACAGACAGTGCTGAACTAAGTTGTGAATTTGTGGATTTCTCTGCCTCAGAAGGCAGTGGAGGCCGATTCACTGGATGCATTCATAGAAACATAGAAATTAGGTGCAGGAGTAGGCCATTCGGCCCTTCGAGCCTGCACCACCATTGAATGTGATCATGGCTGATCATCCAACTCAGTATCCTGTACCTGCCTTCTCTCCATACCCCCTGATACCTTTAGCCACAAGGGCCACATCTAACCCTCTTAAATATAGCCAACGAACTACGAGTAAAAAAATATTTTTTCCATGGCAACCTTTTTTCACTCGTGGGCATTTTTCAGCATGCTGAAAAAAACGTTGCGACCTGGCTGAGGCCTCGAATACGCGGGGACTAATCTCGAGCATGAAGGAGAGTTACAAAGACCTCCTACAACCTTGTGTCAACCATGCTGCAAGTATTAGTCGAGGGCAAACTCTTCTAAACTCGCAAATTAGGTTGCCGCAGTGGGAGAAACCCTTTAGTTAGAGCTCCTAGGGCTAACGGAATCAAGGGGTATGGAGAGAAGGCAGGATCGGGGTACTGATTGTGGATGATCAGCCATGATCAGATTGAGTGGCAGTGCTGGCTTGAAGGGCCAAATGGCCTAATCCTGCACCTACTGTCTATGTATCTATGTAGTCGTGCTAAGAACTCAGTTATGGGCCTGTCCCACTTAGGCGATTTTCAGCGGCGACTGCCGGCAACGGTCATAGTCGTAGCAGGTCGCCGAAAAACTGGCGACTGGACCCCCTATGACAATGTCTACGACAATGTCTACAACAATCTACCACCTAGTCGACGTTAAACTATGGCAAGCTACCGACAACCGGCGACCTATCAGGATGTTCACTTACGACCACAATTACGACAACCGATGTACACCCGCGACAAGGTACCACCCTGTCGGCGACAACTGAAGACAAGTTAAGACAATTCAGTCGCCGGTACTTGTTGCCGGTTGACGTAGGTTGAAGTACGTAATCGTCAATGGAATTCACCAATGTCAGCACCAGTGACAACCTACGTCAACAGGTGACAACCTACGTCATCCTGGCGACAACCTACAACAACACCTACATCAGGAGAAGTCAAGCTACGCTCATTGGTATAAAGCCAACTGTCGCTGACTGTCGCCGACAATTTTTTTTCAAAATCCAGCGATGATCAGAAAAACGCTACGATTCTTTGGGCAACAGAGGAGATTACTCACCTCCATACAGGCGACACCCCGATGACCATGTGATGACAGCCTAGTCGCCTATCGTCGCCTAAAAAAAATCGCCTGTTCGACAAACCCTTTAGGATTGCAGTCAGCAATTATCTCCAGCGTTCTAAACACTTTCTCCTTCCACCACCAGTTTGGGGCGGCACAGTGGCACAGCGGTAGAGCTACTGCCTTACAACGCCAGAGACCCAGGTTCAATCCTGATTACAGGTGCTATCTTTATAATTAAATTTTTATGGGGAACAAGGAAATGGCAGATGAGTTGAACAAGTACTTTGGATCCATCTTCACTAAGGAGGACATAAACAATCTTCCTGATGTACTAGTGGCCAGAGGATCTGGGGTGACTGAGGAAATTAAGGAAATCCACATTAGGCAGGTGTTGGGTAGACTGATAGGGCTGAAGGCTGATAAATCCCCAGGGCCTGATGGTCTACATCCCATGGTACTTAGGAAGTGGCTCTAGAAATCGTGGACGCATTGGTGATCATTTTCCAATGTTCTATAGATTCAGGATCAGTTCCTGTCGATTGGAGGGTAGCTAATGCTACCCCACCTTTTTAGAAATTCGGGAGGGAGAAAACAGGGAATTACAGACCAGTTAGCCTGACATCGGTGGTGGGGAAGATGCTGGAGTCAATCATAAAAGATGAAATTTGGATATTTGGATAGCAGTAACAGGATCGGTCCGAGTCAGCATGGATTTACGAAGGGGAAATCATGCTTGACTAAACTTCTAGAATTTTTTGAGGATGTAACTAGGAAAATAGACAAGGGAGAGCCAGTGGATGTAGTGTACCTGGACTTTCAGAAAGCATTTGATAAGGTCCCACATAAAAGATTAGTGGGCAAAATTAGGGCACATGGTATTGGGGGTAGAGTGCTGACATGGTTAGAAAATTGGCTGGCAGATAGGAAACAAAGAGTAGGGATTAACGGGTCCCTTTCAGAATGGCAGGCAGTGACTAGTGAGGTACCACAAGGCTCGGAGCTGGGACCACAGCTATTTACAATATACATCAATGATTTAGATGAAGGGATTCAAAGTAACATTACCACATTTGCAGATGACACAAAGCTGGGTGGCAGTGTGAACTGTGAGGAGGATGCTATGAGAATGCAGGGTGATTTTGACTGGTTGGGTGAGTGGGCTGATGCATGACAGATGCATTTTAATGTGGATAAATGTGAGGTTATCCACTTCGGTAGCAAAAACAGGAAAGCAGATTATTATCAAAATGGTGTCTAGTTGGGAAAAGGGGAAGTACAACGGGATCTCGGGGGTCCTTGTTCATCAGTCTATGAAAGTAAGGTACAGCAGGCCGTGAAGAAAATGAATGGCATGCTGGCTTTCATAACAAGAGGAGTGAGTATAGGAGCAAAGAGGTCCTTCTGCAGTTGTACTAGGCCCGAGTGAGATCACACCTGGAGTATTGTGTGCAGTTTTGGTCTGCGAATTTAAGGAAGGACATTCTTGCTATTGCGGGAGTGCACCGTAGGTTTACAAGGTTAATTCCCAAGATGGCGGGACTGTCATATGCTGAGAGATTAGAGCAGCTGGGCTTGTATACTCTTGAGTTTAGAAGGATGAGAGGGTATCTTATTGAAACATATAAGATTATTAAGGGTTTGGACATGCTACAGGCAGGAAACATGTTCCCGATGTTGGGGGATTCCCGAACCAGGGACCAATGTTTAAGAATAAAGGGCAAGCCATTTAGAATGAAAATGAGAAAACACTTTTTCACACAGAGAGTTGTGAGTCTGTGGAATTCTCTGCCTCAGAGGGCGGTGGAGGCTGGTTCTCCGAATACTTTCAAGAGAGAGCTAGATAGGGCTCTTAAAGATAGCGGAGTCAGGGAATATGGGGAGAAGGCAGGTACGGGGTACTGAATGGGTATGATCAGCCATGATCACATTGAATGGCAGTGCTGGCTCGAAGGGCGGAATGGCCTACTCCTGCACCTATTGCCTATTGTCTATAGTCTATTGTCTGTACGGAGTTTATACATCCTCCCTGTGACCTGCGTGGGTTTTCTCCGGGTGCTCCGGTTTCCTCCCACACTCCATTGACGTACAGGTTCGCAGGTTAATTGGCTTGGTATAACTGTAAATTGTCCCTAGTGTGTGTAGGACAGTGTTAGTGTGCAGGGATCGCTGGTCAGCGCGGACCCGATGGGCCGAAAGTCTTGTTTCCACGTTGTATCTCTAAACGAAACTAACTAAGCTAAACTGCTGTATATTGTATAATTCTGGGCATCCTGGCTGGCCAGTAATGAAAAACACTTTAAGTTCTATCCAGGGATATCAAACTCCTCTGGACAAAGATGATCGCTTGTAAAATGACACCTTCTCTTATCAAATGATGGTTATTTTTTGATTTATTAAGCTTCATCAGTAAGATTTTTCAGGGGTTACATCAGATATCCTTTAGAGTCACAGAGCATCATAGTCATATAGTACACAGAAAAAAGCCCTTAGGCTACTTGGTTCATGCAGACTATCGTTCCCATTGAAACTAATCCCATTTACCAGCAGCAGCTCTCTAGCCTACTTCTACATACATTTTCTTCTGCAGGTGCAGAGAGGTTAGAGAATGTTGATCGCTGCAGGTTAGAAGGAACATATATCCGATGTATAAACCTATTTGATGTAAGAACATTAACTGTATAAACTTAATACCGCTGAGGTTCAGACATCAAATGTATAAATATATATACGTACATCAGACATATAAAACTCAGCTGCATAAACCTATTCCAGTGGCTGTACATCAACTGTGTATGAATGGATTGGAAATGCCAGTGATTCCTGAATACATTTCAAAAGTGGCACAATGGCGCAGCTGGGAAAACTGCTGCTTCACAGCGCCAAAGATGCAGGTTCAATCCTGAACTTGGGAGCTGTCTGTGTGGAGTTTGCACGTTCTCCTTGTGACCAGAGACTGAAGAAGGGTCTCGACTCGAAAAACATCACCTATTCCTTTTCTCTGGACATGCTGCCTGACCCGCTGAATTACTCCAGCATTTTTGTGTCTACCTCCTTGTGACCACATTGGATCCCTCCAGGTGCTCTAGTTTCCTTCCATATCCCAAAGACGAGCAGGTTTGTAGGTTAATTGGCCTCTGTAAAATAACCTTCATGTGTTGGGGAGTGGACTAGAAAGTGGGATGAGATAGAACTAGTGTGAGCGGGTGATCAATGGTTGGCATGGGCTCGGTAGGCAGAAGGGCAGTTGCTTTTGCAGTATGTCTGAACTAAATATTTGATTGATCTGTAGCTAGATCGATTGTTATCTGTATGTTGTCAGTGTGAAACCAACCAGAGTGGCAAACCAAACACACCCTTGCTTGTCTTATTCAGTCAAGCAAAGTTTAAATAATTGAAGGCCTTGACAAACATATCCCCTGTAAACTGCGTTAAGCATTCACGTGAAACCCTTCAAGAGATCCGAATGTGTCTTTGATAGTTCCCAAGAAGGATCGAAAGGATTTAAACTTTAGACTTTACTTCAGAGATACAGTGCAGAAACAAACTCTTCAGCCCATGTGTAAAATCACGAGAGGAATAAATCGGGTAGATGCGCAGAATCTCTTGCCTAGAATAGGGGATTCGTGGACCAGAGGACATAGGTTCAAGGTGAAGGGGAATAGATGTAATAGGAATCTGAGGGGTAACTTTTTCACACAAAGGGTGGTGGGTGTATGGAACAAGCTGCCAGAGGAGGTAGTTGAGGTTGGGACTATCCCAACAGTTAGACAGTTATACCTCTATAGGGTATCAACTGACGTGTCGAACAAAAGACTGTACAATCCTAGTTCGAGGCGTACCGTGGCCCTATCCCCAAACTCTACCTCCGCTACATCGACGACTGCATTGGTGCTACCTCCTGCACCCATTCAGAACTCACTGACTTCATCCATTTCACCACTAACTTCCATCCGGCACTCAAATACAACTGGACCATTTCCGACATTTCCCTACCATTTCTTGACCTTACTATCTCCATTGCAGGTGATAGACTACTGACCAACATCCACTATAAACCCACTGACTCCCATGGCTATCTGGACTACACTTCTTCCCACCCTGCTTCCTGTAAGGACTCCAGCCCCAACTCCCAATTCCTCCGTCTACGCCGCATCTGCTCCCAGGATGAGGTGTTCCACACCAGGGCATCGGAGATGTACTAATTTTAAGGGAATGGGGGTTCCCCTCTTCTACCATAGATGAGGCTCTCACCAGGGTCTCTTCTATACTCTGTGACTCTGCTCTCACTCCCCATCCCCCACTCGTAACAAGGGCAGAGTCTCCCTTGTCCTCACCTTCCACCCTACCAGCCATCACATACACCAAATAATCCTTTGACATTTTCGCCACCTCCAATGTGATCCCACATCTTCCCATCTCCTCCATTGTCTGCTTTCCGCAGAGATCGCTCCCTCCGTAATTCCCTGGTCAATTCGTCCCTTCCCACCCTTCCCACCCCTCTCCGGGCACTTTCCCTTGCAACCGCAAGAAATGCTACACTTGTCGCTTTACCTCCCCCCTTGACTCCATTCAAGGACCCAAGCAGTCTTTCCACATACGGCAGAGGTTCACCTGCACCTCCTCCAACCTCATCTATTGCATTCGCTGCTCTAGATGTCAGTTGATCTGCATCGGTGAGACCAAGCGTAGGCTTGGCAATCGCTTCGTCGAACACCTCCGCTCGGTTCGCAATAACCAACCTGATCTCCCGGTGCCTCAGCACTTCAACTCCCCCTCCCATTCCAAATCCGACCTTTTTGCCCTGGGCCTCCTCCATGGCCAAAGTGAGGACCACCATAAATTGGAGGAGCAGCACCTCATATTTTGCTTGGGCAGTTTGCACCCCAGTGGTATGAACATTGACTTCTCTAATTTCAGGTAGTCCCTGCTTTCTCCTCCCCTTCTCAGCTCTCCCTCAGCCCTCTGGTTCCACTTCTTCCTTTCTTCCTCCCCCCCACCCTCACATCAGTCTCAAGAAGGGTTTCGAACCAAAACGTTGCCTATTTCCTTCGTTCCATAGATGCTGCCTCACCCGCAGAGTTTCTCCAACATTTTTGTCTACTCTAAACCAAGGTTTAGTTCAGTTCAGTACAACTTAATCTTTATAACACTCGAGCAACTTTAAACATGCATGCAAGCAATTGACTTCTAACAACTTCTCATTTACTTTACTATTTTAACATTACTTCTTAAACTAAATCATAAAACTCATGACGGAGTCAGATATTACCCAGATGAATGAATTGGCCAGATTAATTCCATTGGTAGGGGGTAGTCTTCTCTGAGCTTCGGACTCAGGTCCCTCCTTCTTGCGATGGTTGTTCCTGGGTTGTCGCTGCAGATGTCTCGGATTGCCCTACTTTTATACAAATTATCCTTCAATCTCATAAAGGAAGCCTTTGTTCTAATCCAAGGCTCTCACACTTCCATAAGTCAATCATTTCGAGTTGTCACTCATCCAAGTGCTGAATAAACAAAACGCATCTTACTTACTTATCAGCCCAGGGAGTTCTTAATTATTTTGCCTGTTCTTATTTCTATTCTCATCATACAGATCCTTTGCAAAATGGCCGTTCCCAGACACCTTATCTTCTCAAGGCCATACTGCCTAGCCATGAAGTTACATGCAGCTCTGTTCTCACTAGATGTGCATCACATAACAATTTTCACTGTGCTTCTTTGTTCTCCTGGCTCCAGCATTTTGCTCTGTCTGTCTCTAGCTAGTAGCATCCTCCCAAAGCCTGTCGGGATTCTTGACATTCAGTCCCAGGCTATACAGGTATATGGATAGGACAAGTTTGGAGGGATATGGACCAAACGCAGGCAGGTAGGACTAGTGTAGCTGGGACATGTTGGCCGGTGTGGGCAAGTTGGACCAAGGACCTGTTTCCACAATGTATCACTCTATGAGGCTATGACTATGACACCAAGTCCGCGCCGATTGCTAATCACTGATCGGCATGGACTCGGTGGGCTGAAGGGCCTGTTTTTGCAATGTATCTCTAAACAGTATCCCACACACTAGGGACAATATTCAATTTCACCAAAGCCAACCTGCAAATCTGTACGTCTAAGGTGTGTGGGAAGAAACCGGAGCACCCGGAGAAAACCCACACTGTCAGGGGGAGATCGTACAAACTCCATAAAGACAGCACCAGTAGTCAGGATCAAACCTGGGTCTTTGGCGTTGTGAGGCAGCAACTCTACCAACTGCGTCACTCTACCGAAGGAGGGAATTGTAAAGGGCCTGTCTTACAAGCATGAAACTCTATGCGATTAGCACGACCTAACGTGGTCGCTTGAGCCGTCCGGCGTCGCGGGGCCGGTCCCGCTTCGATCGCCGGAGCCGTGCGGAATTGTGCGGAGTTCGTCCCGAGTTCGTCCCGACACCGCGCGGGGCTCCGAAAAACTGACTATGTCCAAAAATTCCACGCGGCAACGGCTTGTCGCCTCGACGCATTACACACCGCCTCGACGTCGTGCCTCCGTGACCTTCTCTGTAGGTGCCTCCGTGACCCTCTATGAGCGTGGCTCCGTGGCCCTCTGTGTGTGTGTGCCTCTGTGCCCCTCTCTGTGTGCCCCTCTCTGTCCTGGCGAACTTACCTTAGACTTCACTCCAAATTCGCCTCACTTTGCGCGGCGTTGCGCCACTCACCCGACCTCCGCACGGCCCCTACTGCCGGTTTGGTTGCGCTTGCCGCATGCAGGCGCATGCTGGTGGGAACGGCCTTGTACAGGGATCACCCGACCTCCGCGCAGCCCCCGCTTCTAGTTTGATCGCGTTCATCGCATAGAGTTGCATGCTTGTAGGGCAGGCCCTTAACACTTGGTTTAAATATGTGGACATCAAACACTTTGAGAATATTTCCAGCGGTCTACTCCAATGTGGCGATACTGGGTTTAATGTTGGCATATTTTACTGTGACCCCTACTGGACATTACGTTTTCACTTTATTTTTATGTTTTTCAGTTCCAGTATCAAGCTGCAGTGATGACTACCTTCTAAATCAACCTCTTAAATTGATGTGTTGTTAATCCCTAATCATGTGTGGAGTTTGCACTTTCTCCTTGTAACTGCATGTGTTTCCTCCAGGTGCTTCAGTTTCCTCCCACATCCCAAAGACATGCGGGTTTGTTGGGTAATTGGCCTCCATACGTTGTTCCCAGTGTGTAGGGGATGAATGCGAATGTGGAATAACACAGAACTAGTGTGAACATGGACACAGCGGGCCGAAGGGTCTGTTTCCATGCTGTATCTTTCAATCAATTCAATCAATCAAACTTGTGTGCATTGGTTCCAATATACCGCTAAGAAGGAATAATTGACCAAATTGAAGTCATTAAATTGCCCTTGAATGGCCCAGGATTAGTTTTCATTTTTCTGTTTTCCAAAGCCGTATCTAGGTGTACGGGTTAAATCATCTGGAGACTACCTTCTAATCATCCTCTTGAATTGAGGTGTTTTCAGTCCCAAAGTAGGTGTTTGTTAGGGCCAGGGTGAGTTGTACCACACATTTATTTTAATAAAAAATGGCCTTTATACAGAGATGTCTGCACATCTTCAGCAGAAAGGAAAGAAACGGAACAAAGGTTTTCCATTTATATCCAGATTCCATCCAAAACGTGACACATATTTATCCACAGTCTTATATAAATATTAGTGTAGGAAGGAACTGCAGATGCTGGTATAAACCAAAGAAAGACACAAAAAGCTGGAGTAAAGGGCCTGTCCCACTTGGCCGGTAGTGTCTGACGCGCGACGGTTGTGTGACGGTCGCACGCGTCATCATGCGTCCGCACAGCTGTCTGGAGAGCGTGACGTCATTTGAAGATAGACACAAAATGCAGGATTAACTCAGCGGGACCGGCAGCATCTCTGAAGAGAAGGAATGGATGATGATTCGGGTCGAGATTCTTCTTCAGTCTGAAGAAGGGTCTCGACCCAGAACGTCACCCATTGCTTCTGTCCAGAGACGCTGCCGGACCCGCTGAGTTACTCCAGCATTTTGTGTCTATCTCCAATCGTCTTGGCCACGCTCTCTTTTTTTTTTACAAAATGCTTTAATCAAAACAAATACAAAGTAGTAACACAATCAGAGAATGCCTATATTGGCATCTTACAAAGAAAGTTATCAATTTAAAATATTAACGTTTCTATCAATAATACATTCCATCTCCTGCGGTGACCAGCGTTGACGGAAGGCCTCCACAGTCCCTAGATGTGGAGGGAACACACCGCGTGTTCCCTCTCCAGGGACACGCGAGCACGGACATAACCCCGGAAAAGGGGCAGGCAGTCGACTGCTGTGCGGCCGTCGACTAGCTGCTGCCTGGACCCACGAATGGCCATCTTGGCCAGGCCCAGGAGCAGACCGACAGGGAGACCCCCTCCTCCCTCCCGACCCTCCCCCCTCTGTACCGGGTGCCCAAAAATAAATAGTGTCGGACGAAAGTGGAGCCAAAACTTGAGGAGCAGCCCCTTCAGATACTCGAACAGGGGCTGCAACCTCTCACACTACATGTAGACGTGAAACACGGTCTCTTCCTCGCCGCAGAAGTGACAGGCGGCGCTTAGCCACGCTCTGGGAGTAAGAGTGGGGGCGGATCTGGATCTGCAACAGCCGTGATCCCCAGGCCGAGCTCGGCGATCATTTGCCTGCTTCTGCTGCTGTTGGAGGTGAGACTTTGCGCCGCGCCATGGTCTTGGGCCTGTCTCACTTTGGCCGTCAGTTGTGCGACAGGCCGGTGGCACGCGAAGATTTAGTGCAGGACGAAGTCCACACTCCTCCACTCCACTGCACACTCTTCCACACCACTCCATGCACCCTTCCCGCGCTACCCACGTGCTACCCACATGCTACCCACGTGCTGCCCACACACTAGCAGGTCGCGTAAATGACGCAGGAATGACGGCCAAGTGGGACAGGCCCTTTCCTCAGTGGGACAGGCAACATCTATGGTGAGAAGGAAAGCACTCTGAAGAAGCGTCTGAAGAAGGGTCTCAGCCATGATCATATAATGATCAGCCATGATCATATTGAATGGCGGTGCAGGTTCAAAGGGCCAAATGGCCTACTCCTGCACCTATTGTCTATGTTTCTATGTTTCAACCCGAAATGCCACCAATTCTTTTGTTCCACAGATGCTGCCTGTCCCGCTGAGTTACTACAGCTTTTTGTGTCTATCTTCTTATATAAATATTAGTTTAGTTTAGTTTAGTTTATATCCTTTAGTACGTCTTTGGAGTGTGGAAGGAAACCGAAGATCTTGGACAAAACCCACACAGGTCACGGGAAGATAGTACAAACTCCGTACAGACAGCACCCGTAGTCGGGATGGAACCCAGGTCACCGGCGCTGCAAGTGCTGTAAGGCAGCAACTCTACCGCTGCACCACTGTGCCGGTATATTCATGAAAACCTGTTCAGAACAAGTGAATCCCATGTTTGAACAGCAGGTGATGGTGAACAGGAGTGGTTGGTGTGAGAGTCAAGAGTCAAGAATATTTAATTGTCATATGGACTGACACATAGCAATGGAATTCTTATTTGTAGCAGCATAACATATCTGTAAACACAACCCTCAAAGATAACATATAATAAACAAAAAACATATAAATTGATATTCAATAAATTGAAATGCAATAAATTCTAGGGGAAGACCTTTGCAGTGAATGACAAGGCTCTGGGAAATGTTGGAGAGCAGAGGGATCTAGGAGTGCAGGTAGTTCCTTGACAGTGATGTCACAGGTGGATAGAGTAGTCAAGAAGGCTTTAGGCACATTGGGCTTCATCAATCACTGAGTATTGAATATAGAAGTTGGGATATTACGTTGTAGTTATGTAAGACGTTGGTGAGGCCACATTTAGAATATTCTGTTCAGTTTTGGTCACCCTCTTAAAGGAAAGATGTTGTTAAGCTAGAAAGGGTGCAGAGAGGATTTACGGGATGTTGCCAGGATTTGAGGGCTTGAGCTATCGGGGGAGGTTGAGCAGGGTGGGACTTTATTCTTGGAATGCAGCAGGATGAGGGGTGATCTTATCGATGTGTATAAGATCAAGAGGGGAACAGATAAGGTAAATGCACAAAGCCTTTTACCCAGAGCAGGGAAATCAAGAACCAGAGGACATAGATTTAAGATGAGAGGGGGAAAGATTTAATAGAAACACAAAGGATGTTGGGTATATGGAATGAGCTGCCAGAGGAGGTAGTTGAGGCAGGTATAACATATAACCATATAACCATATAACAATTACAGCACGGAAACAGGCACTCTAGGCCCTTCCAGTCCGTGCCGACCATTTATTTTCCCCTAGTCCCATCTACCTGCACTCAGACTATACCCCTCCATTCCCTTCCCATCCATTAACCTATCCACTTTACTTTTAAATGTTAAAATCGATCCTGCCTCCACCACTTCTGCTGGAAGCTCATTCCACACAGCCACCACTCTCTGAGTAACAAAGTTCCCCCTCATGTTACCCCTAAACTTCTGTCCCTTAATTCTCATGTCATGCCCTCTTGTTTGAATCTTCCCTACCCTCAATGGAAAAAGCTTATCCACGTTAACTCTGTCTATCCCTTTCATCATTTTAAAGACCTCAATCAAGTCCCCCCTTAACCGTCTGCACTCCAAAGAATAAAGACCTAACTTGTTCAAGGTACATGGATAGGAAAAGTTTAGAAGGATAAGGGGACGAGTGCAGACAGGTGGGACTATTGTAGATGGGGCATCTTGGTCGGTGTGGGAAAGTTGGGCCAAAAAGACCTGTTTCCCTGTTTCCCTGTTACCCAGTATATGTAATGACCCTATGACTCCAAATTAATAACCCAAACAGCTGGTGTGGCTTTATAGAGTATAAAAATACATGAGTGTAGTGAAGCACAGTGGAAGAAAAGAAAAACAGGACAGCACCAAGAGGTGTGAGAAAAGGGATGGAAGAGAGAGGAGTGTAATTGCCGAGACTACTCTGCTAATGTCATCAAACTACTTGTGTTTTGCAGCCTCGTGATAGGAACTTAAAAGTAGCAGCCAGCGCCGTCATTCAATATGACCATGGTTGATCATTCAGAATCAGTACCCCGTTCCTGCCATCTCCCCATACCCCTTGATTCAGTTAGCCCTAAGAACAATATCTAACTAGATCTAACTATATCTTCCAAAACAACAATTGATCAATTTGGTTTCACCCCAAGTGCTGATGAGCTCTGTAGACAACCTTTGCTATAGAATTCTTCTTTTGCTTTAACATTGGCTGCGTAGTATTGTCTTTCCCTGCTCTCATGCCCATGCTCTGTACTATTGGTTGCAGCGCCGGAAACCCGAGTTCGATCCCGACTACAGGTGCTGTCTGTGTGGAGTTCTCCCCGTGACGGCATGGGTTTTCTCCGGGATTTTCGGTTTCCTCCCACACTCCTAAGACATACAGGTTTGTAGGTTAATTTGGCTTGGTGTATGTGTAAATTGTTCCTAGTGTGTGTAGGATAGTGTTAATGCGTGGGGATCGCTGGTCGGCAGGGACTCGGTGGGCCGAAGGGCCTACTTCCATGCTGTATCTCTAAACTAAACTAAACTAAATGTAATGTTCTGCCTGATACAACAGGCATGGAGAATGCTCACCCCACATCACTGCCTGTCTGTTTCTGTTTGCAATAACCAAGTAATGAACACTTGACGTAACCCTACAATAATGCTGCACTTGTTTTCTGGTGTGAACACCCTTTTATTAACAAACTGCAGATCTATTGTGTCAGGAGTCAAGAGCGTTTTATTGTCAAATGTGCCGAAATGGAATAATTAAATTCTTACTTGAAGCAGCATTACAGGTTTGTAAACACAGTATTCAATAGGTAATATAATAAACAAACATAAAAAATAGATGTTCAATAAATAAAAGAAACCAATGTAGTGCAAAAAACAAAAGAAAGACCAAAGTCCTTTGTGCAATGAAGGCAGTCCATAGTTCAGAGTTTAGTTGGAGTTCGTAGCGTTCAATAGCCTGATGGTCGTTGGGAAGAAGCTCTTCCTGAAGTCTGGATCTTATAGTTTTCAGACTCTTATACTTTCTTCCCAGTGGCATGAGTGAATTAAGTGTGTGGCCAGTTTGGTGTCAGTACTTAAAGATGCTGGCTCCCTTTTTGAGACAGCACTTCCTATATATCCCGTCAATGGTGGAGAGGTCAGTACCCGTGATAAACTGGACAGTGTTCACCAATTTTTGTAATCTTTTTGTAATCAGGCCATGTGCATATTGGGAACACCAACTAAGAGTATCTAATATAAGGACTGAAAAGGAGGAAAAGGGAAACATTTTGAAAGTGAAATCATATTTAATAAAACCACTGTTTTTAAGAATGTACCTTAACTCTGGATAACAGAAAGGTGGTGGATGTGCTATTGTGGATTTTGAACAGGCCTTTGATATAATCTTCTTCATATGGAGTTCACACACAAGATTAGAAGTTGTTCAGCCAGAGCTCAACACACTTCTCAGCAGTGCATACAATGGTGTCTATCTTGCGCTTCTTATGCTTCTTGGGTGGAAAGATTGGTGGAAACAGGGCCGCGACATGAATGCTCTTTCATAATAATAATAACTATATATTTTATTGTCATTACACATAAGTGCAATGAGATTTGGTTTGCAATTTCCATCCGATGTCATAACTTAATCGACAAATAAAATTTAGATTTAGATACCCCGAGAACAAGGTTTATAAAAATGAACATTAGACCAGTAAAATCAACACAGACTAAAGTGCGAGGCCGGGGGAGACAGTCCATGGGGGTGGGGGGGTACTCAGCAGGGCCGGTTCAGAGCCGCTATAGCTCTGGGAATGAAGCTCTTCCTCAGTCTGGTAGTGCGGGCGTAGGCGGCCTTGTAACATCTGCCAGAAGGGAGTAGTTCGAACAGTCCATTACATGGGTGAGAGGAGTCTTTATGGATGCTGATGGCCTTCCTGAGGCACCATGTGTGGTAGATGCCCTCCAAGGCTGGTAGCGGTGTCCCAATAATCTGTTGCGCTCTGTGGACAACGCGCTGAAGAGCTCTCATCTCCGCCTCCGTGCAGCTGAGATACCGCACAGAGATGCCATATGTTAGTATGCTCTCTGTGGTGCAGCGGTAGAAGGTCGTCAGCAGCTGTTGGGGCAGACCAGTCCGTTTCAATGTTCTTAGGAAGAACAGTCGTTGCTGTGCCTTTTTGACCAGCGCAGCGGTGTTGGTGGACCATGTGAGGTCCTCTGAGATGTGAGTGCCCAGAAACTTGAAGCTGGACACTCTGTCCACACTGTCTCCGTAGATGGAGATTGGGGCGTATTCCCCATTCTGTGACCTCCTGAAGTCGATAATCAGCTCCTTGGTCTTGGAGGTGTTTAGCAACAAGTTGTTCCGTGAGCACCAGTCCGCCAGGGTCTGCACCTCCGCTCTATAGTTTGTTTCATCACCGTTGGTGATCAGCCCGATCACCGTTGTGTCATCTGCAAACTTGACAATGGTGTTGTTGTCAAATGCAGGGACACAGTCGTGGGTGAAGAGGGAGTAGAGCATGCTGCTCAGTACACAGCCCTGTGGTGTGCCGGTGCTCAGGGTGATAGTGGAGGACAGGTGCGGCCCCAGTCTCACTGCCTGCGGTCGGTCCGTCAGAAAATTCAGGATCCAATCGCATATCAGTGAGCTGAGGCCTAGCTGGTGGAGTTTGGTGGTGAGCTTGGTGGGGATGACCATGTTGAAGGCAGAGCTACAGTCAATGAAGAGCATCCTCACGTAGGTTCTCTGTCTTTCAAGGTGGGTCAGGACAGTGTGAAGAGCCACAGAGATGGCAAAATCTGTGGATCTATTTGCCCTGTATGCAAATTGATGAGAGTCCAAAGATGCAGGGATGCTGGATTTGATGTGGGAGAGGACCAGCCTTTCAAAGCACTTCATTGGTATTGGAGTTAGGGCAACCGGGCGGTAGTCATTCAGGTTGGTGACTTTAGACTTTTTCGGCACCGGCACTATGGTATCTGTCTTCAGGCACATGGGGACTGTTGCCAGAGATAGACAGGTTGAAGATCCTCGTAAATACCTCCAGCAGTTGTACAGCACAGTCCTTTAGTACCCTACCCTGGACTCCATCTGGGCCTGCAGCCTTGCGTGGATTGATCCTACGCAGAGCGCACTGTACCTCCTGGATGCTCAGTGTTAAGGCCTGTCCCTCCGCCCTAGCTGGGGTTGTTCCTCTCCTGGTGGTGTTGCCAGTTTCAAAGCGGGGAAAGAAGGTGTTTAATTCATTGGCCAGTGTGATATCACTGTGGGGGCAGGTGGGGTTGCTCTTGTAGTCAGTGGTGTCCCCGAAACCCTGCCACATGCTTCTGGTGTCCGCGGTGTTGAAGTGGTCTTCCACCCTTTGCCTGTGGATGTCTTTGGCCTTTTTTATGCCTTTGTTCAGGATTGACCTGGCAGCACTGTAGGCAGAAGTGTCCCTGGATTTAAAGGCAATGTTGCGTGCACTTAGCAGATTCTGAACCTCCTTGTTCATCCACGGTTTCCGGTTTGAGAACATCTTTATTTGCTTGTCCACTGTGACAGTCTCCACACAGCAGTTGATGTAAGAGAGCACAGTGAATGTGTACTCCTCCAAGTCTACCTCTGTACCACTGGTAGCCTGTTGTGCAAACAGGACCCAGTGGGTGCGATCAAAGCAGTCCTGGAGTTGTAGGGTGGCGTCCTCGGGCCATATTTTGACCATCTTTATTGCAGGTTTGGTCTTGTGGATGAGGGGTTTGTATGCACGCAGTAGAAACAGTGAGAGGTGATCGGATTTTCCCAGAGATGGGCAGGGGAGGGCTCTGTATGCGTCCTTGATGTTGGTGTACACTTTATCAAGCCTGTTTGAGCCCCTGGTAGGGCACTGCACATGCTGGTGGAATTTACGGAGTGCAGCTCGTAGGTCCACCTGGTTAAAGTCCCCTGCAACAATGAAGGCACTGTCGGGGTGAGCATCCTGCTGCTTGCTGATGGCCGAGTGCAGCTGTGCTAGCGCTAGGTTAGCATTAGCTTGTGGTGGGATGTATATGGCCATGATGATAACCACAGTAAACTCCCGAGGTAGGTAAAATGGCCAACATTTAAGCAGTAGGTATTCCAGGTCTGAGGAACAGTAGCTCTCTACTGCAGTGTGGTTGGTGCACCAGTCCTTGTTGATATAGATGCAGAGCCCTCCGCCCTTGCTCTTACCGGAGTCCTTTGTTCTATCAGCACGATGCAGTGACCGGTTGGTTAGGTCCACTGCCCCGTCGGGAACCAACGCGCTGAGCCAGGTTTCTGTGAAGATCAGCACACTGCAGTCTTTCAGGGATCGCTGGGCGTTGATCCCGAGCCTCACCTCATCCAGCTTGTTGGTGAGTGACCGGACATTCACTAGAAAGACGCTTGGTAGTGATGGTCTTTGTGGGGCCCTCCGTAGCCTGTCCTACACCCCCGCTCGCCTTCCACATTTCTGCTCCCTCTCCCGGCGCATTCTCCGTCTCCTACCCTCCGGGGTGGTGATCCAGGAGGCTGTTCTGCCCAGCTCCATCAGGATTTTGGTGAGGATACTGTAGTACTCACCAGCCAGTTTCTCGCAGCCACGTCCGATGTTGAGCAGTTCCGTTCGGCTCCACATGCGACCTGCTGGGATCACAGTGCAGGTACTGGATATCCCCGTCCTGGAGGTGAGTCCCTTACTGTGTTCTCTGGGGGTACTGGGATTTCTAGGGATTCTAGGGGTTCTGAGGTTTTTAGGTACATTACTTCCACAGCAGCGTTCGGTACCGGACTGCTCTGAATTGACTCGGACTGGGGAGAGCAAAGCCGCCGTGTCTGATTTCCCCGTCCTGGAGGTGAGTCCCTTACGGTGTTTTGGTGGTACTGGGAATTCTAGGGGGGGTACTGGGGTTTCTAGGGGTCCTAGGGGTTCTCAGAGTTTTAAGGTTTTTAAATACCTTGTTTTCACAGCCGCGTTCGGTCGCGGGCTGCTCCGAATTCACTCGGACTGAGGAGCGCAAAGCCGCTGCGTCTTTCCTTAACCCCTTTGATATAATAAAAGTTATAATTAAGCACACTGTGACTTGGACGGCAAAAATGGAATGTGTTGTAGTTACCAAATTAAATTGGGTGTGATTGGGAATAGTAGGCAGAATACAGTGTTCAAGGTGCCGTGATGGATTGAAAAAATAGACATAAACATGTCTGAAGAAGGGTCGTGACCAGAAACGTCACCCATTCCTTCTCTCCAGAGATGCTGCCTGGCCCGCTGAGTTACTCCAGCATTTTGTGTCTACCTTCGATTTAAACCAGCATCTGCAGTTCTTTCCTACATATAAACATGGCAGATGCAGGCAAATATTATCCATTTTGGTAGGAAAGCAGAAAGGCAACATATTTAAATGGTGTTAGATTGTAAAGTACAATGGAAATGGATTTTCCAGGTGGACCAAAAGCACATACACAGGTACAGTGAGGAGTTAAGAAGACAATTGTTATCTTGACCTTGTGATTTTGAGCACAGGATCAAGGATGTATTGATACAATCATGCGACTCCTCTCAACCTCCGGCATTGCAGGGAAAATAATCTGAGAACTTGCTTAGAAACAAATGATCTTTGATCCCGAGGGAGGTCAATTTTGTATGTCTATCCCAGTCAGACGTCTGCTCAGTGGCTCATATGGCAATTCTGTTGTTCAAAGTGCACGGATGACTACATGCATATTTAGCATATTTATCTAATTCCATCTTTCAGAAAATATTTAATTGGAATCTTTAGATTGGTAATGGCTAGGTCCATTGCACCTGCATTGAAATGTGATTTGACAAAATACCCCCTGCTACTCAAGAATGTTGAGCATCCAAAACTGAGAGAAGTAGGCAATTTAAGTACAATCTCATATGCTCTGCATTGTATGAAAATAGCTCTAATCCACCTTCAATTGTTGGTTACATTTTCTTACTTTCCAATTAAAGTAATCATTTGGACATCCCCCTGGAGAGGAACTAGCAATTTGACTGCAGTTATATTTTGCAGTTAGCAATGTACTGTATAGCACCCATCTAGTGCTGTGAAAAGAGTTACACAATGCTGATACTGTTCTCAGATGATAGATCATAGCAACAATTAGAAGCTTTTTATATTAAGAAATAGCTTTCATCCTTCAGCTATACTTATTGTATTTTTCAAATTGTGCTTTCATTAGCTTATCATTGGTACTTCAATTTACAGCAGTATTGACTAATCAATCAATCAAACAAACTTTATTGTAATTTAGAAATACATCGGTATATGCAATTCCAAACTAAATTCCGTTGCATTTGGCTCCCCATGCAACACGATAATAAACAGAAGGTTAAATGGATAAAATGGATAACAAGATAAAATGGATAAAAAGATCAAATAGACAATGATGGCAGCCCATTACATGGCATTCAGGAGTCTGATGGCTCGTGGGAAGAAGTTGTTGCAGAACCTTGATGTTCTGCTCCTTATGCTACGATATCTTTTGCCCGAGGGCAGCAGAGTGAACAGTCCATGATGGAGATGTGTGGGGTCCTTTATAATACTGCTGGCCTTAGACAAGCAACGTTTGGTCGCAATGTCCCCGATTGAGGGGAGAGAAGTCCTGATGATTTTTTTCAGCCGTCCTCACCACTCTCTGCACGGACTTCCAGTCGGAGGTTTTACAGTCCCCAAACCAGACAGAGATGCAGCTGGTGAGAATACTCTCTATGGTGCCCCTGTATGACATTATGATGACATTATCTTCAGGAAATGCATTACCAGCCCTTCAATGCACTGCACTTCTCCTTTGACCCTCCCTGAGTATTATCTTATAAATAGCTTTCTGGCCACACAATTGTGAAAACCTTTTTAACCGCGCCGTCTTGACTACTAGCTGCATTTAAACTGTTGTTCAGATAAGCAAACAGAGAATACTACAGCACAGGAACAGGCACTTTGGCCCACAATGTCTGTGCCGAACATGATGCCAAGGCCAATTCTTATTTCTCTGCTCATAATTCTTATCTCTCTGCACATAATTCATATCAAAATATTCATTATGTGCAGGAAATATCCATTCCCTGCATATTCATATATCTAACCAAAAGTATCTTAAATGCCACTAGCCTCTCAAAAAACCTCATGGATTTGGATTATGTTGGATGCTAAATCATTAAAAATGTCGAGCCACAAGCCAAACAGGAGAATGGGGTTGAGAGGGAAAGATAGATCAGTCATGATTGAATGACAGTGTAGACTTGATGGGCCGAATGGCCTAATTCTGCTCCGAGAAATTATGAACTAATGAACCCACCTTGAACCGCATAATTCCTTGACTCTGCCTCTGCTCTCCATCCCCAATCTGACCTGTGAACTCTCACCTCTTGGCCTCTCACCCTTCAGTCGACTCTTCATCAGCACCTAGGTACCACATGCCTGCTCAGTAAACATTTATGCCCCTGTCCCACTTAGGAAACCTGAACGGAAACCTCTGGTGACCTTGCCTGCGACCCAAGGTTTCCATGAGGTCTCCGGAGGTTTTGATCACTTTCCCCAATGCTCGAAAGTGGTTTCCTCGTGGTCGAGGTTGCGTCGATTGATTCAACAAAATCAAAACCGGCCTCGACTAAAAGTAGGTTGCCGTTTGGCCAAAGCCAGTGGAGTGGGGTCGCTATTTATTTACAGGCAGTCGAAGGCCATCTCCCTCGCTGACCGGCCATTTTGATTGGGTCATTGGAGTTTCACAACATAGAAGACCCACCGGAAAGTAAAATGCCCACTAACTTTATTAAACTTGTTAAAACGGCCTCCCCCCCCTTCTCCTCGCCTTCTCCCCACTTCTCTCCCCTTCTCTTTCCTTCTCTCTCCTTCTATCTCCTTCTCTCTCCTTTTCATCCCTTCTCCATTCCCCCCCCCCCCCCACACCCCGCTCTCTAAAGGACTTACCTTGCTCTGTGGCAGCCGTTTACCTTCCTCTTCATCGCGCAGACAGCGGTCCTCCACTCCCCATGGCCCCCACCTTCGCGATGTGTTTGTGTGTGTGTGTGTGTGCGGTCGGTAGCAAAGATCCTATAGGATCTTTTGTCGGTAAATGCAGCTCATGCTTCGGTCGAACCAGGTCAAGGGTTTCCAGGCGAGATACCAAAACCTCTGGCGACCTCATGGAAACCTTGGGTTGCAGGCAAGGTCACCAGAGGTTGCCGTTCAGGTTTCCTAAGTGGGACAGGGGCATTAGGCAGCATTTCAATCGGGTTGGCTGCATAGTCCAGGCAACTTGTGGGCCGAGCTGTGGCTCTCTGCCTCACTAACCTGCCATTAACTTATAGGGGATAATCTTAGAGAAACAACTGAAATATTAACAGAGAGATTAGCAAACATTACAACCATAACAGTTTTATTACTTTGTTATTTAGGGATATGCTTAGATCTTTTCCTTTTAGTTGCACGATAAAAGGAAGGCATCAGTGATAATATCACTTCCCAATTGATTACAGATGGTCCACCTAGAGTCATAGAGTGATACAGTGTGGAAACAGGCCCTTCGGCCAAACTCGCCCACACCGGATACCAATGCCCCAGCTACACGTTCCACTTGCCTGAGCTTGGTCCATTACTTGGCAAAAGGCACAGGCACAGTAACGTACCTTGATCGCATTAGCTTGCATTGTTTCCATTAATCAATAAATACTGTCTAAATACCGGCATCCACTCAGTACTTGTGGTTAGTGCATGAAATAATCTCTCCTTTCAAAAAAAAAATCAATGCCAATTTGCATTATCAAGTTGACTCTGAACTATTGGAATTTCACTTAGTGTTTATCCCATTCTACAGCAGAAGTAAGATTAACATTATTTATATATACCCAATGACATTACTGAGAATCATTTTGTAGAGAGAGAAAAAAGCAAGAGTGAGAGGAAAGACATTGTACATATTCTACAATCATAAGTGAAAAAATCAATAAGAAATGTAATGCTTAGAAATTACTGGACTTGACACAGATTAGCCAGTGCCTGTTCAGGAAAGGTAGGTAAACGTTACAGGTGAGACCCTTCGTCAACATTCTGATGAAGTTCTCCATTAAAACATTAATCTTTCATTGTCATTCAAATACTGGCCATGTCGCAGTACTGTACCAGCATTCTGCGTTGTTTGGTGTATGCTTTGAAGCTGCAGCTGTCCTCTAACCCAAACCTCAAATGACGTCTGTTTCTCATTGAGTTTCTTAACAAAAGGCAGCTAATGAGAAGATATGAATGCAAAAAAAAATCTGAGCCAGAGGTTGTTGCACTCAAATATTTTCATACAGTCATAAGTGATAGTAGTAGAATTAGGCCATTCGGCCCATCAAGTCTACTCCATCATTCAATCATGGCTGACCTGTCTCCTCCTTCTAACCCCATTCTCCTGCCTTCTCCACATAACCTCTGACACCCATACTAATCAAAAATCAATCTATCTCTGCCTTACAAATATCTACTGACGGCCTCCACAGCCTTCAGTGGCAAAGAATTCCACAGATTTACCATCCTGTTTCTTGTTATATATATATATATATAACATCTTCTGGTATATTACTGGTACTTTTTTCGTTCATGTGTCAGACGACATTCTGCCATCGCTTTGCCACAGCCAGTGCCACACCTGTGCCTCTGCTGAGATTGTCCGCAGTGCATGCCTCTCCGCCGCAAGTCAGTAGGTGGGCCATTGTCTGTACCTCTCCACAGTTGCACTTGTCAGAGTCCGAGAGGCCCCACTCCTTCAGGTTGAGTCCGTAACGTCCCACTCCAGTGCGGAGGCAGTTTAGGGCTTTCCAGGTAGTATAGGGCAGGTGGTGTCCTGGTGCCATTTGTTGTTTGGTTTTGTGTTACTGGTACTGACACAGTAACACAGTAATCTGTGTTACTGGTACTGACACAGATTGATAGTTTTATATATCTATCTATATATATATATACCAGATTCACCATACTCTTTCTTGAACAGTAAATCTGTGGCAGTACCAAAGCCTTTACGCAAAGACTTTCATAAGCTAAAATACTGTCCGACCCATCGTTACTCCATTATGGACATTGGACTTTGCTTATGAAACTGATGTGTTACAATGCTGAGAACTATATTCTGCATTGTAGCACATCAGTCCATAGATAAAGGGATCATCCCCTTTGCCTTATTTATTATACAGGTGTTTGACTTGATTTATGGACAGTATATCTGATCTGTTTGGATGGCATCCAAAACAACATTTTTCTCTGTTCTTTGGTACTTGTGACAATAATAAACTAAAATCTAAAAAAAGAGGAAGGTCATGTGGTTCTGGAAAGCCATGTTTATGGAGGAGTTGATATGAAAATAGTAAAAAAATAAATAAACTGAATTATTAAATATCTGATATGTGGAAATTAATTGTGCATTGCTCACATGGCTTTAGTTCCTTACTTATGTAAGCCATAGTTGAAATATACCCTCCAGCATGCATAAAAATTATACGTTTCAAAACAAATTTAGAAATGACCAGAAAACAAAATAATTATCTCAATTAGCAAACCCTTACATCATTAAGGGCCTGTCCCGCTTGGAGATTTTTTTTGGTGACTGCCGGCATCATTGACTGACGTATCAGGTCACCGAAACGTCACAACGTGATGTGGCATGACACGGCGGTGATGCGGTAGTGACGCGGTGTGATGATGTATGACGCGCGGTGTTTTTTCGAGTGTCGCAACGTTTTGGATTTTGAAATGGATTTTGAAATGTTCAAAATCTTTTGGCGACACTGATATGATGCCGAAAAAATCGCCAAGTGGGACAGGCCCTATACTTTTCATCTATTTTTGTTATTTAAACACTACAAGCATTTTTGACTTTGCTAGATTAGTAATATTAGAATGTATAATTTTACAATACATAACTAATATATTGTAGATGAACCGGATTCCATCAACAGAGTCTTCTTCATGCGTATGGTGTGCACAGCCTAAAGTTGTAGGTCAACTTGTTCCATCTATACATAATTAAAGCTTTGATGTTGTGCTCTTCCGGTTTGCTCTTTTTTTCTATTTGCACAAAAACGGTATGTGATAACGTTACGAATTTTCGCCAACTCTCTCGCGGTTCTCCTGTGCTACGAGTACAACAGTTTCATTCCGATTAGTGGTATCTTGTAAAAGTTAGCGAGGTTTAAAAATCATTTCCTGCCGATCTCTCTCCTGTCACTCCCTGGGACGGTCCGCCACTTCCTGCGCCATCATGTCTTTACTGGAGCTGAGGGACACTGTGGGTGGTCGGCGGAAGTCTCCATACAGACACAATTTTTGGAGGAACTGGAAGCGCCGCGGCATTGTCACCAAATGGAAAGCAGTGAATCTGATACTGGCAGAGGAGAGCATCTAGCGCCCGCTGTGAGTCCCAAATACGCCGCCATCACAACGCCCTGCAGTTCCAGCCCCTTCCCCTCCTTCTGCTCCCTCCCCCGTGATACCCCCCTCTCCCCCATGGGTCTTGCCTATCTTTTCTCCAAGCTCTACCCCCTGTCCCGCCCACTCGCCAGGGTGGCCATAACTGCTGGTGTTTCCGGTCCGATCTGAGGCCTGGGTCTGAGAGCGCCGACGGCTGATGCTCCTCCGGGGCACGCAAGAAGGGAGAGGAGCGGCAACCTCGAGATCCTGTGGAGGGAGAGTGGGGGAGGAAAGGGGATAAAGGGAGAGGAGGGAGAGGAGGGGAGCAGGGAGGGGAAAGGAGTTATGGAGGCAGGGAGGGAGTGCCTGAGGGTAGGGGAAAGGAGAGGTGAGGGTGGGATTGGTGGAGAATAGGGGGAGAGGAAAAAGAAGAGGGAGGAGGTGAGGAGGGAGAGTAGGGGAATAGAGGGAGAGGAGGAGGGAGTAGAGGAGGGGGGAGTGGGGGGGATAGGGAGTGAGGAATAAAGGAAGAGGATGGCAGAGGGGGAGGTGAGGAGGGATAGTGGGGGGGTAGGTGGAGGTGAGGATTGGGGAGGTAGGGGATAGAAGGATAGGAGGGGGGGTAGGGAGGGGAGAGGAGTTATGGAGGGAGGGAAGGTGTGACTGAGGGTAGGGGAAAAGAGAGGGAGGGAGAGGTGAGGGAGGGGTTAGGGAGGGGAGGAGAAGAGAGGAAAGATGGAGGGGGAGAGAGTGCTTGGGATGAGGGGAAATGAACTGCACCTGTGTAGGTGGGGGCTATGGGTGAGTGGTGGAATATTGCATTGGCGACCAAGCCTCCTGTGTGACAGGGACCCAACGGATACTGCGGCACCCGTAGTCCTCAGGCCGCGTTTGCTGGAGCTCCGACTCTGGCGATCTCGGATCCCAGGCTCAGCGGTGTTTTAAATCCAGCTCCGCCCGCGGCTGGACACCCGCAGCCACAGCTCCTCGATGTTGGAGTCGGCGGTCACAGCGGAGCTTACCGCACGGCGACCCGGTAAGGCATCGTCCGCTCCGAGATGGTGTCCCAGCGCTGTGCCGCTGCCGAAGCTGTAGTCCCGGCCGGTCCCGACAGGAAACGCAGCTCCAGTTTCGATGGTAGGTCGCGAGGAAGGAGCGAAGAAGCAGCTCGGAGGGAAGCCGATTACTTCCAAATTGCTTGTCATCCTTTCAGAACAATCACCTCTTTAATAGTTGTAAGAGCAAAAGGCAATATACAGTTCCATTACTCTAGCTGTACACAATGATACAGAGGGAATCAATACATTGACAAGACCCATCCAGGTTTCTTGGTTATTGTCATCAATTTGAGATAACCCTCTCTATGTGTTAAATTGGTGATCACCAGGCATTGACAGAACTAATTACAGTCCGTGGGATCTCCACATCTTCCTCAGGACCATTTGGGGAGAAATTGTACAGGTTGAAGAGAAGATAGCAATGGGGAATACAATCAATTACTATGTGATACTTTGTAGTGAGGAAACGGTAATGACTTTGCTGTGTCTGAATGTGGGAGACAATGTTCTCCTAGGCAGTCCCCTAGGATTGAAGATGACTTGCTTTCACTCAGATGTTGTGGGTTCTGAAGTGACTAATGATGGGAGGGGCACATTCTTCCAGAGAAGGGGCAGGAAGTGACTGATGGGTCGGGCATTTAATGAGGTGGACAACTTCTTTCACCGGCACAAGACCCGGCGGGCCGCGGCCAGTAGGGGGAAGCTGCCAAGCCGACTCCTGCTCATCCCCCGAACACCTGAGACCAGAGAGGAAGAAACCGGTGTTGACGGACATGAGGAGCAATGCCGGTAGGAGTGTGAACCGGGGTCAGGCCTTCTGTGCCCTCAACGTAGGCTGCAGAAGGTGACCTAGGGACACAAAGGTGGACGGGTGAAGAGAGGGACATCAGTTCACTGGACGATCCAGACAACCAAGGAAGGCAATGGCTGGAGGCCCTGCAGCAGCCTGGGGCTTGTCTGGATCAGGCACCACTCATAAGAGCGCAGACGGGACATAAAATGGCGCCAAAACCTAGCTCATTTGCACGTGGTCTCAGTGGACTATTTCTGTACACTTTGTTAATCAGGGATTGGCAATACTTTACTGAACTGTATACTAATAAAATAATGTCACTGTGCATTTGCACTTGAGACAAAACACCATGGACCCTTGATACTGCCAATTCAACTCAAGTCAACTGTGTGATTCTCTCTCCAACAACTGTCCCCCTGTGATATCTCTCTCTCTCTCTCCCTCTCTCTTTTTTTTTCCTTCCAAAAACTTTATTCAACACAATCATATGATACAACACATCAAAACATATTCAAAATAACACTATATCAAAAAAATCATTGTAGTACAACAGTACATTAATTGTTAACAATACTCTCAACCCCACGCGGTGACAAGAGTCCCCGTGGACACCGCGTGTTCCCTCTCCAGGGACACACGTGCACGGACGTAGGCCCGAAAGAGGGGCAGGCAGCCGACTCTAGCCTGACCATCGACCGCCCGCTGCCTGGACCAGGAGCAAACTGACAGGTAAGTGTGCGTCCCCCCACCCCCCCCCCAACTCGACTCTCCCCATTCCCTGCCTTTTGTCCGAACACCAGGATTGTGGGACTAAAATGCAGCCAGAACTTGAGGAACAACCCCTTCAGATATTGGTACAGGGGCAGTAGCCTCTCACACTCCATATAAGTGTGGAACACGGTCTCTTCCTCGCCGCAGAAAATACAGGTGGCAGACGAGCCCGTGAACCGGCTCAAAAGTTTATTACACGCCACCGCTCTGTGCAACACTCTCCACCCCAGGTCCCCAATGTAAAGGGGAACAACTCCCTTGTACAGGGACCCCCACTGGGGACCGTCCTGCCTTCGGTTGGTAACACCGTCTGCCATGGTGTGTCAGGACAGGAGACGAAGGCAAGGAGGTGCAGAAAGTGCAGGAGCATCCTGTACAGTGTGCGTCTCTTCGCATCACGAAATGGCATGCTGGTCATCTCAGAAAGGCGGCTCAGATTGTGTGGAGCTGGTGCCCGAGAAATATCCCGGAGCCTATGCCCGATGAGCAGATCTGACAGAGTGGGGGTAGGTTCAGTCAGAACCACTCTAGGCGTGTACCTCTCCTCGACACCCGCCAAGACAGGGTGAGGATCGGCCACTCTCACAGCCACAACATCCCCCTCCCCTCGTGGAGCAACACGCTGGCTGAAAAAAGCCAAATTCCTCATTCTTAGCACATCCTGATAGAAGAGAGGCAAGCCCCTTAGGGCAGGTCAACTGATGCCCGCTACCGGGAGACGCGAGTCTCCCCTTAGGCAATGACCCAGACGGAAAAAATATACGTGGCCAGAGCGTGCCATCTGGAGGGGTTCTCTACATACATGTATCTCCACAGAGTCCTGAGACGGAGAGCCGCCACCTAGGTACGCACGCATGCCAAGGACTGGCCGCCCTCCTCTAACGGGAGACTCAGGACCGCCGCGGAAACCCAGTGCTTCCTATTTCCCCAAAAGAAATCCACCAGCTTCTTCTGTAAAGCAGTTGCAAAGATAGAGGGTGGGACAAGAGTAGCCAGCCGGTAACATAACATGGAGGCCACCAGCTGGTTTATGACCAACACCGAAAGGAAAGAATTCCAAGCAGGCCTGACCAGCGCCCCAGCCAGGCAACCACTTTCATCTCCAACTCCTGCCAGTTTGCCGGCCAAGCATCCTCAGTGGGGCTCAGGTACACCCCCAGATAGAGAAGGTGCGTTGTACTCCACGCAAACATTGCCATCTCCTCCGGCAGGGAGTCTACCTGCCACTGACCCACTAAAAGTCCAGAGCACTTACTCCAGTTAACCCTGGCAGAAGATGCAGCCGAGAAAATTTCCTGGCAGTCACGCATCCTCCGCAGGTCACCAGGGTCAGTGAACATAAGGAGTACATCATCGGCATATGGCGAAAGAACCACTTCCACCCCCGGCCCAGGTAGGGCCAGGCCTGTCAACCTCCGAAGAAGAAGACACAGGAACAGCTGCACGCAGACCGAGGACAACTGACCCAACATGGGGCACCCCTGGCGGACCCCCCTCCCAAAATGAAAGGGAGCCAACAATGCACCATTAACCTTCACAAGGCACTCCACTGCAGCGTACAAAAGGCGGACCCAGGCCACAAAATGCAGTACAAACCCAAACGCTTGCAACGTCCCGAAGAGGTATTCATGCTCTACCCTATCAAAAGCCTTCTCCTGATCCAGAGACAGAAAAGCAGCTGACTGACCAGTACCCTGGGCTAGATGAGTCAGGTCCCTAACCAGGTGGATGTTATCCTGAATGGACCGGCCAGGTAATGTATAAGGTTGGTCAGGATGAATCAGTTGAGGCAGCACGGAGCCCAGGCGATTAGCCATTGCCTGAGCAAAAACTTTATACTCTGTGCATAGGAGAGAGACTGGGCACCAGTTTTTCAACAAACGTAGTTCATCCTTCTTGGGCAGCATGATGACAACTGCCCTACGCCACGAGAGGGGTATCTCCCCGGTCGCCAGGCACTCCCCCAGAACCAACATGTAGTCACCCCCGAGGATATCACAGAAAGCTCTATCAAACTCTGCCGTCAACCCATCCAGCCCGGGGGACTTACCCCTCTTGAGCTGATGCAAGGCACGAGTCAACTCCTCCAAAGATAAGGAGGATCGGCCACCTCCCTATCTACAGTCGGTAGACCCTCCCACAGGTCCTGCTGAGCCTCCCCGCTGAATCCATCTGCGGAGAACAGGGACCCATAAAAGGACCTGACCAAGGCACTGATCCTCTCTGGATCAGTGACAGAGGAGCCGTCGTCTGTGAGCACTGATCCAAGCTGTTTGCAAGCTCCCCGCCCTTTCTCCAGAGAGAAAAAGAAAGGCGAAGCGCGGACCAGATCGTGCAGCATCTGAACCCGCGACCTCACGTAAGCACCTCGGGACCGCTCAAGTTGCAGGCTCCTCAAGGCTTCCTTCTTCTTCTGAAACTCTCCCCATTCGCAGGAGTCTTCACCAATCCGACCCAGGCGAGACTCTGCGTCCAGTAGCTCCCTCTCAAGCCTCTCGACCGCTGAGTCCCGCCGTCCGGTCGCCCTCCACGTGTATTCCTTACAAAAGAGACAGATATGAGCTTTCCCCACATCCCACCACTGCCTAAGGGAAGAGAAGCACCTCTGCTTCTCTCTCCACTTCACCCAAAACTGACTGAATGACTCCCGGAAACACCGATCCTCCAGCAGCCTGTTGATAAAGTGCCACTACGCGGACCCAGCCCGAGCGCGCACTGGATTAACATCCACACGCACCAGACAGTGGTCCGAGCACAGCACCAGCCGCATTGAGGCCGCTGAGACACGGGAAACAACCGGTCGGGAAATATATATTCGATCAATGCGAGAACCACCACCCTCAGACCTCCGCGAAAAAGCATTAGGTGGAGGTCCCGCCATGCATCAACCAACTCAAAGGAGTCAGTCAACCCAGCTTCTATGCTACAGCAGGGGCACACTGAGTACCAGAACGGTCTCGCGCCTCAAGTGTGCAATTAAAATCCCCACCAAGGAAGACACACTCTCCCCTATCAATAGTCCTTAACAGAGCAGTCACCTCCTGAAGTAGGCCGGACTGCATCGTGCTGGAGCTAGGGGCATACACGTTAATGAAATGCAACGGCATGCCATCCAGGCTCACGGCCAGATGGAGCAAACGTCCTGGCACAACTTTGTGCACTTTTAGAACATTTGGCAATATCTGTCTCATTTGGAACATTTGGCACCCCCCCCCCAGCACCTCCACTGGCACTGATATGGAGCATAGATTGGAACACAAATGCCCCCGAACCTCCCCCCTCGGGCTGATTCTGCTCATCCCCCGTCTCAGGGGGCACACTACCAGGGGAGCTAACCCCATCATCTGGCGTGCCAGCACCCTCAGTGGGCCTCTGAATTGAAGGGACCTCCTCCGACCCAGAGGACACACATCCAGGGGAGCTAACCTCAACACCCGATGAGATAACTCCCTCGGAGGGCCCCTGAAACGAAGGGACATCCACCCGCCCCGAGGCCACAACTCGCTGAAGATCCCTGAAAAGGAGGCCCAACCTCCGACCCAGAAGACACCAGTTCATGACCACCAACCACATCAGTGGTGGAAGGTCTGGAGAAATATATCCCCCTAACTTTGGACTCACGCCCTTGCTCTTCCCCGCCAGGCACATGCCTCCTTTTTGTCCCGCTAGCATTCAGCAGTACAGTGACCTCCATAACGGAAGGGTCTTCCGCCTCCACACTACCCCCTGCCACTTTACCACCCGCACGTTTTACCTTCCCTGCCCCCACCTGAACCACCTCAGCTCCTTGCTGGGCCATGGCAGGTGCCCCTTGGGTGGTCTCAGATCTCGGCAGGTGCACACCCGCTTGCGTTTGACTCACTTGGGTGGGATTTTTTCTTCTTCTTCTTCTGCTCCCAATTCCCCCCCCCCCCCCCCCCCCCCCCCTCCACCTTCTCCCCATTCCTCGCCTTCAGCCACCACCTCAGGTTCAGGATGTAGGGGGCGGGGGCCATCGCCGCCCCGGGTCCCCACGGCTATCACTGCCGCCCTGGATCATCAAGGCAGAGCTGGCAGCCCTAGCCAGGTCAGCAGTACCACCCCGCGCCACCGAGGCCTGACGAGCCACCCCAGATGGGCCAGCAGTGCATTCCTGGGCCACTGCGCTAGAACTTCTAGCCGCACCCCCGCAAATATGACACTCTGTACGGAGATGTCCAAATTCACCGCAAGCATGACACAGTGTCTTTCCCCAACTCCAACGCACAGTTCTGGGGAGACCCTTACACTCCACCTTGAAGCTCCCCTCAGCGCCTTCCCCCTCACCCCCCTTCATGAACACCCTCCTCTTGAAACTGAAGATCCCTTTTTCCTCCGGGTCCCCCCTGGGGTGCATGAGCCTAAAGCACTTAGACCGCACCTCCCCAAACTTAGACAGGTGTGGAATAAGTGACGCGTCCGGAATACATGTGGGGCAACTCCGCAGGAGAACCGGTCTCACCCTGGATACCCATAGATCCACCTGTATGTGGACCCCCCCCCCCCCCCCACTGAGCTCCCCTTCTCCAACGCTCGGGGCACATCCTCCCGGGTCTTTAGTATCATCTCAACCTTTCCTCTTTCGAGCTCGGAAGAGACAATAGCTCCCCTCCCAAGAAGGACATTCATGCCCTTCGTAATTGCTCCCCTGGTCCACAGGGGCCCAGTTTGGACCGAGATACCAAAACCGCCCCAATCCAAGTCAACATGAGGCTCATGCTCAAATGGCCTCGTACCCGCCGCTGATGCCATGGCTGCTTTGCTCCGGACCTTCAACCGCGCCCCAGCCATCGCCATCCTTACAGAGGCACAAACCAGCTCCAGGCACCCCAGCAGCTCAGCTCTGTTAAGTTAAGTCCCAGAGACAGTCACAGTCAAAGACAAGCAGCAGATACCTCCAGCTGAAGCAGAAAAGTCCCCAAGTTCGTCCACAGCCGAGAGCAGCTTTTGGGAAGCTCTATCACAGTCTAGCCGGAAGCAAAAGTACCTTCTTCACATTAAGCCAGGCAGCCGCACTGTGCAAAATGACTTTAGGGCAGAGAAAACGACAAAGACACCAAAATCTTCATACCCTCGATCTCCAGGCACTCTTAGCAGTCCGCCAACGACAACCGCACCCTCGGCAATGTAGAGAAAACTCAGGAATTTTACACTGGTAGAGGATTCAATAGAGAGAGAGAGAGAGAGAGAGAGAGAGAGAGAGAGAGAGAGAGGTCGTGTTTTCTTCTCAGCTCTGCAGTTGAGAAGGATTGGAGTAGCCTTTCCAGGATTTTGCCGTTGGAGAGGGCACAGACCCAGGGGGGCTTCATAGTTCAACATTGTTGGGCTGTTGAAGCTTTTCTCTGGTCTGGGGAGCCTCCATCTGTGTGAAGATTCCTGAGTTTCTCCACATTGTCGAGGGTGCGGTTGGCGTTGGCGGATTGCCAAGAGTGCCTGTGATCTCAGTGGGCTGAAGTTGTGCGGTGTCTTTGTCGTTTTTGGCTCCGCTTCTCTGCCCTAAAGTCATTTTGTCAGTGCGGCTGCCTGGCTTAATGTGAAGAAGGTACTTTTGCGTCCAGCGCGACTGGGATCGAGTTTCCCGTAAGCTGCTCTTGGCTGTGGACGAACCTGGGGACTTTCCTGCTTCAGCTGGAGGTTTCTGTTTTCTGCTGCCTGTCTTTGACTGTGACTGTCTCTGGGACTTAACTTGGAGCTGTGCTGCTGAGGGGCTTGGAGCTGGTTTGTGCCTCTGTGAGGATGGCGATGGAAGGGGCGCGGCCGAAGGTCCGGACCTACGCAGCGACGGCATCAGTGGCGGGTGCGAGGCCATCTGAGCTTGAGCCTCATGTTGACTTGGATGGGGACAGTTTTGGTATTTCTGTTCAAACTGGGCCTATGATGTCTAGGGGGGTAATTACGAAGGCCATGAATGAACTTCTTGGGAGGGGGGCTATTGTCTCTTCTGAGCTCGAAAGGGGAAAGGTGGAGATGATACTTAAGACCCGGGAGTGTGTGGCCCGAGCGTTGGAGGAGGGGATCTCAGTGGGGGGGGTCCACGTACAGGTGGATCCGTGGGTATCCAGGGTGAGACCGGTTCTCCTGCGGAGCTGCCCCACTTATTTTTCGGATGCAGTGCTTATTCCACACCTGTCCAAGTTCGGGGAGGTGCGGTCTAAGTGCTTTAGGCTCTTGCATCCTGGGGGGGACCCGGAGGAAAAAGGGGTCTTCAGTTTCAAGAGGAGGGTGTTCATGAAGGTGGGTGAGGGGGATGGTGCCGAGGGGAGTTTTGAGGTGGTGCATAAGGGGGTACCCAGAACCGTGCGTTGGAGTTGGGGAAAGGCACGGTGTCATGCGTGCGGCGAATTTGGACATCTCCGTAGGGAGTGTCTTTTTCGCGGGGGCACTGCTAGAGGTTCTAGTGCAGTGGCCCAGGAAAGCGCTGCTGGCCCATCTGGGGTGGCTGGTCAAACCTCAGCGGCGCGGGGTGGTACTGCTGACCCGGCTGAGGTTGCCAGTTCTGCCTTGGTGACCCGGGGCGGCAGTGCTAAGCCTTCTGGGTCCAGAGGTTCCGCTTTGGGGACCCTGGGCAGTGAGAGCCCAAGCCCCCCACGTCCCCTACGTCTTGCGCCTGTGGCGGTGGATGGAGGTGGGGCGCAGGAGGAGGGGAGTGTTGAGGGGGGGTTTTGGGAGAAGCAGGGGAAGCATAATAAGAAGAAGGAGAGGGATAGGGCTGCCCGAGCGAAGAAAGTGCAATCGGGTGAGTTTGGCTCCAGTGTGGTGCAGACTGCACCTGCTGGGGCCCAGGGGGGAGTTGTGGTGGCTCGGAAGGGGGGAAAGAAGTCTAAACGTGTGGGTGGCAAAGTGGTTGGGGGTAATGTGGAGGCGGATGACCCTTCCCTTATGGAGGTTACCGCACCTCCGCATGCGAGTGGGACTAAAAGGAGGCATTTGCCTGGTGAAGAGGAGGAAGGGCGTGGGTCCAGAGCGAAGGGGATGTCTTTCTCCGAGCTTTCCACCACTGAGGTGGCTGAAAGTGGTCTTGACCCGGTGTCTTCTGGGTCGGTGGTTGGGCCTTCTCTTCATGGATCTACAGCGGGTGTCACCGGACTGGGTGCTGAAGTTGATTCCGGTGGAGTTGTGTCCACTGGGCGGGAGTCTGTCCCTTCATCTCAGGGGCCCTCTGAGGGAGTTATCTCGGCGGATGCTGTGGTTAGCTCCCTTGGGTGTGTACCCTCTGGGTCGGATGAGGTCCCCTCGTTTCAGAGGCCTACTGAGGGTGCTAGCACGGTAGATGACGTGGTTGGCTCCTCTGGTAGTGTGCCCTCTGTGACGGGGGATGGGCAGAGTCAGGCTGAGGGGGGAGTTTCGGGGGTGTTGTCGTTCAAGTCTGTGCTCCATATCAGTGCCAGTGGAGGTGCTGGGGGGCGGGATGCCTCACCGGATGAGTTGTCTGGGGTGAGGTTAATGGCAGGTGGTGATTCTCTGGGTGATGCCTGTGGAGAGGGCACTCTGGATGATGTGGAGGTCAGGGCTGTTATGGGACGTGATCCTCTTTCAGACTCCGAGGGTGCCAGTGTTCCACAGGCCCTGGGGATGCCTCTTGTTGTTGCTTCCCCAGGCCCAGAGGAGGAGGGTGATGGTAGCGTGCAGGAGCCCAGCCATTCAGAGGGCTGCGAGTCTCAGGTAGGGGTGTTGGGACCCACCCCCAGCATTGATCCGGGTGGTCGTGTCATGGCTGTGGAGGAGGATAGCGATGCGGCCAGTGGGGGGGGCTCAGAGAGTGTTGTGTCAGACAGTTCTGGTCTTTCTGAGGTTGTTGATTCAGGTGCGAGCGGGTTGGCTGAGAGCCCAGACTCCAAGGCCGTGTCTGAGGCGAAGCTTATTGTTGAGGTGCGAGAGTTCTTAAAAATAAGTCGTGCTCCCAAAACATTATGGTGGGCCATTACAAGGAGATGGGAGGATTGGCTAGATGTGCGGGAGAGTCTCGAGGCTATCCTTAGTAACAAGGATAGTGGTCTTTCTGACTCGGATTTGGGGCAGTTTTGGGGTTTGTTGAAGGTCCTCAGAAAAGGACCTCCTGTGACTACAGGGAGTGTGAGGATCACAATCTAATGTGTCTACACATTCACAGTAGCTACATTAAATTTAAATGGGAGTAGAGCGAGTTTTCGAAGATTTCAGCTCTTATCAGCCCTAAGGGAGGGGAGATTTGCAGTTTGTTATCTGCAAGAGACACATACCGTTGCTAGTGATGAGCCTACCTGGCAACTGGAGTGGGAAGGGAGGGTTTATATGAGCCATCTCAGCTCAAATTCGAGTGGGGTGGCTTTTTTGTTGGCCCCAAATTTTCTGCCAAGCATTTTAAAAGTGCAGGAAGTGGTGCCAGGACGTTTGCTCCATCTGGCCGTGAGCCTGGATGGCATGCCGTTGCATTTCATTAACGTGTATGCCCCTAGCTCCGGCACGATGCAGGCCGGCCTGCTTCGGGAGGTGAATGCTCTGTTGGGCACTATTGATAGGGGAGAGTGTGTCTTCCTTGGTGGGGACTTTAATTGCACACTTGAGGTGCGGGACCGTTCTGGTACTCAGTGTGCGCCTGCTGTAGCGAAGAAGCTGAGAGGCTTGATTGACTCCTTTGAGTTGGTTGATGTTTGGAGGGACCTTCACCCTGATTCCACTGCTTTTTCGCGGAGGTCTGAGGGCGGTGGTTCCCGCATTGATCGGTTTTATATTTCCCGAGCGTTTGTTTCCCGTGTCTCAGCGGCCTCAATGCGGCTGGTGCCGTGCTCGGACCATTGTCTGGTGCGTGTGGATTTCAATCCAGCGTGCGCTCGGGCTGGGTCCGCGTACTGGCACTTTAACAACAGGCTGCTGGAGGATCGGTGTTTCCGGGAGTCATTCACTCGGTTTTGGGTGAAGTGGAGAGAGAGGCAGAGGTGCTTCTCTTCCCTTAGGCAGTGGTGGGATGTGGGTAAAGCTCACATCCGTCTCTTTTGTAAGGAATATACATGGGGGTCGACTGGGAGGCGGGACTCAGCGGTCGCGAAGCTGGAGAGGGAGATACAGGACGCTGAGTCTCGCCTGGGTCAGTTTGGTGAAGACTCCAGCGAATGGGGAGAGTTTCAGAGGAAGAAGGAGGTTTTGAGGAGTATGCTGCTTGAGCGATCTCGAGGCGCTTATGTGAGGTCTCGGGTCCAGATGCTGCACGAGCTGGACCGAGCGTCGCCTTTCTTTTTCTCTTTGGAGAAGGGGCGGGGAGCTCGAAAACAGCTCGTGGAGTTGCTTGCAGATGACGGCTCCTCTGTCACTGATCCAGAGAGGATTAATGCCTTGGTTAGGTCCTTTTATGGGACCCTGTTCTCTGCGGAAGGATTCAGTGTGGAGGCTCAGCAAGATCTGTGGGAGGGTCTACCGGCCGTAGATAGGGGGGAGGCTGATCTTCTTGATGGCCCCTTATCTTTGGAGGAGTTGACTTGCGCCTTGCATCAGCTCAGGAGGGGTAAGTCCCCCGGGCTGGATGGGTTGACGGTGGAGTTTGTTAGAGCATTCTGGGACGTCCTAGGGGGTGACTATATGTTGGTTTTGGGGGAGAGCCTGGCGACTGGAGTGATGCCTCTCTCGTGGCGTAGGACGGTTGTTGTCTTGCTGCCTAAGAAGGGCGAACTCCGTTTGTTGAAGAACTGGCGTCCAGTCTCTCTCCTTTGCACAGAATATAAAATTTTTGCACGGGCAATGGCAAATCGCCTGGGCTCCGTGCTGCATCAAGTGATTCATCCTGATCAATCTTATACAGTCCCTGGCCGGTCCATCCAGGATAACATCCACCTGGTTAGGGACCTGATTCATTTAGTCCAGGGTACTGGTGAGTCAGCTGCTTTTCTGTCTCTTGATCAGGAGAAGGCTTTTGATAGGGTAGAGCATGAATACCTATTTGGGACGTTGCAAGCGTTTGGGTTTGGACCACACTTCGTGGCCCGGGTCCGGCTTTTGTACGCTGCGGCGGAGTGTCTTGTAAAGGTTAATGGCGCGGTGCTATCTCCTTTTCATTTTGGGAGGGGGGTCCGCCAGGGGTGCCCTATGTCGGGCCAGTTGTATTCGGTCTGTGTGGAGCCGTTCCTGTGTCTTCTTCGGAGGAGGTTGACAGGCCTGGCCCTACCTGGCCCGCGGGTTGAGGTGATTCTATCGGCGTATGCCGATGACGTACTTCTTATGTTCACTGATCCTGGTGACCTGCGGAGGATGCGTGACTGCCAGGAGATATTCTCGGCTGCATCTTCTGCTAGGATTAACTGGAGTAAGTGCTCTGGACTTTTGGTGGGTCAGTGGCGGGTAGACTCCCTGCCGGAGGAGATGGCATTGTATGCGTGGAGTACCACGCACCTCCTCTATCTGGGGGTGTACCTGAGTCCCACTGAGGATGTTTGGCCGGCAAACTGGCAAGAGTTGGAGACGAAGGTGGTTGCTCGGCTGGGGCGCTGGTCAGGCCTGCTTGGAGTTCTCTCCTTTCGGGGGAGGGTGCTGGTCATAAACCAGCTGGTGGCCTCTATGTTATGGTACCGGCTGGCTACTCTTGTCCCGCCCTCTATATTTGTAACTGCTATACAGAAGAAGCTGGTGGATTTCTTTTGGGGAAATAGGAAGCATTGGATTTCCGCGGCGGTCCTGAGTCTTCCGTTAGAGGAGGGCGGCCAGTCCTTGGTGTGCGTGCGCACCCAGGTGGCGGCTCTCCGTCTCAGGACTCTGCGGAGATACATGTATGTAGAGAACCCTCCCAGATGGCACGCTCTGGCCACGTATTTTTTTCGTCAGGGTCGTTGCCTAAGGGGGGTCTCGCGGCTCCCGGTGGCGGGTGTCAGTCGACCCGCTCTAAGGGGCTTGCCTGTTTTCTATAGGGATGTGTTAAGAGTGAGGAATTTGGTGGTGTTCAGCCAGAGTGTTGTTCCACGAGGAGAGGGGGATGTTGTGGCTGCGGGTGTGGCTGGTCCTCATCCTGTCATGGTGGTTGTCGAGGAGAGGCGCGAGCCTAGAGTGGTTCAGATAGAGCTTACCCCTGCTCCGTCAGATCTGCTCATCGGGCCTAGGCTTCGGGATATTTCTCGGCCTCCGGCTCCGCATAATCTGAGCTGCCTTTCTGAGATGACCAGCATGCCATTTTGTGATGCAAGGAGACGCGCACTGTACAGGATGCTCCTGCACATTCTGAACCACCGTGCCTTCGTCTCCCGTCCTGACTCACCATGGAGGACGGTGTTACCATCCGAAGGCGGCGGGGGGCCCCAGTGGGGGTCCTTCTATAAGGGAGTTGTACCCCTTTATATTGGGGACCTGGGGTGGAGAGTGCTGCATGGAGCGGTGGTTTGTAATAAACTTTTGAGTCGGTTCACGGGCTCGTCTGCCGCATGTATTTTCTGCGGAGAGGAGGAGACCGTATTCCATGTGTATATGGAGTGTGTGAGGTTACTGCCCCTGTACCAATATCTGAAGGGGCTGTTCCTCAAGTTCTGGCTGCATTTTAGCCCCACAATCCTGGTGTTTGGACACAAGGCGGGGAGTGGGGAGAGCCGAGTGTGGGGGGGGGACTTACCTGTCGGTTTGCTCCTTGGCCTGGCCAAGATGGCCATTCGTGGGTCCAGGCAGCGGGCGGTCGACGGTCTGGCGAGAGTCGGCTGCCTGCCCCTCTTTCGGGCCTACGTCCGTGCACGTGTGTCCCTGGAGAGGGAACACGCGGTGTTCACGGGGACTCTGGAGGCCTTCCGTCAGCGCTGGTCGCCGCGTGGGGTTGAGGCGATTATAAATGAATGTACTGCTGTACTACAATGATCTGTTCATTATAGTGTGATTTTTGATTGTGTTTTGATGTGTTGTATTTTATGATTTGTGTTGAATAAAGTTTTTGAAATGAAAAAAAAAAAAAAAAAAAAGAGAGAGAGAGAGAGGTCGTGTTTTCTTCTCAGCTCTGCAGTTGAGAAGGATTGGAGCAGCCTTTCCAGGATTTTGCCGTTGGAGAGGGCACAGACCCAGGGGGGCTTCATAGTTCAACTTATTGTTGGGCTGTTGAAGCTTTTCTCTGGTCTGGGGAGCCTCCATCTGTGTGAAGATTCCTGAGTTTCTCCACATTGTCGAGGGTGCGGTTGGCGTTGGCGGATTGCCAAGAGTGCCTGTGATCTCAGTGGGCTGAAGTTGTGCGGTGTCTTTGTCGTTTTTGGCACCGCTTCTCTGCCCTAAAGTCATTTTGCTCAGTGCGGCTGCCTGGCTTAATGTGAAGAAGGTACTTTTGCGTCCAGCGCGACTGGGATCGAGTTTCCCGTAAGCTGCTCTTGGCTGTGGACGAACCTGGGGACTTTCCTGCTTCAGCTGGAGGTTTCTGTTTTCTGCTGCCTGTCTTTGACTGTGACTGTCTCTGGGACGTAACTTGGAGCTGTGCTGCTGAGGGGCTTGGAGCTGGTTTGTGCCTCTGTGAGGATGGCGATGGAAGGGGCGCGGCCGAAGGTCCGGACCTACGCAGCGACGGCATCAGTGGCGGGTGCGAGGCCATCTGAGCTTGAGCCTCATGTTGACTTGGATGGGGACAGTTTTGGTATTTCTGTTCAAACTGGGCCTATGATGTCGAGGGGGGTAATTACGAAGGCCATGAATGAACTTCTTGGGAGGGGGGCTATTGTCTCTTCTGAGCTTGAAAGGGGAAAGGTGGAGATGATACTTAAGACCCGGGAGTGTGTGGCCCGAGCGTTGGAGGAGGGGATCTCAGTGGGGGGGGGTCCACGTACAGGTGGATCCGTGGGTATCCAGGGTGAGACCGGTTCTCCTGCGGAGCTGCCCCACTTATTTTTCGGATGCAGTGCTTATTCCACACCTGTCCAAGTTCGGGGAGGTGCGGTCTAAATGTTTTCGTCTCTTGCATCCCGGGGGGGACCCGGAGGAAAAAGGGGTCTTCAGTTTCAAGAGGAGGGTGTTCATGAAGGTGGGTGAGGGGGATGGTGCCGAGGGGAGTTTTGAGGTGGTGCATAAGGGTGTACCCAGAACCGTGCGTTGGAGTTGGGGCAAGGCACGGTGTCATGCGTGCGGCGAATTTGGACATCTCCGCAGGGAGTGTCTTTTTCGCGGGGGCACTGCTAGAGGTTCTAGTGCAGTGGCCCAGGAAAGCACTGCTGGCCCATCTGGGGTGGCTTGTCAAACCTCAGCGGCGCGGGGTGGTACTGCTGACCCGGCTGAGGTTGCCAGTTCTGCCTTGGTGACCCGGGGCGGCAGTGCTAAGCCTTCTGGGTCCAGAGGTTCCGCTTTGGGGACCCTGGGCAGTGAGAGCCCAAGCCCCCCACGTCCCCTACGTCTTGCGCCTGTGGCGGTGGATGGAGGTGGGGCGCAGGAGGAGGGGAGTGTTGAGGGGGGGTTTTGGGTGAAGCAGGGGAAGCACAATAAGAAGAAGGAGAGGGATAGGGCCGCCCGAGCGAAGAAAGTGCAATCGGGTGAGTTTAGCTCCAGTGTGGTGCAGACTGCACCTGCTGGGGCCCAGGGGGGAGTTGTGGTGGCTCGGAAGGGGGTAAAGAAGCCTAAACGTGTGGGTGGCGAAGTGGTTGGGGGTAATGTGGAGGCGGATGACCCTTCCCTTATGGAGGTTACCGCACCTCCGCATGCGAGTGGGACTAAAAGGAGGCATCTGCCTGGTGAAGAGGAGGAAGGGCGTGGGTCCAGAGCGAAGGGGATGTCTTTCTCTGGGCTTTCCACCACTGAGGTGGCTGAAAGTGGTCTTGACCCGGTGTCTTCTGGGTCGGTGGTTGGGCCTTCTCTTCATGGATCTACAGCGGGTGTCACCGGACTGGGTGCTGAAGTTGATTCCGGTGGAGGTAGGTCCACTGGGCGGGAGTCTGTCCCTTCATCTCAGGGGCCCTCTGAGGGAGTTATCTCGGCGGGTGCTGTGGTTAGCTCCCTTGGGGGTGTACCCTCTGGGTCGGATGAGGTCCCCTCGTTTCAGAGGCCTACTGAGGGTGCTAGCACGTTAGGTGACGTGGTTGGCTCCTCTGGTAGTGTGCCCTCTGTGACGGGGGATGCGCAGAGTCAGGCTGAGGGGGGAGTTTCGGGGGTGTTGTCGTTCAAGTCTGTGCTCCATATCAGTGCCAGTGGAGGTGCTGGGGGGCGGGATGCCTCACCGGATGAGTTGTCTGGGGTGAGGTTAATGGCAGGTGGTGATTCTCTGGGTGATGCCTGTGGAGAGGGCACTCTGGATGATGTGGAGGTCAGGGCTGTTATGGGACGTGATCCTCTTTCAGACTCCGAGGGTGCCAGTGTTCCACAGGCCCTGGGGATGCCTCTTGTTGTTGCTTCCCCAGGCCCAGAGGAGGAGGGTGATGGTAGCGTGCAGGAGCCCAGCCATTCAGAGGGCTGCGAGTCTCAGGCAGGGGTGTTGGGACCCACCCCCAGCATTGATCCGGGTGGTCGTGTCATGGCTGTGGAGGAGGACAGCGATGCGGCCAGTGGGGGGGGCACAGAGAGTGATTTGTCAGACAGTTCTGGTCTTTCTGAGGTTGTTGATTCAGGTGCGAGCGGGTTGGCTGCGAGCCCAGACTCCAAGGCCGTGTCTGAGGCGAAGCTTATTGTTGAGGTGCGAGAGTTCTTAAAAATAAGCCGTGCTCCGAAAACATTATGGTTTGCCGCTACAAGGCGGTGGGAGGATTGGCTAGATGTGCAGGAGAGTCTCGAGGCTATCCTTAGTAACAAGGATAGTGGTCTTTCTGACTCGGATTTGGGGCAGTTTTGGGGTTTGTTGAAGGTCCTCAGAAAAGGACCTCCTGTGACTACAGGGAGTGTGAGGGTCACAATCTAATGTGTCTACACATTCACAGTAGCTACATTAAATTTAAATGGGAGTAGAGCGAGTTTTCGAAGATTTCAGCTCTTATCAGCCCTAAGGGAGGGGAGATTTGCAGTTTGTTATCTGCAAGAGACACATACCGTTGCTAGTGATGAACCTACCTGGCAACTGGAGTGGGAAGGGAGGGTTTATATGAGCCATCTCAGCTCAAATTCGAGTGGGGTGGCTTTTCTGTTGGCCCCAAATTTTCTGCCAAGCATTTTAAAAGTGCAGGAAGTGGTGCCAGGACGTTTGCTCCATCTGGCCGTGAGCCTGGATGGCATGCCGTTGCATTTCATTAACGTGTATGCCTCTAGCTCCGGCACGATGCAGGCCGGCCTGCTTCGGGAGGTGAATGCTCTGTTGGGCACTATTGATAGGGGAGAGTGTGTCTTCCTTGGTGGGGACTTTAATTGCACACTTGAGGTGCGGGACCGTTCTGGTACTCAGTGTGCGCCTGCTGTAGCGAAGAAGCTGAGAGGCTTGATTGACTCCTTTGAGTTGGTTGATGTTTGGAGGGACCTTCACCCTGATTCCACTGCTTTTTCGCGGAGGTCTGAGGGCGGTGGTTCCCGCATTGATCGGTTTTATATTTCCCGAGCGTTTGTTTCCCGTGTCTCAGCGGCCTCAATGCGGCTGGTGCCGTGCTCGGACCATTGTCTGGTGCGTGTGGATTTCAATCCAGCGTGCGCTCGGGCTGGGTCCGCGTACTGGCACTTTAACAACAGGCTGCTGGAGGATCGGTGTTTCCGGGAGTCATTCACTCGGTTTTGGGTGAAGTGGAGAGAGAGGCAGAGGTGCTTCTCTTCCCTTAGGCAGTGGTGGGATGTGGGTAAAGCTCACATCCGTCTCTTTTGTAAGGAATATACATGGGGGTCGACTGGGAGGCGGGACTCAGCGGTCGAGAAGCTGGAGAGGGAGATACAGGACGCTGAGTCTCGCCTGGGTCAGTTTGGTGAAGACTCCAGCGAATGGGGAGAGTTTCAGAGGAAGAAGGAGGTTTTGAGGAGTCTGCTGCTTGAGCGATCTCGAGGCGCTTATGTGAGGTCTCGGGTCCAGATGCTGCACGAGCTGGACCGAGCGTCGCCTTTCTTTTTCTCTTTGGAGAAGGGGCGGGGAGCTCGAAAACAGCTCGTGGAGTTGCTTGCAGATGACGGCTCCTCTGTCACTGATCCAGAGAGGATTAATGCCTTGGTTAGGTCCTTTTATGGGTCCCTGTTCTCTGCGGAAGGATTCAGTGTGGAGGCTCAGCAAGATCTGTGGGAGGGTCTACCGACCGTAGATAGGGGGGAGGCTGATCTTCTTGATGGCCCCTTATCTTTGGAGGAGTTGACTCGCGCCTTGATTCAGCTCAGGAGGGGTAAGTCCCCCGGGCTGGATGGGTTGACGGTGGAGTTTGTTAGAGCATTCTGGGACATCCTAGGGGGTGACTATATGTTGGTTCTGGGGGAGAGCCTGGCGACTGGAGTGATGCCTCTCTCGTGGCGTAGGACGGTTGTTGTCTTGCTGCCTAAGAAGGGCGAACTCCGTTTGTTGAAGAACTGGCGTCCAGTCTCTCTCCTTTGCACAGAATATAAAATTTTTGCACGGGCAATGGCAAATCGCCTGGGCTCCGTGCTGCATCAAGTGATTCATCCTGATCAATCTTATACAGTCCCTGGCCGGTCCATCCAGGACAACATCCACCTGGTTAGGGACCTGATTCATTTAGTCCAGGGTACTGGTGAGTCAGCTGCTTTTCTGTCTCTTGATCAGGAGAAGGCTTTTGATAGGGTAGAGCATGAATACCTATTTGGGACGTTGCAAGCGTTTGGGTTTGGACCACACTTCGTGGCCCGGGTCCGGCTTTTGTACGCTGCTGCGGAGTGTCTTGTAAAGGTTAATGGCGCGGTGCTATCTCCTTTTCATTTTGGGAGGGGGGTCCGCCAGGGGTGCCCTATGTCGGGCCAGTTGTATTCGGTCTGTGTGGAGCCGTTCCTGTGTCTTCTTCGGAGGAGGTTGACAGGCCTGGCCCTACCTGGGCCGCGGGTTGAGGTGATTCTATCGGCGTATGCCGATGACGTACTTCTTATGTTCACTGATCCTGGTGACCTGCGGAGGATGCGTGACTGCCAGGAGATATTCTCGGCTGCATCTTCTGCTAGGATTAACTGGAGTAAGTGCTCTGGACTTTTGGTGGGTCAGTGGCGGGTAGACTCCCTGCCGGAGGAGATGGCATTGTATGCGTGGAGTACCACGCACCTCCTCTATCTGGGGGTGTACCTGAGTCCCACTGAGGATGTTTGGCCGGCAAACTGGCAAGAGTTGGAGACGAAGGTGGTTGCTCGGCTGGGGCGCTGGTCAGGCCTGCTTGGAGTTCTCTCCTTTCGGGGGAGGGTGCTGGTCATAAACCAGCTGGTGGCCTCTATGTTATGGTACCGGCTGGCTACTCTTGTCCCGCCCTCTATATTTGTAACTGCTATACAGAAGAAGCTGGTGGATTTCTTTTGGGGAAATAGGAAGCATTGGATTTCCGCGGCGGTCCTGAGTCTTCCGTTAGAGGAGGGCGGCCAGTCCTTGGTGTGCGTGCGCACCCAGGTGGCGGCTCTCCGTCTCAGGACTCTGCGGAGATACATGTATGTAGAGAACCCTCCCAGATGGCACGCTCTGGCCACGTATTTTTTTCGTCAGGGTCGTTGCCTAAGGGGGGTCTCGCGGCTCCCGGTGGCGGGTGTCAGTCGACCCGCTCTAAGGGGCTTGCCTGTTTTCTATAGGGATGTGTTAAGAGTGAGGAATTTGGTGGTGTTCAGCCAGAGTGTTGTTCCACGAGGAGAGGGGGATGTTGTGGCTGCGGGTGTGGCTGGTCCTCATCCTGTCATGGTGGTTGTCGAGGAGAGGCGCGAGCCTAGAGTGGTTCAGATAGAGCTTACCCCTGCTCCGTCAGATCTGCTCATCGGGCCTAGGCTTCGGGATATTTCTCGGCCTCCGGCTCCGCATAATCTGAGCTGCCTTTCTGAGATGACCAGCATGCCATTTTGTGATGCAAGGAGACGCGCACTGTACAGGATGCTCCTGCACATTCTGAACCACCGTGCCTTCGTCTCTCGTCCTGACTCACCATGGAGGACGGTGTTACCATCCGAAGGCGGCGGGGGGCCCCAGTGGGGGTCCTTCTATAAGGGAGTTGTACCCCTTTATATTGGGGACCTGGGGTGGAGAGTGCTGCATGGAGCGGTGGTTTGTAATAAACTTTTGAGTCGGTTCACGGGCTCGTCTGCCGCATGTATTTTCTGCGGAGAGGAGGAGACCGTATTCCATGTGTATATGGAGTGTGTGAGGTTACTGCCCCTGTACCAATATCTGAAGGGGCTGTTCCTCAAGTTCTGGCTGCATTTTAGCCCCACAATCCTGGTGTTTGGACACAAGGCGGGGAGTGGGGAGAGCCGAGTGTGGGGGGGGGACTTACCTGTCGGTTTGCTCCTTGGCCTGGCCAAGATGGCCATTCGTGGGTCCAGGCAGCGGGCTGTCGACGGTCAGGCGAGAGTCGGCTGCCTGCCCCTCTTTCGGGCCTACGTCCGTGCACGTGTGTCCCTGGAGAGGGAACACGCGGTGTTCACGGGGACTCTGGAGGCCTTCCGTCAGCGCTGGTCGCCGCGTGGGGTTGAGGCGATTATAAATGAATGTACTGCTGTACTACAATGATCTGTTCATTATAGTGTGATTTTTGATTGTGTTTTGATGTGTTGTATTTTATGATTTGTGTTGAATAAAGTTTTTGAAATGAAAAAAAAAAAAAAAAAAGAGAGAGAGAAAGGAAAGTTTCAACAGTCCAACGATAAGTTAAACTATGAAGCCCCTCTGCCTCTGTTCCTTCTCCATCGACAAAATCCTTGAAAGGCTGCTTCAAACCTTCTCAACTGCAGAGCTGAGAAGAAAGCACGATCTCTCTCTCTCTTTCTCTCTCGCACATTATTTTCTTGAATTTCTAGTCACATGCACAAGTCGGGTGAGGTACAGGTACAATGGACCTCTTCCTGGCAGCAGCATTACTGGCACATAGACTCAGGCAACACACAAAAACATAAATTACACATAAATTATATGAGAATTGCACATTACATTTTACAAGACAGAAAATAAAAAGTGTGAAAAACAAGACTTTTGTTTTCTTCATCTACATCAGTCTGAAGAGCTCCAACCGGAAACGTCACCTATCCACGTTCTCCACAGATGCTGCCTGACCGGCTGAGTTACTCCAGCACTTTGTGTCTTTTTACCTAATGCTGGGGTGTCAGCTTATCATTCTCACCGTTTACATCATCCATGCTTACCATGGACATTAAAAAACAGGTAAACAAAAGGAAAATTAAAACTGTGAATTCTGGAAATACGAAATAAAACCATAAAATACTGGAAACACTCAATGGAACGGAGAAAAAATAATCACTTTTTCAAGGCGTGATTTTTCATCAAAACTTTTATCATTGAATGTATCAAAATAATTTTGGAGAACTTTTCATTTCGAGTGACAGGCCTGGATAGAGTGGATGTGAAGAGGATGATTCTACTCGTGGGAGAATCTAGGACCAGAGGCCAAAGCCTCAGAATAAAAGGACGTACCTTTGGAAAGGAGAAAAGGAGGGATTTCTTGAGTCAGAGGGTGGTGAATTTGTGGAATTCTTTGCCACGGCAGTGGACGCTGTCAATTGATATTTTTTTAAGGCAGAGATAGATGGATTCTTGATTAGTATGGGTGTCAGGGGTCATGGAGCGAAGGGTTGAGAGGAGAAGATAGATCAGCCAAGGTTGAATGGCGGAGTAGACTTGATGGGCTGAAGGGCCTAATTCTGTTCCTTGTGAACCTGATGAAAGTTTATCAATCTGAAAATTAACAGTTTTTCTCTCCGCTGATGCTGCCCGACCAGCTGAGTGTTACCAACATTTTCTGTTTTCAGTCAATGACAGCACCATTCATTTGCCATCACCCAAAGTGTTAATTACAATGGAACTACTCATAATAAATTACCACGGTTTGCTGTTTTCAGTTTGTTTATTGTGGTTCAGTATCTACTGGAGCTAAGCTAAATAAAGTTTCTATTTTCAGGCTGCCGCCATGACAACAGGTAAACATTACAAAGTGTATTACCAAGTAATCTCCTTTATCTGAGTAACTGCATGAAACCTCGATCTTTCAATCATTGTGGCCAAATTTCAATAAACACAGTACAAAACACGCTGATTCAATCTGCTCGAAGATTACACTTACTGGTTATTAGCTGTTAACAGTGCAAACAGCTAACAGAAATCTCCAGTAGCTTCAATCAGTTCTTCCCACTGCAAACAATTACAGGAGTCAGAGGGGAAAAGGATCCACCTATTTCTAATGTTTTGCCAAGTCAAGAAAAGTTAACTTTATTTGTCACATACACATACAAGATGTGCAGTTTAATGAAAGCGGCAATGACTGCGGATTGTGCAAAAACAGCAGAACAGAATAGAACAGAATCTGTATTTACATGTTAGAAAAATAAAATTTAAAAGACACAACTCAACAGTAAATGAGTACAGTAAATTAGTTCCTGGTGAGATAAGAGTTTACAGTCGTGACGGCCTATGGGAAGAAACTTCGTCTCATCCTGTCTGTTTTCACAGCATGACAGCGGAGGCGTTTGCCTGACCGTAGCAGCTGGAACAGTCCGTTGCAGGGGTGGTAGGAGTCCCCCATAATGTTGCTGGTCTGGAACTACACCTCCTGGTGTATAGGTCTTGCAGGGGGGGTGAGTGTAGTTCCCATTGTGCGTTTGGCTGAACGCACTACTCACTGCAGAGCCTTCGTGTCCTAGGCAGAGCTGTTCCCAAACCAGATTGTGATGTTAGGTTAGGGTTAGGGTTAGGGTTAGATGCTTTCTACAGCCCCAGAGTAGAAGCACTGAAGGATCCTCAGAGAGACTCTGAATTTCCTCAGCTGTCTGAGGTGGTAAAGGCACTGTCCGAGGTGGTAAAGGCGCTGCCTTGCCTTACTCACCAGTGAGGCAGTGTGTGTAGTCCATGTCAGATCCTCTGTTATTTGTACTCCCAGGTATTTAAAGCAGCTCAGCCACTGGATTATCCACAGTAGTCCCATTTATCTCCAGTGGTGTGTACGTCCTCGGATGTTGTGCCCTTCTAAAGTCCACATTCAGCTCCTTAGTTTTAGTGGCATTTAAGAGGAGGCTGTTGTTCTGACACCAGAGTGCCAGATCAGCCACCTCCTCCCGGTAGGCCTTCTCATCATTATCGGAGATCAGGCCCACCCACCCCCTGCACTTCACAAATAACGTCAGATCCTTCCTGCACCTTACTACCCGACGCACACTGCCCTTTGGATGGCTTTGATAGCGACATTGAAACTAGTAACTAGTTCTGACTCCAGCACTATATTTTTAGCTGGTAATGAAACAAAGATGTTTTATTTCCAGCTAAAAATAAAGTGCTGGAGTAAGAACCCTTCTTCAGATTGATGGAGTAGAGAGGAGAAAGCTGATGAAGAGAGGCAAGGGAAAGGGTTGAGGCAAAAACTGGCATGGGATAAGTGGATAAAGATGAGGAGGGGGTTGATTATCAGATGTGTGGGGCTGGTAAGCGAAGTGTGAATTGAGAGGAAGAGGGCAGCATTCGAGGTCAGAATCGAACCTGGGTCTCTGGCGCTGTGCGGCAACAGCTCTACCATTGTGCCACTCTGCCGCCCCAGGATGATGTTGCTCATCTTAATGCCAAAGCCTTTTGCAGTATAATGCATCACATGACCTCTCTCAACTACATTTGTCTCCAGAGCAGCCCTTGCTCCCACCTTCATCAGCAGTCTAACTTGTTGCTCAAATTGAGTATTCTGAGATGCTATGACCGATAAGCCTGGTGCAGGCTCAACAAGTATATTGCTCGGACAATGAGCCGGGCAGTTTAATGAAATCAGCACTGCTCCATTGAATTCCATGGGGAAATCATCAGTGCAGCAAAGCAGTCATGGGGTCAGTAGTTAAGTGGAGCAGAATGTTTCACACCAGCCTGAACTTAGATGGTCCCAGCTCTTCTCAGTTAATTGCTTAAAAATCCCCAGGTGGGAGTGGATCTGCTGTCTTGGAGTCATCGAGTCATACAGCGTGGAAGTGTTTGATTAGTAAAGGTGTCAGGGACTATGGGGAGAAGGCAGAAAAATAAGAAGGAGAGAGATCAGCCACGATTGAATATCAGAGTAGACTTGATGGCCTAATTCCGCTCCTATCACTTATGAACTTATGAACTGATGAACAGGCCCTTCGGCCCAATTTGCCCACGTCGACCTACATGTTCCATTTACACTAGTCCCACCTGCCTGTGTTTGGCCCATATCCATCGAAACCTGTCCTATCCATGTACCTATCTTCTTGTTTTTTAAACGTTGCAATAATCCCTGCCTCAACTACCTCCTCTGGCAGCTTGTTTCCTACACCCACCACCCTTTGTGTGAAAAAGTTACCCCTCAGATTCCTATTAAATCTTTCCCTTAAATCTATGTTCCCTGGTTCTCGATTCCCCTACTTGGGCAAGGGACTCCGTGCGTCTACCCAATCTATTCCTATCATGATGTTATACAATACGGCAAAAGCATTAAATCACATTAAATGGATTTATGGAATATAATATACGTAAATGTAAAAAGACATAACGCGACTCCCTCTGAATCTATCCAAGTCTGAGCTTTTCAACACTGCTTTCAAGGAGGGTCTATCCACATAACAATATGTTGCAAGATTTCAGTTTAAAGCTTGGTATTGCTATGCAATCAAATTCCAATTTCCTGCCTGGTAGTAATCAGCCAGAGAATTTCACGCATCTGCAGAACATCCCCCTTTCCGAATTGTTGGATACCAGTGATAGGTGATAAATTTATGCTCTCTAATGAAAGCAAGAGGTTTAGCTGGGAGCCCAATTCCTTCAACTTGCCAATTCAACAAAGGTGAAGCATTACAACAGGGAATTTAATACCCTACCACTCTGAGAAAGAACTGCTTTATAGATCAGGGAGAGAATTTTCATACACCTCTGACTGGATAGATTAGCTAGGTGTAACTCTTAAGATAAAGCTCCGTGCAAGATACTCCTTATTTCTTATTGATTTTCTTATTTTAACTTTGTGTCCTACTTCGATTTTTTAAGCAAAGGTGCTGAATTGCGACAGCTTTTTAAAAATAAATATGGATGTCCTGAAGGAAAGTATACATCTCCTTTTGACATGTTGTGAGTGAGTAATCTTTGGATTTGGATAAAAATGGTGTTAAGTGGGTGGAAATAGATATAGACCATTTAACTGCTTTTTAATTAGGCGTAGAGAAGTGTAGAAGAAGTACATTAATTATAATCAATCTGGTAATTCCCGCTTGAAAGAGATTTTAAGTTTATTAAATGAGCTTGATGGAATAAGGTGCTTTGACTGTAATCATAATTAATTTTCTCTGATTGCACCTCAAGGGTCAGAATAGTGTGTTGATCACCAACCTTCTCAGTGTTTTTATTTAACTTTTATATCATTGTTATATTATCTTTATATTTAGCGAACAAACTAAAATTATAATTACCAATAACCAACTCAGAAAACCATAGTTATTTCATCATGGCAGTCAAACTATCTATCCAAAGTAGGTTGCTTCAATGGCAGGCCTGGAAGTTGTTGGAAGTGGGTTATTTTTAGAAATAATTCTCTAACTGAACCAAAATAAAGGCAAAGAACCTTCTTCAGACTGAAGTCCCCTACTTTCTTTTTAGGTTTAGAGATACAGAGAGTAAACAGGCCCTTCGATCCACCGGGTCCGCGCGGAACAGCGATCCTCGCAAATTAACGCTGTCCCACACACACTAGGGACATTTTTTTTTACATTTACCAAGCCAATTAACCCACAACCCTGTATGTCTTTGGAGTGTGGGGGGAAACCGAAGATCTCGGAGATGACCCATGTGGGAGAACGTACAAACTCCATACAGACAGCACCCGTAGTCGGGATCGAACCCGAGTCTCCGGCGCTGCATTCGCTATAAGGCAGTAACTGCGCCTCTGTGCCACCCTTAACTGAAGTGAAGAAGCGTCTCGAGCTGAAACGTCACCTATTCCTTTTCTCCAGAGATGCTGCCTAACCCGTTGAGTTACACTATCTTTAGTGTAAACCAATATCTGCAATTCACTTCCTACACAAAATAAAAGCAAAGCCTGGGTTTCCACAATCACAAAATTGGGTAATCAATTGAGATTAATTATTTTCTGCAAAGCTGCATAATATCTTTGTTGAGTTTCAGTTTGATGATAATATCAGAGTCTAGTTAATTCATAACAATGCAAATAATGGCAATAATTAGGAAACATTGTTGGTAAGTTGCATCTATCTGATTGCATGTTTGCTCATTATTTAGAATATTTAAATGTGAATAAACCTCCAGGAGCATTCCAGTAGTAAAACTAGTTCTGGTGATGCAGGGCATGGGAAAAGTCAATTATACAATTTCAACAAGATTGCATTCACTGTGATAAATCAAATAGGAAACACTGGATTCGAAAAATAAATGGTGTCCGTAATTAATTCAAGACCAGGCAATTCCTGGTATGTTTTGAAGTGTTTGTACCCTAAGGTCAGGTAGGGGGGAGTTCCCCCCGCCACGGGTACCTTGTAATCCGTGCTACCTGCTGCATGGTCGAATAGTCGGCGACTAAACCGTCTCCCCCACCTGGTTTCCAGGTGAGGAGGAGGCTGTGGACCCCCAGCAGGACCAAAAACAAGACCTGTCAAAGGGCGGATGACCTTCTAGCGAGCCAACAGCCATCCACACTTCAGCAGAAGTTGTGATCACCGTCGTACATAGCATTGTAAGGAACGATGATAAAGTACACACACCAAAATCCCACACTTCCAGCAGAGGATGTCCACTGGAACTGGAGGACAGAGATGTGTGGTGCGTCCGTCACCATTCCCGCCGGAAACCAGCACCACTGCGTCACTAATGTTTTCAACAATGATGATGATTGTACTCTAATGCTGTTTGAAACTCATTAGAAATTGGACCACAGAATTGGTGGCACCAGGGAGGCATGGTTGGGCAGCGGTAGAGTTGCTGCTCTACAGTGCTTACAGTGCCGGAGACCCGGGTTCGATCCTGACTATGGGTGCTGTCTGTACGGAGTTTGTACGCTCTCCCCGTGACCTGCGTGGGTTTTCTCTGAGATCTTCGGTTTCCTCCCACACTCCAAAGACGTACATGTTTGCAGGTTAATTGACCTTGGTAGAAATGTAAATTGTCCCTTGTGTGTGTAGGAGAGTGTTAATGTGCGAGGATCGCTGGTCTCGCCATGTGAAGAGAAAGAACAAATGTTGGTCCCTTGCAGTCTCGCCGGTTTATGCCTCGCCAATGGAAATTGGATCAAAAACTTGCAATTTACGACTTTCAGAATTAATTCAATTTACCAAGTAGTACATCACAATAAAAGTAGCCAATCATGCCTGCTTTATAGTGATTACCATAAAATATTGTTTCTCTTAAAATTCATGTTGTGTTGTTAGTGGCAGACCAGGTGCAGATTGAAGCTTTTTTGAACATAACTAAAATTCATAGATACCTCCATCTGTTCCTTAATGTTGTTGCTGATCACCAGGGTTTGGAACAACCCAGTGGATGCTGGGTTACAGAGGTTCTATGTCCATTCCCCATAAAGATCAATACTATGTTAGGACACCACTTGCCCTATTTTTCACAAACTGTTCACTCCACTAAATTTCACCTCACTGTCATTTCACCTCACCTCATTGTAATCGATAATTCATGCTGCCTCGGTAAAGCACCCATCATAATCAAGGATAGACACAAAATGCTGGAGTAACTCAGCAGGTCAGGCAGTATCTCTAGAGACAAAGAATAGGTGCCATTTTGGGTCAGAACCCTTCTTCGGACTGAAAGTAGAAGTGGGGGCGTGAAATAAACTAGAAATGAAGAAAGGCCAGGACAAATTAGGGCCGGCAACAGATAACCTCAGGAAGGGTGGTGCCTATAATGGCCCATTGTTGGCTGGGGAAATTGTTTACAAGAAGGATACAAGGGGAGAGAGGAGAGTGGAGGGATTGCTGAGGTTACTTGACATTAGAGGGGTTCTGATCCAAAAATCATCTATTCTTTTTATCCACAGATGCTGCATAATCTGCTGAGTCACCCCATCATTTTGTGTCTGACTTTGGTATTAACCAACATCTGCAGTTCTTCTTACACATCATAATCAAGGTCAAGGCACCTCGTTCATCCTAGTCATTCCCTTTTCTGCCCACTCCTGTTGGCCAAGAAATATAAGGGATTGAAATCACGTACACCGGACTTAGGAACAATTCTGTTATCAGTTTCCTGAATGATCCTCCCATAAGCTAGGGTGAAGTACTAACTTTCCTACCAACCTTATTGTGGATTTTTTTTGCCTGGACCTGTAACACATAACATATTGTAAAACTATATTCTGCAATCCCGCATTTTCCCATTTCACAACCTGTTAAACTTGTATATGGCTTGATTGTACCTGATTTGATTGGATAGCACACAGATAAAAGTTTTTCACTGTACGCGGTACACATAACAATAATAAACCAATACCAATATGTTAAAATATAAAGGGCCTGTCCCACTTACGCGATATTTTCGGCAACAGCCGGAAATAGGCTGTCTCCACATGGTCGCGGGGTGACACCTGCATTGTCGTGAGTTGTATCCACAAGTGTCGTAGCTTTTTTCTTGTCGCTTGTCTTGTCTTTCTTCTTTCTTTTCTTTTCTTGTGGATTTTGAAATGTTCAAAGCCTTTCGGCGACAGTGGGGTTGACGTTGCTTGTCTTCTCCTGTCGTAGGTGCTGTCGTAGGTTGTCGTAGGTTGTCGCCAAGATGATGGCAGGTGATGTTGGTTGTCGCCAGGTGCTGACTTCGGTGAATTCCATTGGCGACTACCTACGTCAACCTACGTCAACCGCCACCAGGTAACGGTGACTGAATTGTCTTCAGTTGTCTTCAGTTATCGCCGACAGGTAACTTGTCGTATCTTGTCGTATCTTGAACTTAGTTGACTTTGGTTGTCGTAGATTGTCGTCTGTGTGGTCGAAGGTTGTCGTAGGTTATCGTAGGTGTGGTCGTAGGTGGACGTACCAAGTCGCGAGGAATTGTATTGCCGGTTGACGTAGCTAGTCGTAGCATGATGTCAACATTGTTATAGGGTGGGTCCAGAGAAGCAGCCTTTTCAGCATCCCGCTACGACTGTAACTGTCGCTGGCAGTTGCCAAAAAATCGCTTAAGTAGGACAGGCCCTTTACATTTTGATGTATGTATGAATTTGGCTACATTTCTTAGTTTGTATTCTGTTTACTTTCTGGAGAACGATTTTCATTTTGTTGTTTAGTGGAGGAAAAGTTGGTAGCCGTATAGAATAAAATTCAATGAAATTTATAATTTCAGTAAATTTGTATTTTTTTAATGTTCAAGTGTCTTGTAGTAAATGTACATAGGCAAAAAAGCCCAAATATTAACTGACCCCAACTCCTTGGATGAATTTCTTTCCTCGTATAGCAATTCTGAAATAAACTCAAAACTAAGTTTCCTTCTAATGTCATGACGAATGTTAATTACTGCCAATCAAATACGCTACATGAATAACTAACTGGAAAAAAATTGCATTCCTCTGGATTTTTATGTCAGGGGAACTTGTTGGATTGTATGGCTTGCTTCCTTGCTATAATTACTTTTCTACAGTTTGCAATGCTTCACCTCTCTTTATTTCCCTTTACTTCATTTAACATTGAAAATTCACTCATTCTAATTGATACATTGCTCTGAATCCATTTGCTAATTTTTTTATTACTATAATTCAATTTGCTAAGGAGTTAACTGCCCTGTTTTGCTGACAAGTGCAATGCAAAGACCACACTGCCCTTTCTCTCTTCTGATTGCAGCTTTCTGTCATGCATAGCATCATCCACATTATTTGGTTTCAGGTCAAAGTACAATATCATTACAACTGAAATGACAAAAAAAACATCCTCATGATGTCATGAGGGAGCAACCAACTTGTGACAGGATACTTATCCTAAGTCACACGTGGATCGATCAGAAAGTATTTAGATGAGCTTAATGCGATGGTGTGTGAACAAAATGCTGGAGAAATTGAAAGCTATCATAAATTCATGTTCATAATCATAAGTTATAAGAGCAGAATTAGACCATTCCGCCCAACAAGTCTACTCCACCATTCAATCATTCCTTTAATGGCCAGAAATGTATCTGTCCCTGCTTCGAATGAACACAATTACTGAGTCTCCGCAGCCATGTTGGATAAAGGATTTCAAAGATTCAACACCTTCTGAGTTAAGAAATTTCTCAGTCCTCAAAGGCCTATGCCTTATTTGTAAATGCCTTGTAGAAGGAAGATATCTTCCCTGCATCTAGCCTGACAAACCCTCTAAAGAATTTTGCATGTTTCATTCCGATTTCTGCTCATTCTTCTAAACTCTAAAGCACATAGTGCCAATCTACTCAATTTTTCCTCATTCAGCAAACTGGTTCTCACTGGATTCTAATGATCTTTCATTAGCTCAATGAAGTAGCTTCCTTCTCAGGTAAGGAGACCAAAACATTATGTAATAGGTCATGTGCCATCTCACCAGGATCCTATACAAGTGCAATAGGACTTTCTTACTGCTGTAATCCCATTCTCTTGCAATAAAACTTATACAGAAGCACCATAGAAAGCATACTGTCAAGCTACATCCCAACTTGGTTAAAACGGAGGTCTTCTGTTGGAGCTAATGTCAGTAATTCATGCTGGCATGGGGGGAGGGACTCAAATAGAGACAGCTAGGAGACGGTGTCTGAGGCAGGAGGCAGAGAAGGGAAGCACTCAGACCCAACATGTATGGGGGGAAGAGGAAAAAAATAATAAACAGAGAATAAGAGGTGGTGGGTGTCTTAAAGGTGTGAGCAGAGAGAAAGAGCGGTATAAAATGACAATAGAAGCAAGTGGTAGCAAGGTGAAAATTAATAGTGGCTGGCACACAAATCCAGGAAAATAATCAAAAGGGGCCACTTGTCAACAGAATTGTATAAAGGGTAAAAGGGTTGTAAAAACAAGCCTGAAGGCTTTGTGTCTCAATGCAAGGAGTATTCGTAATAAGGTGGATGAGTTGAAGGTGCAGATAGCTATTAATGACTATGCTATAGTTGGGATCACGGAGACATGGCTCCAGGATGACTGACCAAGGCCGGGAGCTGAACATCCAGGGATATACAATATTCAGGAGGGATGGACGGAAAGGATCCAGCAGAGGAGGACAAAGGGCTTAATTAGGAAAGGGAAAATAGATTAAGAAAGGAAACTATCAGGGAACATAAAAAATGACTGCAAAGGTTTTTTTAGATATGTGAAGAGAAAGAGACTAGTTAGAACAAATGTTGGTCCCTTGCAGTCAGAAACAGGTGAATTGATCATGGGGAACAAGGACATGGCAGACCAATTGAATAACTACTTTGGTACTGTCTTCACTAAGGAAGGCATAAATAATCTGCCGGAAATAGCAGTGGACCGGAGGTCAAATAAGATGGCGGAACTGAATGAAACCCAGGTTAGCCGGGAAGTGGTGTTGGGTAAATTTAATGGATTAAAGGCTGATAAATCCCCAGGGCCAGATGGTCTGCATCCCAGAGTGCTCAAGGAGGTAGCCATGGAAATAGTGAATGCATTAGTGATAATTTTTCAAAACTCCTTAGATTCTGGAGTAGTTCCTGAGGATTGGAGGATAGCTAATGTAACCCCACTTTTTAAAAAAGGAGGGAGAGAGAAAGCAGGGAATTACAGACCAGTTAGTCTAACATCGGTAGTGGGGAAACTGCTAGAGTCAGTTATTAAAGATGGGATAGCAGCGCATTGGGAAAGTGGTGAAATCATTGGACAAAGTCAGCATGGATTTACAAAAGGTAAATCATGTCTGATGAATCTTATAGAATTTTTCGAGGATGTAACTAGTAGAGTGGATAAAGGAGAATCAGTGGATGTGTTATATCTGGACTTTCAGAAGGCTTTCGACAAGGTCCCACATAACAGATTAGTATATAAACTTAAAGCACATGGTATCGGTAGTTCAATATTGATGTGGATAGAGAACTGGCTGGCAGACAGGAAGCAAAGGGTAGGAGTAAACGGGTCCTTTTCAGAATGGCAGGAAGTGAGTAGTGGGGTACCGCAAGGCTCAGTGCTGGGACCCCAGCTATTTACAATATACATTAATGATATGGACGAGGGAATTGAATGCAACATCTCCACATTTGCAGATGACACCAAGCTGGGGGGTATAGTTAGGTGTGAGGAGGATGTTAGGAGGCTGCAGGGTGATTTGGATAGGCTGAGTGAATGGGCAGATGCATGGCAGATGCAGTATAATGTGGATAAATGTGAGGTTATCCACTTTGGTGGCAAAAACATGAGGGTAGACTATTATCGGAATGGTGGCAGATTAGGAAAAGGGGAGATGCAACGAGACCTGGGAGTCATGGTACACCAGTCATTGAAAGTAGGCATGCAGGTGCAGCAGGCAGTGAAGAAAGCAAATGGTGTGTTAGCATTCATAGCGAAAGGATTTGAGTATAGGAGGTTCTACTGCAGTTGTACAAGGAGTTTCTACTGCAGTTGTACAGGGTTTTGGTGAGACCACACCTGGAGTATTGCGTACAGTTTTGGTCTCCAAATCTGAGGAAAGACATTCTTGCCATAAAGGGGGTTCAGAGAAGGTTCACCAGACTGATTCCTGGGATGTCGGGACTTTCATATGAAGAAAGACTGGATAGACTGGGCTTGTACTCACTGGAATTTAGAAGATTGAGGGGGGACCTTATAGAAACTTACAAAATTCTTAAAGGGTTGAACAAACTAGATGCAGGATGATTGTTCCCGATGTTGGGGGAGTCCAGAACATAGAAACATAGAAACATAGAAATTAGGTGCAGGAATAGGCCATTCGGCCCTTCGAGCCTGCACCGCCATTCAATATGATCATGGCTGATCATCCAACTCAGTATCCCGTACCTGCCTTCTCTCCATACCCTCTGATCCCCTTAGCCACAAGGGCCACATCTAACTCCCTCTTAAATATATCCAATGAACTGGCCTCAACTACCCTCTGTGGCAGAGAATTCCAGAGACCCACCACTCTCTGTGTGAAAAAATTCCTTCTCATCTCGGTCCTAAAGGATTTCCCCCTTATCCTTAAGCTGTGACCCCTTGTCCTGGACGTCCCCAACATCGGGAACAATCTTCCTGCATCTAGCCTGTCCAACCCCTTAAGAATCTTGTAAGTTTCTATAAGATCCCCTCTCAATCTCCTAAATTCTAGAGAGTATAAACCGAGTCTATGCAGTCTTTGTTCATAAGACAGTCCTGACATCCCAGGAATCAGTCTGGTGAACCTTCGCTGCACTCCCTCTATGGCAATAATGTCCTTCCTCAGATTTGGAGACCAGAACTGTACGCAATACTCCAGGTGTGGCCTCACCAAGACCCTATACAACTGAAGTAGAACCTCCCTGCTCCTATACTCAAATCCTTTTGCTATGAAAGCTAACATACCATTGGCTTTCTTCACTGCCTGTTGTACCTGCATGCCTACTTTCAATGACTGGTGTACCATGACACCCAGGTCGCGCTGCATCTCCCCTTTTCCTAATCGGCCACCATTTAGATAGTAGTCGGTTTTCCTATTTTTGCCACCAAAGTGGATAACCTCACATTTATCCACATTATACTGCATCTGCCAAACATTTGCCCACTCACCCAGCCTATCCAAGTCACCTTGCATTCTCCTAGCATCCTCCTCACAGCCAACACTGCCCCCCAGCTTAGTGTCATCCGCAAACTTGGAGATATTGCCTTCAATTCCCTCATCCAGATCATTTATGTATATTGTAAATAGCTGGGGTCCCAGCACTGAGCCTTGCGGTACCCCACTAGTCACTGCCTGCCATTGTGAAAACGACCCGTTAACTCCTACTCTTTGCTTCCTGTTTGCCAGCCAGTTCTCTATCCACATCAATACTGAACCCCCAATGCCATATGCTTTAAGTTTATATACTAATCGCTTATGTGGGACCTTGTCGAAAGCCTTCTGGAAGTCCAGATACACCACATCCACTGGTTCTCCCCCATCCACGCTACTAGTTACATCCTCGAAAAATTCCACAAGATTCGTCAGACATGATTTACCTTTCGTAAATCCATGCTGGCTTTGTCCAATGATTTCACCACTTTCCAAATGTGCTGCTATCCCATCTTTAATAACTGACTCTAGCAGTTTCCCCACTACCGATGTTAGACTAACTGGTCTGTAATTCCCCGTTTTCTCTCTCCCCCCCTTCTTAAAAAGAGGGGTTACGTTTGCTACCCGCCAATCCTCAGGAACTACTCCAGAATCTAAAGAGTTTTGAAAGATTATCACTAATGCATCCACTATTTCCGGAGCTACTTCCTTAAGTACTCTGGGATGCAGCCTATCTGGCCCTGGGGATTTATCGGCCTTTAATCCATTCAATTTACCCAACACCACTTCCCGACTAACCTGGATTTCACTCAAGTACTCCTTTGACCTGCGGTCCCCTGCTATTTCCGGCAGATTATTTATGTCTTCCTTAGTGAAGACGGAACCAAAGTAGTTATTCAATTGGTCCGCCATATCCTTGTTCCCCATGATCAACTCACCTGTTTCTGACTGCAAGGGACCTACATTTGTTTTAACTAATCTCTTTCTCTTCACATATCTATAAAAACTTTTGCAGTCAGTTTTTATGTTCCCTGCCAGTTTTCTTTCATAATCTATTTTTCCTTTCCTAATCAAGCCCTTTGTCCTTCTCTGCTGGTCTCTGAATTTTTCCCAGTCCTCTGGTATGCTGCTTTTTCTGGCTACTTTGTACGCATCATCCTTTGCTTTGATACTATCCCTGATTTCCCTTGTTATCCACGGATTCACTACCTTCCCTGATCTGTTCTTTTGCCAAATTGGGATGAACAATTTTTGTAGTTCATCCATGCAGTCTTTAAATGTCTTCCATTGCGTATCCACCGTCAACCCTTTTAGAATTGATTGCCAGTCAATCTTGGCCAATTCACGTCTCATACCCTCAAAGTTACCTTTCCTTAAGTTCAGAACCATTGTTTCTGAATTAACAATGTCACTCTCCATCCTAATGAAGAACTCGACCATATTATGGTCACTCTTGCCCAAGGGGGCACGCACAATAAGACTGCTAACTAACCCTTCCTCATTACTCAATACCCAGTCTAAAATAGCCTGCTCTCTCGTTGGTTCCTCTACATGTTGATTTAGATAACTATCCCTCATACTTTCCAAAAAATCCTCTTCCTCAGCGCCCCTGCCAATTTGATTCACCCAATCTATATGTAGATTGAAGTCACCCATTATAACTGTTTTGCCTTTGTCGCACGCATTTCTAATTTCCTGTTTTATACCATCCCCAACTTCACTACTACTGTTAGGTGGCCTGTACACAACTCCCACTATCGTTTTCTGCCCCTTAGTGTTTCGCAGCTCTACCCATACCGATTCCACATGCTCCAAGCTAATGTCCTTCCTTTCCATTGCGTTAATCTCCTCTCTAACCAGCAACGCTACCCCACCTCCTTTTCCTTTCTCTCTATCCCTCCTGAATATTGAATACCCCTGGATGTTCAGCTCCCAGCCTTGGTCACCCTGGAGCCATGTCTCCGTGATCCCAACTATATCATACTCATTAATAGCTATCTGCACGTTCAACTCATCCACCTTATTACGAATACTCCTTGCATTGAGACACAAGGCCTTCAGGCTTGTTTTTACAATGCTCTTACCCCTTTTACTTTTCACCTTGCTCCCTATTGCTTCCACCCTCGTTTTACACCCACCTGCCTCTCTGCTCTTGTACCCATCCCCCTGCCACATCAGTTTAAATCCTCCCCGACAGCACTAGCAAACACTCCCCCAAGGACATTGGTTCCATTCCAGCCCAGGTGCAGACCGTCCTGTTTGTACTGGTCCCACCTCCCCCAGAAATGGTCCCAGTGCCCTAAAAATTTGAATCCCTCCCCCTTGCACCATTTTTCAAGCCACGTATTCATCTGCAATATCCTCCTATTTCTACTCTGACTGGCCCGTGGTACTGGTAATAATCCAGAGATTATTACCTTTGAGGTCCTACTTTTGAGTTTATCTCCTAGCTCCCTAAATTCACCTTGTAGGACCTCATCCCTTTTTTTCCCTATATCGTTGGTGCCAATATGCACCACGACAACTGGCTGTTCACCCTCCCCCTCCAGAATGTTCTGCAGCCGTTCAGTAACATCCCTGACCTTTGCACCAGGGAGGCAACATACCATCCTGGAGTCTCTTTTGCGGCCGCAGAAACGCCTATCTATTCCCCTGACAATTGAATCCCCTATTACAATAGCCCTTCCCCTCTTTTTTCCCCCATCATGTGCTGCAGAGCCACCCATGGTGCCATGAACTTGGCTGCTGCTGCATTCCCCTGATGAGCCATCTCCCTCAACAGTATCCAAAATGGTAAACCTGTTGACTAGGGAGATGACCGCAGGGGACTCCTGCACTACCTGCCTACTGTTTTGCTGGCTATTGGCCACCCGCTCCCTTTCTGTCCTCTTACCTTTTACCTGTGGCGTGACCAACTCGCTGTATGTGCTGTCCACGACTTTCTCTGCATCGTGGATGCTCCAGTATGAATCCAGCCGCAGCTCCAATCGTTCAATGCGGTCTGCCAGGTGCTGCAGCTGGACACACTTCCTGCAAATGTAGTCATCAGGGACACTGACCATATCCCTGATCTCCCACATGTTGCAGGCTGAGCAAACCACGGGACCAATCTCCACTGACATCTTACTCCCAAATTACTCTATTAAATATATATATATTTTTTTTATTTTATTTTATTTATTTTTTTTTATTTTTTATTAAACACAAAACTTTATTCTTTAAACTTTACTAATAAATAATGAATCCCTAACACCCAGAGTCCTTAGCTCCCAGAATCCTTAGCTCCCAGAATCCTTAAACCTGAAGGCAGAAATGGAGAAATGTAAACCCCGGGTTGCAGCCAATCAGCTGCTTCCTCTGGTCCTCTTCAACCAATCAGAGGCTACACAGATTCCCCACCAGATTTCCTCACTGGAATATGCAACGTTGCAGATTTCAGTCTACTCACAGCAGGTAGCTCCACCCTCTGTCTCCAACGGCTCCCCGGGCCAGAACAACGGCTCCCCGGGCCAGAACAAGGGGTCACAGTGTAAGGATAAGGGGGAATTCCTTTAGGACCAAGATGAGGAAAACATTCTTTACACAGAGAGTGGTGAGTCTCTGGAATTCTCTGCCACAGAAGGTCGTTGAGTCCAGTTCATTGGCTATATTCAAGAGGTAGTTGGATGTGGCTCTTATGGCTAAAGAGATCAGGGGGTATGGAGAGAAGGCAGGTGTGGGATACTGAGTTGGATGATCAGCCATGATCATATTGAATGGCGGTGCAGGCTCGAAGGGCCGAATGACCTACTCCTGCACCTATTTTACTATGTTTCTATGTTTAACGGGAACTATAAAAAACATGCAATATATTGCCCTTGTAAAATACAACTTGATAGGCCAAATATAAATAGGCTTAGCTAATTAGTTAATTACAGACTTGTTATGAGGTTTTGAGACCATTAACACTTCCTTTTTTTTACCTACTTATGTTTGGAATATCTTTTCCATTTTTGGATTACCTGGAAGCCGCAAATAAAATGTACTTTTAAAGCATAGGCGCCAACTTGCAAGAAGCTGTCGAATAACACAATCTTGAATTAAATTGCTCATCACCTTCACACATCAGAGAACAGACCTGGTCTGGGTGTTTGCTTGAAACTACAGTGGCTTGCAAAAGTTTTCATACCCCTTGAACATTTCCACATTTTGTCACGTTACAACCACAAACGTAAATGTATTTATTGGGATTTTATGTGATAGACAAACACAAAGTGGTGCATAATTGTGAAGTGGAAGGAAAATGATACATGGTTTCCAAATTCTATTACAAATAAAAAACTGAAAAGTGTGGCGTGCAAAAGTATTCAGCCACCCTGAGTCAATACTTTGTGGAACCACCTTTCGCTGCAATTACAGCTGCAAGTCCTTTGGGGTATGTCTCTACCAGCTTTGCACATCTAGAGACTGAAATTTTTGCCCAATCTTCTTTGCAAAATAGCTCAAGCTCAGTCAGATTGGATGGAGAGTGTCTGTGAACAGCAATTTTCAAGTCTTGCCAGAGATTCTCAATTGGATTTAGGTCTGGACTTTGACTGGGCCATTCTAACATGAATATGCTTTGATCTAAGCCATTCCATTGTAGCTCTGGCTGTATGTTTAGGGTCGTTGTCCTGCTGGAAGGTGAACCTCCACCCCAGTATCAAGTCTTTTGCAGACTCTAACAGGTTTTCTTCCAAGATTGCCCTGTATTTGGCTCCATCCATCTTCCCATCAACACTGACCAGCTTCCTTGTCCCTGCTGAAGAAAAGCATCCCCACAGCATGATGCTGCCAGCACCATGTTTCACAGTGGGGATGGTGTGTTCAGGATGATGTGCAGTGTTAGTTTTCCGCCACACATAGAGTTTTGCATTTAGGCCAAAAACTTCAATTTTGGTCTCATCAGACCAGAGCACCTTCCTCCACATGTTTGCTGTGTACCCCACATGGCTTGTGGCAAACTGCAAACCGGACTTCTTATGGCTTTGTTTCAATAATGGCTTTCTTCTTGCCACTCTTCCATAAAGGCCCGATTTGTTGAGTGCACGACTAATAGTTGTCCTGTGGACAGATTCTCCCACCTGAGCTGTGGATCTCTGCAGCTCCTCCAGAGTTACCAGAGTTGCCACAGAGGGTAGTTGAGGCCAGTTCATTGGATATATTTAAGAGGGAGTTAGATGTGGCCCTTGTGGCTAAGGGGATCAGAGGGTATGGAGAGAAGGCAGGTACGGGATACTGAGTTGGATGATCAGCCATGATCATATTGAATGGCGGTGCAGGCTCGAAGGGCCGAATGGCCTATTCCTGCACCTAATTTCTATGTTTCTATGTTTCTACCATGGGCCTCTTGGCTGCTTCTCTGATCAATGATCTCCTTGCCCGGCCTGTCAGTTTAGGTGGACGGCCATGTCTTGGTAGGTTTGCAGTTGTGCCATACTCTTTCCATTTTCGGATGATGGATTGAACAGTGCTCCATGAGATGTTCAAAGCTTGGGATATTTTTTTATAACCTAACCCTGCTTTAAACTTCTCCACAACTTTATCCCTGACCTGTCTGGTGTGTTCCTTGGGCTTCATGGTGCTGTTTGTTCATTAATGTTCTCTAACAAACCTCTGAGGCGTTCACAGAGCAGTTGTATTTATACTGAGATTAGATTACATACAGGTGGACTCTATTTACTAATTAGGTGACATCTGAAGGCAATTGGTTGCACTGGATTTTATTTAGGGGTATCAGAGTAAAGGGGGCTGAATTCTTTTGCACACCACATTTTTCAGTTTTTTATTTGTAAAAAAATTTGAAAACCATGTATCATTTTCCATCCACTTCACAATTATGCGCCTCTTTGTGTTGGTCTATCACATAAAATCCTAATAAAATACATTTATGTTTGTGGTTGTAACGTGACAAAATGTGGAAAAGTTCAAGGGGTATAAATACTTTTGCAAGCCACTGTATATTCCACACCAGTTGGATCTGCTTTGATTTTTTAAACCCGGAGGAGTACAGTTCCCAAAAGTCCTCTTTTTTTTTGCCATCTTTACATTTGTTTTGTCTCCCAACAACAAAGGGGGCTGAATTCTTTTGCACACCACACTTTTCAGTTTTTATTTGTAAAAAAATTTGAAAACCATGTATCATTTTCCTTCCACTTCACAATTATGCGCCTCTTTGGGTTGGTCTATCACATAAAATCCTAATAAAATACATTTACGTTTGTGGTTGTAACGTGACAAAATGTGGAAAAGTTCAAGGGGTATGAATACTTTTGCAAGCCACTGTATATTCCACACCAGTTGGATCTGCTTTGATTTTTTAAACCCGGAGGAGTACAGTTCCCAAAAGTCCTCTTTTTTTTGTTACCATCTTTACATTTGTTTTGTCTCCCAACAGCAAAATTCAAACATATTGTAATGATGTAGCAAAAAAAAATGTTTCCCACTAACATCAATGGCCTTATGCATTTAGTGAAAAGCTATTTTTAATTTGTGGTTTGATATTTTTTATATCCCAAAGCCGTGTAAAGGCTCCCACCTGCTATAGTGTTGTGTCAAGAAGATTAGTTCCAAGTTCTTCTAATTAATTTCAATAAGGCTGTGGTAATTATTGGAAGATTTTTGATTTGAAGTGGGAGAGTTAAGGTCATGATCTTGACTGGTGTCAAATTACATCTTAGAATTGCAAGGACCGGGTGAGGATAATACCAGGCTCAAATGTACAAACATTAATTATCTAAAATTGTCAATAGTCTGCTGTTTGCAAAGTTAGTTAGTGAGCAAACTCATTAGTTTGCAAAGAAAGAATATCTCCAAGTCTGGGTAAGATACTGGAATGGTACCTGCTGATGTACGAAGATGTTTCCATGACTTGAAGGCCTGAGTATCGGGAGAGGTTGGGCAAGCTAGGACATTATTCCTTGGAGAGCAGGAGGATGAGGGGCGATCTTATAAAGGTTTCAGATCATGAGGTGAATAGATAGGGTAAACGCACAGGGTATTTTACCAAGAGTAGAGGAATCAAGAACCAGAGGACATATGTTGAAAGTGAGAAGGACAAGATTTAATAGGAATCTGAGGTAAACTTTTCACACAGAAGGTGGTGGGTATATGGGATGAGCTGTCAAAGGGGTAGTTGAGGCATGTGCTATAATGACATTTAAAAGACATTTGGACATATACATGGATGGGAAAGGTTTAGAGCGATATAGGTCAAATCTAGGCAGATGGGACTCGTGTAGATGGGACACGTTGGTCGGTGTGGGCAAATTGAGCGTAAGGGCATTTTTCCAGTGTAGAAAGTCTCACCTTGGGAGCAGATTCAGCAGAGTCAGAGAAATTGAGAGTAGGGGGTTGTGACCTTGTCAGAGGCTGAGTGGGAGGAGGTGTCGTCAAGATAACTGTGTGAGTCAGTGGGTTTTTAGTAGATGACAGCCGACATTCTCTGAGGCGTTCACAGAGCAGTTGTATTTATACTGAGATTAGATTACATACAGGTGGACTCTATTTACTAATTAGGTGACATCTGAAGGCAATTGGTTGCACTGGATTTTATTTTATTCAGACATTCTGTGCCCTGTGATGGAAAGAGGGAGGTTGAGAAAGTGGAGAGATAGTCAGAGAAAGTCAGAGATAGTCCAAGTGAATTTGCACAAGTGCATGAGGCAGCCCCAAAGCAGTCATTGATGTAGTGGAAAAGAGTTTGGGGGATGGTGCACTGTATGTTTGGAACAAGGAATGTTCAACCTAACCAACAAAATGGCTGACATAGCTGGGGCCAATGCGAGCGCCTTTGGCTACACTTTTGATTGGATGTGAAAACAGTCAAAAGAGAAGTTGTAGAGGGTGAGGACAATTTCTGCTAACAAGCAGAGGAGAGTGTTAGTTGAGTGTTAGTTGGTTCCATTCAAAAGAGAACTGGAGGTCACCTAGATGATCCTAGTGAAGAATGGAGATGTAAAGGGACTGGATATCCATCATAAAGATAAGGTGATGGGCTTGTACTTGTAATTGAAAGTTATTGAAGTGTTGAAGAACACGCGAGGTGGCTCAGATAGTCCTGGCCTCTCCTAGCAGTTCATTCCATCCACCCACCACCCTTTGTGTGAAAATGTTATCTCTCAGGTTCCTATTAAATCTTTCCCCCTTCACCTTAAACCTATGTCCTCTGGTCCTCGATTCACCAGCTCTGACCAAGCAACACCGTGCATCTACCCATATAACCATATAACCATATAACAATTACAGCACGGAAACAGGCCTTCTCGGCCCTTCCAGTCCGTGCCGACCATTTATTTTCCCCTAGTCCCATCTACCTGCACTCAGACCATACCTCTCCATTCCCTTTCCATCCTATACCTATCCATTTTACTTTTAAATGTTAAAATCAATCCTGCCTCCACCACTTCTGCTGGAAGATCATTCCACACAGCCACCACTCTCTGAGTAAAGAAGTTCCCCCCTCATGTTACCCCTAAACTTCTGTCCCTTAATTCTCATGTCATGCCCTCTTGTTTGAATCTTTCCTACCCTCAATGGGAAAAGCTTATCCACGTCAACTCTGTCTATCCCTTTCATCATTTTAAAGACCTCAATCAAGTCCCCCCTTAACCTTCTGCGCTCCAAAGAATAAAGACCTAACTTGTTCAACCTTTCTCTGTAACTTAGTTGCTGGAACCCAGGCAACATTCTAGTAAATCTCCTCTGTACTCTCTCTATTTTGTTGACATCCTTCCTATAATTAGGCGACCAAAATTGTACACCATACTCCAGAATTGGTCTCACCAATGCCTTGTACAATTTTAATATTACTTCCCTACTCCTATATTCAATGCTCTGATTTATAAAGGCCAGCACACCAAAAGCTTTCTTTACCACCCTATCTACATGCGATTCCACCTTCAGGGAACTATGCACAGTTATTCCTAGATCCCTCTGTTCCACAGCATTCCTCAATTCCCTACCATTTACCATGTACGTCCTATTTTGATTTGTCCTGCCAAGATGTAGCACCTCACACTTATCAGCATTAAACTCCATCTGCCATCTTTCAGCCCACTCTTCCAAATGGCCCAAATCTCTCTGTAAACTTTGAAAATCTACTTCATTATCCACAGCACCACCTATCTTGGTATCATCTGCATTCTTACTTATCCAATTTTCCACCCCATCATCTAGATCATTGACGTACATGACAAACAACAGTGGACCCAACACAGATCTCTGAGGCACCCCACTGGTCACCGGCTTCCAACCTGACAAACAGCCATCCACCATTACTCTCTGGCATCTCCCATTCAGCCACTGTTGAATCCATCTTGCTACTCCGCCATTAACGCCCAAAGATTGAACCTTCTTAACCAACCTATCTATTCCTCTCATGATTTTATACACATCTATGAGATCACCCCTCATCCTCCTGCACTCCAAGGAATAGAGTCCCAGCCTACTCACCCACTCCCTATAGCTCAGACCCTCTAGTCCTGGCAACATTCTTGTAAATGTATTCTGTACCCTTTTCAGTTTGACAACATATTTCCTACAACATGGTTACCAGAACTGAACTCAATACTCTAAACGTTTCACATAACTGCAACATGACCTTCCAACTTCTGTACTCAATACGCTGTCTGTCGAAGGCCAATGTGCCAAAAACCTTTTTGACCACCCTATCCACCTACAACTGAATCTTCAAGGAACCATGCACCTGTACTCCTAGATCCCTCTGCTCTACAACACTCCCCATTGCCCTACAATTCACTGTGTAGGTCGTGCTCATGTTAGACTTCCAAAAATGCAACATCTCACATTTCACTGTATTAAATTCCATCAACCATCCCTCAGCCCATCTGGACAACTGATCAACCGATCCTGCTGCAATTTTTCACCATCTTCACTATCTGCAAAACCATCCACTTTTGTATCATGTGCAAACTTGCTAATCTTGTCATGTATGTTCTCATCCAAATCATTCATGTCGATGATAAACATTAATGGACCCATCACTGAATCCTGAGGCACACCACTAGTCACAATGTCTGGCCAATGTTTAAGTCAGAGCAAAGCATGTGTTGTTGACAAACCATTGCATTCATTGATGTCCCATACACATTATTTCATTTTAACCTTCAACTTGTTTCAAATCAGATTACTGTATTACGCATCTTCGAGTTACCGGATCATTACAGCACAGTAACTGGCCATTCATTCCATCAAGTCCATGCTGGTTCTTTGTAAAGCAAAACAGGCAATCACAACCAACCATCAAAATGTTCTTATGTCAAACAAGGAGTTTTACATTTTGAGAACAAAACAGAGGAGCACAGAAAGGGACGTTTAATTATAAAATCTAATTAGATACATTGCATTTAAAGGAAAGCAAAAAAGACCAAATGGAAAAATAAGAAAGTATATCATGGAACATTCTATCTATTTCAGTTCTCACAAAGGGAATTTACTACCGATGAAATAATTCTCGATTATTAGTTTTTTTTCCCTTTCTTGTAGCGAGAGATTAATTAACATTCAGCGAACAATCATCCCATGTCAAAAGGCTACTTGCACTCTTAATTGCCAAGCCTTTAGTTAATTTAATGGACAATTAGTGTGCAAGCCCAGCAAACCGTTAAAAAATAGTTGAAGATTAAAGGTGACATGCCAATTGTGTGAAACAAAACAACCAGCAAATTCTAGAGAATCTAAACTCCCAACAGGTCTCCTAATCTCATGAATATGCACAATAAAAACTGTTGTCAATGTAATCACAAACTGCAAAGTGGACTTTCAAAGTGCCACTGCAAAGATTCTGACGCACAAGTATTATTTAGCTCTTTCATTTACATTTGTTCCAAGAGTTTGCCAGAGACCATTCATCAAGAAAACATTATATGTGACAAATTACTTGAAAGCTAATGCTATCATTCTAATTTAGTGTGAACATACCTTAATTTATTTTTTCATCAATCTTGCCTAATGACCCTTCTCTGTAATACTTTAGTTAATGTATCATAGAAAGAGGTGGCATGTTATGACTATTTGCTAAAGCTGTACTTTAACACACTACATTAAGAAGTAAGATTAAAAACATGAAACATATATTTCATGAAAATAACTAAATGGAAATTTGGAGGTATGGACCTTTACATTGTGACTATTTGGAAATATATATTGTTTTCAACTTAGTTTCACATAAAAATCCTGTTATTAGTCTCCACTGATGTGCTGTACAGCATACGTGCTAGATCTTAATGGACCATGGAATGAAATAAAAAAGAGAGAACAATGAACACAAAATCAAAAGTTGCCACTGAAAACAAACAGTTGCCTAGTTCATAAATATTATGTCTGTCATATAAATGCTACAGTCAGAGTCATACGGCATGGAAACAGGCTTAATGTACATACCGACCAAGTTAGCCCATCTACAGTAAAATCTAGTCCCATTTGCTTACATTTTGCCCATACCATAGAAAAATGAGGGGGGACCTCATTGAAACGTACCGAATAGTGAAAGGCTTAGATAGAGTGGATGTGGAGAGAATGTTTCCACTAGTGGGATAGTGTAGGACTAGAGGTAATAGCCTCAGAATTAAAGGACGTTCTTTTAGTGAGATGAGGAGAAATGTCTTTAATCAGAGGGTGGTGAATCTGTGGAATTCTTTGCCACAGAAGGGTGTGGAGGCCAAGTCAGTGGATATATTTATGCCAGAAATAGTTAACTTCTTGATTAGTACGGGTGTCAGGGGTTATGGGGAGAAGGCAGGAAAATGGGGCTAGGAGGGAGAGATAGATTAGCGGAGTAGACTTGATGGGCCGAATAGCCTAATTCTGTTCCTAACACTTATGATCTTATGATCATTCTAAACTTTCCTATCCGAGTGGGTTTTTAAATGTAAAGAACTTAAAATAAGATTTGATGATTCTTCCAAAACGTTAAAACTGTTGCTTTTTGTTGTTTTTTTATGTAAATTTAGGGAAATAATAATGAAATATATATCATTAACATCAAAGCAGTTTCGATTTTCAGTCATGATTGTCAAATGGAAAAAAAATGTAAACATTGTGGGAAGTCCACCTAAGTTATCAAATAAAGAAAAAAGTATTTGACCTTAGCTCACTCTGGGGTTGCAAAAGTCCGACAATAACATAAGGTAAGTCAAGGAGAGTCTGTGTAATTCTCCAAACCAGCCCAGAAAGGACCTGAGACTTGTTCTGCAGGACAAGGTCAAAAACAAAACAGAGGATATTGAATGAAGTAATTAGATTGCAGTTCTGTGCTATCTCAAAAACAATCTGGCTTCAGTGGGTGTTTTAAGTTGCCAAGTTGACGCAGTGGTGAAGCTAGCAGAATGGTAACTCACAGCTCCAGCAACCCAAATTCAATCCCAATCTCCAGTGCTGCCTTGCTAAATACTGCACATTCTCCTTCTGACTGGGTGGGTTTCCTCTCTGTGCTTCTGTTTTTTCCCCCAACCCTGAAGACATGAATGAATGAATGAATGAATGAATACTTTATTGTCACAGATGATAATTCACAGTGAAAATTTTGGTATGCAAAGAGTTGCCACATGAAGGACACTGACAAAGTGACAAGGTATCCCACGCAAGGTCCTCCTTTGTTCTCCCTCCCCCCCCTCACACTCACCTCACGGAGGTGATATTGGCTAAATGTCCATTGCCAATTGCTCTTGCTCTATAGATGAATGAGGCATAGAGGCACAGCGGTAGAGTTACTGCCTTACAGCACCAGAGACCTTGGTTTGATCCTGACCACGGGTGCTGTCTGTACAAAGTTTAAACATTCTCCCTGTGACTGTGTGGGCTTTCTCCGGGCGCTCCAGTTTCCTTCCACATTCCAAAGATGTACACGTTTGTAAGTTAATTGGCTTCGGTAAATTGTAAATTATCCCCTGTGTGTAAGATAGTGCTCATGTACAGGGTGATCACTGGTCGGCGTGGACCCGTTTGGCTAAAGGGCCCGTTTCCACGCTGTATCTCTAAAGTCTAAAGCAAAGTCCAATAAATACGAATATCTGAGGGATGTTGATGGAAATGGGAGTAGTGGGGGAGGGGGGCAATAAACTGGGATTCATGTTAATGGGTGTTTACTGACTCTTAGCTCTTAGGGCGAATGGAATCAAGGGATTATGGGGAGAAAGCAGGAACGGGGTACTGATTCTGGATGATCAGCTATGATCATATTGAATGGCGGTGCTGGCTCGAAGGGCCGAATGGCCCACTCCTGCACCTAGTTTCTATGTTTCTATGTTTGGGCTTAATAGACTGAAGGGTACTATTCTTGTGAAAAGAGCATTGAAGACATATTGTCACAAAGATCATCTTGGCAATGGTCTTTTGACACGTTAATCCGTGGTGACCAGAATCCTTGAAGGCTGTCAGGGATGACTTGAAACCGGTCGATACATTTATTACGTTGTGAAAGAAGCAGTAAGTCAGCTGCTGCACTTGTGAAAAGTAGCACTAATAAAACCAAATAATGATGCTGACATTCACTTTCATGTTTCATAAATATAAGATCGACACTTGATGTGAACATTCATGCTAAGAATTTATTTGTGAATGGATAAAATATAGCAGAGCGCAAACAAAACCTGAAATAAGTAACGATTCTTACAATTTTGTTTACTGAATATGCTCTTCACAATGCTATCTCCTCTAGACGGGGAAGGACAAATGCAGATTGAGCGATAGTTTTGAAGAACATCTTTGCTCAAGCTACAAGTGAACATCCCAGCATCTGCAGCTCTAATTCACTGTCCCACGCCCTCTCTGCATTTTCTTCCACTGGCCTCCAAATTTGTTCCTATGAAACTCAATTTAAGGATTCGTACTTAATCTTTTGTTTAGACATATAACTAATCTATTTATTTTAGGCCATGATTCTACTTCTCCATTTTACATTTTCTTTGGATTGATCATTTGTTTTTTTGCTTCTCCATTTACCATCCATTTCGAAGGGTCTCGACCCGAAACGTCACCCATTCCTTTTCTCCAGAGATGCTGCCTGTCCCGCTGAGTTACTCCAACAATTTGAGTCTGACTATAAAGGCTTCAATAAGGCTAAAAGAGCAGGCAGCGGGGCCTGAGGGGGGATGGTCCTCTATCAGACATTAGACAGCTTCATTCATCGCACCAAAAGCAGAAATAGCTTTTCAGGGAGATGCAAGCCTGCAGTTAGATCTGGGAACATAGCAAAATGTTCACAGCAGTGTATCACAGTGCACTTGCAGATGGCTCCACAGAGGCAAGAAGAGGTCTGAAGGGTGTCTTCAACCTAATATTATATATAGAGTGGGTGTTTGAAGAAACTGGAGATGCTGGGTTAAACCGAAGAAGACACTAAAAGCTGAATTAACTCAGTGGGCCAGGCAGCGTCTCTGGAGAAAGGGAATAGATGATGTTTAATGTCTGAAGAAGGGTCTTGACCCGAAACGTCACCTAGTCCTTTTCTCCAGAGATGCTGCCTGACCTACTGAGTTACTCCAGCTTTTTGTATTTTATATATAGAGTTCCTGGATATGCATGACCAACTTAAAAAATAAATGTAGTTCTGAACGTATATATACTTATGAATGAGCCCGTGTTATTATATTCAAAAGACTGATGTATGTACATTTGTTCTTACGAACAGCAGAACTTGTTTCCACTCGCTCTCTGTTTTAGTAATTGTTCTTTCTCATCTATCACATGTGCTTTGGATATAATTCAATGCAATAATGTGAAGGTATGGTCACCATTGGACTTAAGAAGGATCTCGACCTAAAACATCAACTATTCATGTTATTCCAGTGATGCTGCTTGACCTGTTGAGTTACTCCAGTACTTTGTGTCTTGTTTTGTAAGCTGGCATGGGAAGCTTTGCACTACCTTGTATCTACCATATTGAGTGAGGTTTGGGTATTTTTGGTACATGGACAAAATCGACAATGGACATCAATAAAGCAGAACCTATTGCTTATCCCGTTGCTTGTTCTACATATATTATCCAAGTAATTAATTGCTTAAAGAATTGTCTGCTGGTGGTCCCATACCACTTACAATGTGAAGCAAAATAATGTACAACACTGTCTGAAGTCTCTGCTCAGGTAGAAGTAGATTGGAAAGCAGTGACAGGATCGGTCAAAGTCCACATGGATTTATTAAGGGGAAATCATGCTTAACTCATCTTCTGGAATCTTTTGATGATGTAACAAGCAGAATTGATAAGGGAGAACCGGTGGATGTGGTGTATCTGGGCTTTCAATAAGCCTTTGACAATGTCTCACACCAGAGATTAGGGTGCAAAATTAGAGCGCATGGTATTGGGGGTAGGATATTGACATGTACAGAGAACTGGTTGGCAGTCGGGTCCTTTTCAGAATGGCACTAGTGGGGTGCCGCAAGTATCGGTGGTGGGACCCAGTTGTTTACAATATATATTAACGATTTAGACGAGAGAATTACATTTTACATCTCTAAGTTTGCGGATGACACAAAGCTGGGTGGCAGTGAGCTGCGAGGAGGATGGTATGGAGCTGCAGGGTGACAGATAGGTTGGATGAGTGGGCAAAAGCATGGCAGATGCAGTATAATGTGGATAAATGTAGGTTATTCATTTTGGTGGCAAGAACAGGAAGGCAGATTATAATCTGAATGGTGTCAGATTAGGAGGAGGGGAGGTGCAACGAGACCTGGGTGTGGTTGTACATCAGTCACTGAAAGTAAGCATGCAGGTACAGCAGGCAGTGAAGAAAGCCTTCATTGTCAGAAGATTTGAGTTTAGGAGCAAGGAGGTCCTACTGCAGTTTTACAGGGTCCTGGTGCGAACACACCTGGAGTATTGCATGCAATTTTGGTCTCCTAATTTGAGGAAGGGCATTATTGCTATTGAGGGAGTGCAGCATAGGTTCACCAGGTTAATTCCCAGGATGGCGCGACTGACGTATGATGAAAGAATGGGTCAACTGGACTTATATTCGCTGTATTAGGAGTATGAGAGGAGATCTCAAAGAAACATACAAAATCTTAGAGGATAGATGCAGGAAAAATGGTCCCGATGTTGGGGGAGTCCAGAACCAGTGGTCACAGTTTAAGAATAAGGGGTTGACCATTTAGGACTGAGATGAGGAAAACCTTTTCACCAAGAGAGTTGTGAATCTTTGGAATTCACTGCCACAGAAGGCAGTGCAGACTAATTCACCGGATGTTTTCAAGATAAAGTTAGATTTAGCTCTTAGGGCTAAGGGAATCAAGAGATATGGGGAAAAAGCCAGAATGGTGTACTGATTTAGGATGATCAGCCATGATCGTATTGAATGGCAGTGCTGGCTTGAAGAGACATGGTGACAAGTGACATGTGACATCGATTAGACAATCCTTCATTCGCGGTGCAAAGAATAAACTGCGGGGGGAAGTCAATGGGTCAGGCAGCATCTATGGAGGCAGATATGCCTCTGACGCTTCATGTTAAGACCCTTCATCAGGACTGTGATAATAGAGGAGAAATAGCCAATATTACAAGGTGAAGGGGGTGGTTAACAGGCGAAGCGGGATCCAGAGTAGGAGGACAATAATGGGCAGATGGATCAAAGGTCAGGTGTTTAAAAGGGAACTGCAGATGCTAGAAAATCGATGGTAGACAAAAGTGCTGGATCAAGAGTCAGGAGTGTTTCGTTGTCATGTGTACCAATAACGGAACAATGAAATTGTTGCTTGCAGCATAACAGGTCAGTGAATATAATACTCAAAGATATCACATAATTGACAATATATGGATCCAGTAATGGGAGGGGAGGATGGAAATAGAGACAGAGGATGAAAGATGATAAATGTCGATAACAGAAGGCTAGAATCTGAAAAGTAGAGAAGGTGAGAAGTGGAAAAAAAATAAGGGAGTAGAGAAACCAGTGGGTCAAGAAAGTGGAGTGGGACAGGGAAGAACGTTTTAAAGTCCTGCAACTGGCAGTTATATAAGAGGCCGCTTTTAGAGTATAGTGTTCAGTTCTAGGCACCATGTTATAGGAAACATATACATTTGTCAAGCTGGAAATGGTACAGACAAGATTTACAAGGATGGTGCCAGGACTCGAGTGTCTGAGCTTTTGGAAGAGGTTGAGTAGGTTGGGACTCTATTCCTTGGAGTGCAGGAGGATGATAAGTGATCTTATTGAGGTGTAAAAAATCATGAGAGGAATAGATTGTATAGATGCACAGAGTCTCTTGCACAGAGTAGGTGAATCAAGGACCAGAGGACATAGGTGAAGGGGAAAAGATTTAATAGGAATCTGAGGGGTAACCTTTACATACAAAGGGTGGTGGGTGTATGGAACAAGCCACCAGAGGAGGTACAGTAGTTGAGGCTGGGGCTATCCTAACATTTAAGAAACAGTTAGACAGGTGCATGAATAAGACAGGTTTGGAGGGATATGGACCAAACGTGGGCAGGTGGGACTAGTGTAGCTGGGACAAGTTGGGCCCAAGGGCCTTTTTCCACATTGTATCACTCTATGACTCTATGACAACAATTGCAAAAGAGGAGGATGTGTGACATGCATGTGAACCACTGCCTCACCTGAAAGAGTTGTTTAGATTCCTGGATGGTGGTTAGGCAGGAGATGTAGAGATACACGCAAAATACAAAGTGCTGGAGAAGCTCAGCAGGTCAGGCAGCATCAGCGGAGGGAATGAACGGGCGATCGTTTGGGCCATTATGACGCTTGAGACTGGTGTAGAGACTGGCTTTACACGTTCTATGGCTGTAGGGAAACGTGCCAGGGGATGAGGGTGAGTAGGTGGGGATGGAAGAGTGCACAAAGGGGTCAACATAGTTCCTGCGGACAGTAGAAAACGATGGGGAAGATGTGACTGGTCTTGGGATGGTGTAACAGCTGGTGAATAGACTCTGCTTCACCCTCTAACTTCCTGAGGGCGGGCAGAATTCCAGGCCAGGTGTTGTTCCTGTACAAAAATGTTGATGCCAAGTCACACCAATTCCATAGAAGTGTAAGTACCACAAATCCACGGAAGTGCAGATACCATCCAAAGTATGAATGACCGGAAAAATAATCATTGCTTTGGATCTACAATTTGCTCCATATATATCACACTTGCATTTTATGAACATTTTTTCCATTAATGTGAACAACACAAAGTTGCTTGACAAACACACGCTGTCCTAATGGGAAAAGCAAAGGACATTTTTTTTAATATTTCTATTGCAATATTTAAAAACATGGCAATGTTAATGGGGTTTAAAGTTATTGTATAAATCACGGTGAAAAGCTGAATATTTAAAAATGAAGTTTAAGAGGAATAAGCCAAAAGAAAAGGCATATTAGTTTCTGTTGGAGTTATTGTGATGAGTCAACAATAAAAATGATAACCTGAAAGCCATACAAAACTTGCATGGTACGAGAGTCCAATTATCTGTTAAAATTAGAAAGTAAGTATAAATATACTTGCAATAGCTGAATGATTAATGCATTTTTCATATTTCTATCCTACTTGATGCTCAATTAAGGACAAATAAGTGTATGAGTTGAATGTTAACTATGACAGTAGTGCTATCTCCAGCAAAGAGATCAAAAAGGCATCTGCCTCATATTAAAAGTACCCTCCTTTGAACAATGGTGGTAATCTGTTCAAAGGATTTGGAGATTGTATTTTTCCTTTTGCTAATTCATTGCTTATCCTTGGAAATGTATTTTAGCCATAATACAATGGTACAAATAATCAACAATAACAATAATTGGTAACAACAACAACAACAACAACAACAACAACAACAACAACAACAACAACAACAACAACAACAACAACAACAACAACAACAACAACAACAACAATAATAACTAGACCATAAGGTCCGCTGCATTGAAGGCTGCCTCTGCCTACAGCCTGTCCGTTTTTTCCTATTTTTTAAATTTAAGTTTGTCTAACAGTTTTGTTTTGGGGATTCTTTAGTGTTTCTATTTGGGAGAGGGGGGAGGGGTAAGGGGAGAACCGTTTCCCAGTCGCTTCATGGCGAGGATGCGACTATTTCTCCGAGTCGCATCCTCGCCCCCCCCTCCTTGCGGCCTACCACTGGATCGGAGCGGCCTTTCCTACCAGAGACCGGGGACAGGACCAAAGCTTCGGCAGCGGCGGCGCGGCGCTGGATTCACCGTGGAGTGGCCGATGGCTACTTGGATCGCCATTTGAAGCTCAGGAACGTTGGGCCGCTGCTCCAACATCGCGGCGCTTTGGTACGCGGAGTTCCCAGCGTGGGCGGCGCTGACTGACATCGCGGAGCCCCTGGGACCCTTTGCCGAGGGCCGCCAGCATTGCATCTACGCCCAGCGCAGCCTGGGGACGTCGGGAGCTGTTGAATCCAGTTGGAAGTGGCGGGCGTTTTGGAGGTCCAAGCCGCCAAGGTTGGCCTCCCGTTACGACGTCGGAGTTTCAACATCCCGGCGAGCGGGCCTGAATGGCGGGCTGCCCATAGCGGCAACTGCGGAGGGCTCTGGAGGCCCCGACCATGGGTGAACATTAGAGGAAGATGATTGACTTGGGTGCCTTCCCTCACAGTGGGAAACTTTTGATTCTGCTGTGGGGATGTTTCATGTTGAACTCTATCGTGTGTTGTGTTCTTTATTTTATTGTATGGCTGTATGGTGATCACATTTCACTGTGCCAACTGGCACATGTGACAAATAAATGTACCTGTCCTAGCGCTGCCCTAGCAGCTGCGGCTCACCTGCAGTCCGTCTGTTTTTTTCTTTTTTTTTTGTTTTCTTTTGTTCTGTTGTTTAGTTTATTTTGTTTATTTTAGTTTGTGTATGTGTGGGGGGGGAAGAAACTCTTTTTCGTCTCTTCCTTTGGGGTAATGCGACCTTTTCTTATCGTATCCCTCGTCTCCGTCTGTGCTGAGGCCTATTGCGGAGCTGGCGGCCTCCAACTGGGACTGGCCTCGAGGCTCCGAGATAAATCGGAGCCAGGACTTTCCAACGCGGTGCTGGGCGACCTTCGGGGCTGTGGTGGTGTTGCGGCAGCGGCGGTGGTGGCGGCCCGACTTCGGACCCTCGGAGGCTCGGCCGCGGGCCCCGTGGACGACAACGTCGGGAGCTCGCAGATCCCAGGTTGGTGACTGGTTTTCTGGAGCTTCCGCAACGACAGCTTCGTCCATTGGACTGGAGGGTGGGAGCTTCGGAAGCTTCGACCACCCCAGGCCGCAGAGTTTAAACCAGCCCGTTTGCGGATGCGGCCGCTGGAATTACCATCACCCGGCGGGGTCCCTACATCAAAAGCTGAATTGCCTCAACGAATGGCGGTGCTGGCTCGAAGGGCCAAATAGCTTACTCCTGCACCTATTTTGTATGTTTCTATGTCTATGTTTCTATGTACTGTATATCTACCCAGCACAACCTAATCTCTTGCATTGCCATGACTGGGGGTATCCTTTCAAACAGATGGAGTCGATACAAAAGATGTAGCACAGTACTCTGCAATCAGGCACAGGAGGTTCTGAGGATCCTTAGCATTGACTCTGGACCCCATGAAGCTGCCTGGTTTTGAACGTAACCCAGACAACCTTCATTTAATTAATTGGAGCTAAATGTTTTGTGATTGGGATTGTGCCAGAAATACTGAGTAATGTACAAAAAGGAAAAAGAGCCATTTATCCTTAATCAGCAGCGGTGCATTGTTACCATTGAAAACCCTGGGCTGCCTTTAACCAAGAGTTTCCTTGACATGTAAACCAAATTAATGCAATTGTTTTTCAAGAGAGAGTCAGAGGCTTATTACTGAGATTAGTGACTGAACTTCTAGGTTTAACAGCAACAGCAATGCTTGGCAGATATGTCATGGAATACTTAGAAGTAGAGTCAGAGTCGAAACAGGAACCTCAACATCTTGAACTAAATGCAAAGTGCTGGAGTAACGCAGTGAGTCTGGCAGCATCAGTGGGGGGAACCGATAGGCAATGATTTGAGGTTCTTCCGCAGAGGTGGAGAGTTTCTTGTGTCATCAACCTCAACGTCTTTCAGGGCACACCAAATTGCTTGACTGAAAGCTCTGCACCTAGACTCAATAACTATCTCCATCACTGGAGCACACCTGGCCAGCATTTCATGCAAATATTTTCTATGATGTTTCAACAAAATCTCCCTCCATTATCAAACTGTATACTTGGAAGAACAATGAATGCCATCACCTTCAAGTCCCCAGTCCTGACCCCAGGTCCAAAACCAGGGGTCACAGTTTAAGAATAAGGGATAGGCCATTTAGGATTGAGATGAGGAAAAAACATTTTCACCCAGAGAGTTGTGTATCTGTGGAATTCTCTGCCACAGAAGGCAGTGGAGGCCAATTCACTGGATGTTTTTAAGAGAGTTAGATATAACTCTTAGGGCTAACGGAATCGAGGGATATGGGGAGAAAGCAGGAACAGGGTACTGATTTAAGATGATCAGCCATGATCATATTGAATGGTGATGCTGGCTCGAAGGGCCGAATAGCCTACTCCTGCACCTATATTCTATTTTTCGATGTTTCTACAGGTCACACACTGCCCGAAGAAGGGTCCTGACCCAAAACATCACCCACCCATGTTCTCCAGCGATGCTGCCTGACATATTCAGTTACTCCAACACTATGTGTCCTTTATACTGTAGGTACAAAATGCTGGAGTAACTCAGCGGGTCATATAGCATCTCGGGAGAAAAGGAGTAGATGACCTTTGGGTCCTTTTGTGTAAACCAGCTTCTGCAGTTCCTTGTTTCTACACCTGACTCAACCTGACACAATTTATATTCGTGTCCCCCTGAAGGACAATGACTCACCAATTCCTCAAGATAATTGGTAATGTGAAATAAATGGGATGTTATCAAGTAAGTTTGACCCATACTTTTTTTAAAATCTCACAGTCACTAACGACATTAATCTTTTATAGGCAAGGAATGCTTTTCATTCTATTTTCTACTTCTGTGATTTTACAAGCCTTCAATCTTCTGCAAGCTGTCCATTTCTAAAAGTCACAATGCACCAACCATTAATAATTCTTCCTCTTATTTTCTCTTTCCACTGGAGGTAAACACTTAGTTATTTCTTGTTAGTCCCTTAAACAGTCTGGCCAGGATTTTAAACAACAGGCCCGAGAAGGGAATATCAATCAAGCATGTGTCTTTCTACTGTTGTCACAGCAACATGCCGTACCAGTACACTGTTACTTTAGAGGAACATTTCATTACAAATTTTGTTGATATTCATAAATCACTCAAGATATGCTCTCATGATGTTTGATAGCCTAGAACTACTTGATTAAATTACCGTCAGTTATTTTATTCTCACCCTCTCATTATCCTATTCAACACACGTTGGTTAATGCCAATCATTTTCTTTTAGTTTAGTTTAGTTTAGAGATACAGCATGGGAACAGGCCTTTCGGACCCCTGAATTCATGCCGACCACTGATTATGAGTACACACTAGTTCTATCCTACACATGAAAGGGAATTTACAGAAGCCAATTAACCTACAAACCATCGTGACTTTGGAATGTGGGAGGAAACCAGAGAAAACCCATGGAGAACGTCCAAATTCCGTACAGATATCAGCCGTAGTCAGGATCGAACCTGGGCTCTGGAACTGTAAAGCAGCACCTTTACCGCTGCTTCACTTTGTTGTCCATCATTCCACATAAATCATGTGGAACTGCGGGTACACAAAAGGCTGGAGAAACTCAGCGGGTGCAGCAGCATCTAAGGAGCGAAGGAGATGGGCAACGTTTCGGGCCAAAACCCTTCTTCAGACTGTGATAGGCAACGTTTCGGGCCGAAACCCTTCTTCAGACTTCTTCATGTGGAACTGTAATGAGTGTGAGGAGAATCCTCTTTATGCATCGGTAGGTGTCTTTGGTAAGAAATTTATACTGTTTCCCTTTGTTTTCATTACACATGGGAGGAGCTGATTAACGGTCAAAATATAAGCCAGAATCACCATTGAAAAATAGTGTTTTGCTTTCCTAAAAGAGTCCATAAAAAACTGCATGAGTAATACCCAGTTGCTGAAGTGGAAATTCAATTCAGTTCAAAAGTCAGAACACAATGAAGAAGTCAAAGCAGAATTGATTCATAAAGGTTCCTGCGCACGCAAAATGAAGCGGAATTATATTGCATTTAATTATATTGCATCGTACCTGCTAGTATTGTTAACTTCTTTTATTTGAAAATCCTTTGATTTCAGTTCTAATCAGCATCAACAGCACCTGTCGTTGAACCCGGGTCTCTGGAACTGTAAGGCAGCAACTCTCCCGCTGCCTCACTTTGCTGCCCACAGTTTGTGTGGAACTGTAGTGAGATGACTCAAGCTGGTGCAACCCGCATGGGTTTTCTCCAAGATCTTCGGTTTCCTCCCATGTTCCAAAGATGTGCAGTTTTGTAGAAACATAGAAACATGGAAAAATAGGTGCAGGAGTAGGCCATTCACCCGTTCGAGCCAGCAATATGATCTTGGCTGATCATTCAAAATCAGTACCCCTTTCCTGCTTTCTCCCCATATTCCTTGATTCCATTAGCCCTAAGAGATAAATTTAACTCTCTCTTGAAAACATCCAGTGAATTGTCCTCCATTGCCTCCTATGGCAGAGAATTCCACAGATTCGCAACTCTCTAGGTGAAAATGTTTCTCCTCATCACAGTCCTAAATTGTCTATCCCTTATTCTTAACTAAATGGCCTACCCTTTATTCTTAAATAAAGGGACAACCCCTTATTCTTATGGGGTAATTAAGGTAAATAGTAAGATTAAAGGAGAACTTACCAGTTTGAAGTTTGATCGTTATTTTATGAGGAGTTACGATGCCAGCATGCATGCGCCACATTCTTCAAAGCAGCGGTGTGAAATCACAGATAGTAGAGTTGACTGACGATAGTAAGATAAGAGAACTAACATACCAATTGACATAATAGAGGGTTGGGAGCAGAGGGCACGTAATTCCTCATCGTAAATCCTCATAAAATAACGATCAAACTTCAAACTGGTAAGTTCTCCTTTAATCTTACTATTTTACTTCGGAGTCACGTGAGTGACTACGTGAAGACTTCAAAGCTCTGTGATTTCATGCCCTGGAAATGAGTCCATGCTCACACACTGCCATAATAACCAATGGAGGAAGTATGTTAACGTATTTCAGACTTGAAACAGTGCTGAAAAACAATAATGTATTTATTTAACAAATAATAATAATCCCTAATTTCGGGGGAAATTATAATACAGAACTTAAAATAGTGTCTGCAAATATCTCAGGCGTGGCCACAGGTATGTTATAAAACTGCTGGAAAGTTGTTTCATTAGACCAACCCGCCGTTGCAAGGATGTGGTCCATAGCAACTTCCATAATCATTGCTGCCGATGTAGCTGCAGCCCTGGTAGAATGAGATTTAAAAACATCAGTGTCCACCCCTGCTGCATCTAATACCACCCTAAGCCATCTTGAGATGGTCTGCACAGTTACTCTATGATGAGGATGTTTAAAGTTTATCAATAGAGCCATTTCCGTTCCCCTGAGACTTTTGGTGACCTCCAGGTAATGTAGAAGGTGGGTCACTATGCATAGGCGTCTATCTACGGGATAAGCCAAGAACTCCAATTTGAGGCCAGATGATCCAGGCCTGTTCTGTTTAAGTAACTCATAAATGTGACCGGTTACCTTATTTTGGGATGTTGCCATGGCGTCCAGTCTTAGTTTGTGCAGAGACTGGACCCGCTGTGCCGTTACAAGCGCCATCAGCATCACCATTTTATACGTGAGTTTGGTTAGTGAAAGGGACGTGGCTGGTGCCCAATCTCTGAGCAAGGTCAGGACAATGCCAATATCCCAGGTCTGGGAACATCGAGGCCTGGGGGGATTTGAGTTAAAAATACCCCTCATAAGTTTTGACACCAGAGAGTGAGATCCTACTCCATGGTGTTCTAACCACTGTTCCAGGTATGAGGACAGGGCACTTCTTGCGCAGTTGATGGCACTATAACTCAAGCCTTCATCGAAATGTAGACTTGCCAGGAAGTAGTGTTTGTCCTGGTACAAAATACCTCCCATTTTTTGATATAGGTAAGGTACTGTTTCCTGGTGGACTCTCTGCATGATGCCGTGATGATATTCATGGTTCGGTCCGACAGCCCAAATTCCAGGAGAGGTCTTTTCAAATCCTGCAAACCAATAGGTTCATTCGGTCATGGCACGGATGACTCTCCCCTGTCACAGGATGTACCAGCAAAGTGGGGCGTTTGGATTTTGGAATACATGGTTCTGAGACCACAGGGAACCATGGCTGAGTAGGTCAATTGGGTACTACCAAAATACCTGATGCTGAGTCTTGTTGAATTTTCCGCAAGACCCAACTGATAAGGCAGAAGGGGGGAAATGCATAGAAAAACAAATCCCCCCAGTGTAGCGAGAAAACATCCATCGTTACTACCCCAGGGTCTGGTTCCCATGCAACATATGTTGGTTACACAAAAAGCTGGAGAAACTCAGCGGGTGCAGCAGCATCTAAGGAGCGAAGGAGATAGGCGACGTTTCGGGTCGAGACCTTTCTTCAGATGTTGGTATCTGGTGATTAAGTCTGGATGCAAAAAGGTCGATATCTGGCGTTCCATACCGAGTTACAATGTCAATAAATACCTGGTGGTCCAACATTCATTTGGTGTTGTCATTTAATATGTGTGACCTGGTGTCCGCCAATGTATTGAGCTTACCCGGAAGGTAAGTAGCTGATATCCAAATGTTTCTTTCTATGCACCAGTGCCAGATTGAATTGGCCAATTCATCACAAGATATCGACTTAAATCCACCCATATGATTAATGTATGCCACCACAGTGGTGTTATCAATTTGTAGGCGAACATGCAGATGGTGCATGTCTGAACAGTAAGCCCGAAGTCTGTGAAACGCTCCCAACATCTCTAGATGATTGATACCCAGTGTCTGAAGTAAGGTTAACTCGTGTTTATTCCATCTACCACCACAACTGGAGGTGGTATCAGTTGCTCCCCAGCCGTGAGCACTGGCGTCAGTTTGTAACACAACCGAAGGGTTTGTGACTGTGATGGGATTAGAGCAATGTCGAACATTGCTAATCCACCATCGCAATTGTATTTTTGCTTTGGCCGGTAGCTGCATTGGCCTGTCAAAATGGCCAGCGTGAAGTTTGAGTGCTGCAATTTTTGTAAATGTTGGTAATGTAAAGGTCCATATTGTGTGGCTGGAAAAACAGCCACAAGTTTCCCGATTACCCTGGCAGCCTGCCGAATTGATGGTTTACTGACACAAACAAGGCTGTTACATGCCTCTATCAAGTCTGTCACTTTTTGGCAAGGTGACAGTCATATGAGCAGAGTCGATCGTGAACCCCAGTTATTCCATTGTCACAGAAGGCATGAACTTGGATTTGGCTGGATGGATGATGTCCCAATTTTTGAAATAGGATCTTGGTGGCTGTGACAGCCAATTTAGCCAATTCCAAGGTTTTCCCCACAATTAGGATGTCATTGGGATATGCCATGACAATGTGTTTCCGAAGAAAAGCCAATGCTGGTTTCAATATTTTAGTAAATAGTCTGGGGGCTGTTGTTTGTTCATTAGGCAGCTCTTTATACTGCCATAGCTGTCCCATCCAGATATATTTCAAATATCTGCGGTGATCTTCATGAATAGGTACTGAATAGTGTGCATCTTTCAGATCGATGCAAGCCATGAAGTACCCCTTGGAAACTAGTTGTTTGGCAGTAACAAAAGTTTCCATTTTGAAGTGGGTGTATTGCACAAAAGTATTCAGTTGTGTCAAATCAATAATGATGTGGCATCCGCCATCTTTTTTGTTTTTGGTGAAGATGTTTGATACAAACTCAAGAGATTCGTGTTTGGTTTTCTCAATTACTCCTTTTGTATTTAGTCTTAACAGTTCCGCATGACCTTCCACTTTCTCTTTTTGTGAAAGCACAAACTTTCGGCTTGGTGCATGTTGAACCGGAAGGAGGAGTTTGTCAACAAATTCAATTTTGTATCCCTGAATACTGTGCAGTATAAAAGGATCAGAAGTTATAGAACTCCATGCATCTCTAAATAAGTGTAATCTTCCCCCAACTTGTGAAGAAGTTACACATGCTATGTTCCGAGGGCAACCAGACCCACCTACCTCCATGGTTACCGGTGGTGCTGTGTTGGTTTTATCCGTCCTTGGTTCCTGGGAGGTGGAGGCGCTGTGGTGTGGGGTTGGCGCATCTTCCAGGAAGGCCGTTCTGGGACATGGCCTGAAAAAGACCTTTGTGTACGCTGTACGGCCTTCGAGCTTTCACCAGCTGTTCTTTTGCTGTGATAACGCAGCCTGCTGGTGGATGCATAGGCGTGCTGCCGCCGAAAATATGAGGACCTGGTAGCGGCCGGCACCTTAATCATGAGGACGGCTTTTGCCTCTTCGTCGAGGTCTTTTACCTGTTTGGGCAGGTTGTCCCCAAACAACAGAGTAGGCGGCTGTGCGCTGCTGGTTCTACACAACCCCACGAACTTTGGGTTTAGTGTAGGTCGGATGACACTCTTCCTGAAACGGTTGATCTCAAATTTGTACAGGAGCATCCTGTTGCTCCTCTGACATATCTTTCCGGTCTACTGACCTGGCAAAAACTGTAATACCAGAGGCCAATAGTTTCAGGATTTTCTGCATTTTAACTTCCTGGCTCCTAATGCCAGGACTGATATTTCCACAGATGGGGTTATTTACCGCAGACACGTTGAGGGAGATGCAGTTTTCTGGAGCTAGATATTTGGCTGTTGTGTCGTTCATAGCTTGTTCTTGTAGCTGATGAGTTGTTAGGTAATTTATACTGGCTACCAGCTGTGGCTGCAACGGCAGTCCTTCTGTGAGGGCATCGCAAACTTGGACACCATCCCGAGTAGCTCCTCTTCTTGCAACCCTAGCTCATTGGTTTCTTCTGCCAAATCCCCCTCTTCAGAGTCAGCCCAGACCTGACTCCTTATGCTCCCCTACGAAGAGGGTGAGACATTTGGCAGCCCTGTAAAGGGTACTGCCGTGGGCCTGCTAGGAGACCCACGGTGACCAGACTCCTGCTGGAGTAGCTCACATTGGAGCAATTGCTCCACCATCCGCTCCATGCGGGATAATCGACCGCCGTCGCTACCTGCGGGCAGCGAGTCTTCGAGCCCGGATCTTGCCCAGTCAATGGGCTTGCCCAACTTCCGGGTGGCTTTGTCGCCAGTCCAAGGTGCTCCTGTGGGCTGTTGCGGCGTCAAGTCGGGGGCTGCCGTTTGTACAACGAGCAGCTCTGGAGAAGTCGGCCGCTGCTGACTGCCCGCATTCCCGCGGTCCTCCGCAGTCAATCTCGAAGCGGCCCGTTTGTACTTGGTTCGAGATTGGTCCTGAAACAGGGGTCCTCTGTAACAAAAAGCACAACAGAGTGCCGCAAAACGATCTCAGGTTAATAAATACTCACCTTTAGGTCCGTTTTAAACTTACCGGTGGAGGAGCGACCCGCGGGTTGGGGTGAGGGACTCAAATAGAGAAAGCTAGTAGACAGGGTCTGAGGCAGGAGGCAGAGAAGGGAAGCACTCAGACCCAACATGTAGGGGGAAAAGAAGAAAAAAATAATAAACAGAGAATAAGAGGTGGTGGGTTTTCAGAGCAAAAATCAAAAGGGGCCACTTGTCAACATAATTGTATAAGGTAAGAGTGTTGTAAAAACAAACCTGAAGGCTTTGTGTCTCAATGCGAGGAGCATTCGTAATAAGGTGGACGAGTTGAATGTGCAGATAGCTATTAATGACTATGCTATAGTTGGGATCACGGAGACATGGCTCCAGGGGGACCAAGGCTGGGAGCTGAACATCCAGGGACATCCAATATTCAGGTGGGATAGACAGAGAGGAAAAGGAGGTGGGGTAGCATTGCTGGTGAGAGAGGAGATTAATGCAATAGAAAGGAAGGACATTAGCTTGGAGGATGTGGAATCGATATGGGTAGAGCTGCGAAACTCTAAGGAGCAGAAAATGCTAGTGGCAGTTGTGTACAGGCTACCTAACAGTAGTAGTGGAGTTGGAGATGGCATCAAACAGGAAATTAAAAATGCGTGCAACAAGGGTAAAACAGTTATAATGGGTGACTTCAATCAACATATAGATTGGGTGAATCAAATGGGCAGGGGTGCTGAGGAAGAGGATTTCTTGGAATGTATGTGGGATAGTTTTCTAAACCAACATGTAGAGGAACCAACGAGAGAGCAGGCTATTCTAGACTGGGTATTGAGTAATGAGGAAGGGTTAGTTAGCAATCTTGTTGTGCGTGGCCCATTGGGCAAGAGTGACCATAATATGGTTGAGTTCTTCATTAGGATGGAGAGTGATGTAATTATGTCATAAACAAGGGTTCTGAACTTAAGCAAAGGTAACTTTCAAGGTATGAGACGTGAATTGGCCAAGATAGACTGGTAAGTGATTCTTAAAGGGTTGACAGTGGATGTGCAATGGAAAGAATTGCAGTTTGGCAAAAGAATAAATCAGGGAAGGTAGTGCATCCATGAATACAAGGGAAATCAGGGATAGTATAAAAACAAAAGATGAAGCATACAAATTAGCCAGAAAAAGCAGCCTACCAGAGGACTGGGAGAAATTCAGAGTCCAGCAGAGGAGGACAAAGGGCTTAATTAGGAAAGGGAAAATAGATTATGAAAGAAAACTGGCACGGAACATAAAAACTGACTGCAAAAGTTTTTATAGATATGTGAAGAGAAAGAGATTAATTAAAACAAATGTAGGTCCCTTGCAGTCAGTGAATTGATCATGGGGAACAAGGACATGGCAGACCAATTGAATAACTACTTTGGTTCTGTCTTCACTAAGGAAGACATAAATAATCTGCCGGAAATAGCAGCGGACCGGGGGTCAAATAAGGTGGAGGAACTGTGTGAAATCCAGGTTAGCCGGGAAGTGGTGTTGGGTAAATTGAATGGTTTAAAGGCCGATAAATCCCCAGGGCCAGATAGTCTGCATCCCAGAGTACTCAAGGAAGTAGCCACAGAAATAGTGGTGCATTAGTGATCATTTTTCAAAAATTCCTTAGATTCTGGAGTAGTTCCTGAGGATTGGAGGGTAGCTAATGTAACCCCACTTTTTAAAAAAGGAGGGGAATTACAGACCAGTTAGTCTAACATCGATAGTGGGGAAACTGCTAGAGTCAGTTATTAAAGATGGGATAGCAGCACATTTGGAAAGTGGTGAAATCATTGGACAAAGTCAGCATGGATTTATGGAAGGTAAATCATGTCTGACGAATCTTATAGACTTTTTCGAGGATGTAACTAGTAGAATGGATAAGGGAGAACCAGTGGATGTGTTACATCTAGATTTTCAGAAGGCTTTCGACAAGGTCCCACATATAAGATTAGTATACAAACTTAAAGCACACGGTATTGGGGGTTCAGTATTGATGTGGATAGAGAACTTGGTGGCAGACAGGAAGCAAAGGGTAGGAGTAAATGGGTTATTTTCAGAATGGCAGGCAGTGACTAGTGGGGTACCGCAAGGCTCAGTGCTGGGACCCCAGCTATTTACAATATATATTAATGATTTGGACGAGGGAATTGAATGCAACATCTCCAAGTTTGCGGATGACACTAAGCTGGGGAGTAGTGTTAGATGTGAGGAGGATGCTAGGCGGCTGCAAGGTGACTTGGATAGGCTGGGTGAGTGAGCAAATGCATGGCAGATGCAGTACAATGTGGATAAATGTGAGGTTATCCATTTTGGTGGCAAAAACGGGAGGGTAGACAATTATCTTAATGGTGGCAAATTTGAAAAAGGGGAGATGCAACGAGACCTGGGTGTCATGGTACACCAATCATTGAAAGTAGGCATGCAGGTGCAGCAGGCAGTGAAGAAAGCAAATGGTATGTTAGCATTCATAGCAAAAGGATTTGAGTATGGGAGGTTCTACTGCAGTTGTACAGGGTTTTGGTGAGACCACACCTGGAGTATTGCGTACAGTTTTAGTCACCAAATCTGAGGAAAGACATTCTTGCCATAGAGGGGGTACAGAGAAGGTTCACCAGACTGATTCCTCGGATTTCAGGACTTTCATATGAGGAAAGACTGGATAGGCTTGGCTTGTACTCGCTAGAATTTAGAAGACTGAGGGGGGATCTTATAGAAACGTACTAAATTCTTAAGGGGTTGGATAGGCTAGATGCAGGAAGATTGTTCCCGATGTTGGGGAGGTCCAGAACAAGAGGTCACAGTCTAAGGATAAGGGGAATTCCTTTAGGACCGAGATGAGGAAAACATTTTTCACACAGAGTGGTGAGTCTCTGGAATTCTCTGCCACAGAAGCTAGATGAGGCCAGTTCATTAGCTATATTTAAGAGGTAGTTAGATGTGGCCCTTGTGGCTAAAGTGATCAGGGGGTATGGAGAGAAGGCAAGTACAGGATACCGAGTTGGATGATCAGCCATGATCATATTGAATGGCAGTGCTGGCTCAAAGGGCTGAATGGCCTACTCTGCACCTATTTTCTATGTTTCTATGTTTCTATGTTTCTGTGCCGTATCTCCAAACTGAACTAAACACCAGGAAGGCGGTTGCGGGTTTTCTGTGAAAATCAATCAAACATAGAAGAACTAAATAACATGCCATGCTCTGTTAATTTACTTCATGAAGTGAGACTCTATTCTTTGAGCTTCCAAATGGCTTTCCTGAGGTGCTGTTGATGGGTTACCCAAGGTAATGTCTGAGGAATGGATCAGCACAGTGTGAAATGAAGAAAGTGAATAGAAACTGGGTAGGCAGGGAGCGAGGAAAGAATGTTCAATTAAATTGCATTTATTTCACTGTAAGAAGCCTGACAGGTAAGATGGATGAACTCAGGGCATGGTTAGTGAAATGGATAGGTACATGCAACTGACTACTTTATAGCCATTACAGAAAGATGGCTATAAAAAAGCATGGATGATCAGCCATGACCACAGTGAATATCAGTGCTGGCTCAAAGGGCCAAATAGCCTACCCCTGCACCTAATGGCCTACTCCTGCACCTGCACCTAAAACGCAGACAATGGCAGGAGCTAATAGAAACCACAGACCTACGACACAGCAGCAGGAAGGCTTGGGCGACACTGAGACGTGTCGGTAATGACCCCACCCACAGTAAACCACGTGGAAATGTGACTGCTAACCAGGTTGCACACCAGTTGTTGCTAAACGGCAAGAGAAGTGGTAAGAAACCTCCGCCCCCAAAGGTTCTTGATGACAACAATCGAAACGACGGATGGTACATACAATCTTTCACCATGGACGAACTCAACAAAGCCCTGAATGTGATGAAACCTAACAAGGCAGCTGGCTTAGACAACATCAGAACTGAAATGCTGCAACATCTGGGTCCCAGAGCATGAGAATGGTTGCTGGAGATGTTTAACATTCCACGAGTCTGGCGGAAATCCAGGGTTGTTGCTTTACCAAAACCAGGCAAAGATGCCAATCTTCCCAGCAGCTACCGGCCTATATCCCTGCTGTGCCACCCATACAAACTGATGGAAAGATGCACACTGAACCGCATAACACTGGATGTAGACGATGTTTTGATACCTGAACAGGCTGGATTCCGCAACAACAGGACAACTGCTGAACCTCACATAGCACATTGAAGATGGCTTTGAGGGGAAGCTGATCACAGGTACAGTATTTGTAGACTTGTCCGCAGCATATGACACTGTAAACCACCATACCATGAAATCCAAACTGCAACAAACACTACAGGACTCTCATCTTGTCCAGTTCATCATGACAATGATGGGGAACCGCCGCTTGCTTCTTCATATGCCTGAATGGTCGGAACAGCCGTTGGAGATGTCAAAAGCATGGTCTACCGCAGGGCAGTGTCCTTGCCCCAATGTTGTTCATTATATACACCAATGACCAACCCATCACCCTGAAAACTAGGTTGTTTCTGTATGCTGATGACTTATGCATCGCAACGCAATCCTCAGACTTCAGACAAATTGAGACCGTACTAGAGGCTGCTCTGCAGAATATGACAACATACTACCAACAGAACTCCCTGCGCCCAAACCCAACAAAAACGCAAAGCACAGCTTTCCACCTCCGGAACCGGGATGCGAAACGTCAACAACAAGTGCGATAGAATGATGTCCACTTGGAACACTGCAAAGCCCCAAAGTACCTAGGTGTGTTCCTCGATCGCACGTTATCATATCGACAACATGTTGAGGAAACCAAAGCAAAGTTCAACACCCGGAACAATGTCATCGACAAATTGGCAAACAGCTCATTTGGAAATGACCCAACATTAATCCGCACTGCAGCCCTGGCGCTCTGTTTCTCAGTGGCAGAATATGCAAGCCCTGTCTGTAGCCGCTCTGAACATGCGCACATGGACTCTGCATTGAACACTGCCTGCAGGAAAACCATAGGATGCCTGAACCCGACAAAGGTTGAACATCTGTATGAGCTGGCAGGCATCGACGAAACATATCGAAGACGTGATCGGGCAGCTGCTGCAGAACGCTTCAATGCGGACACAGACCCCGCTACCCCTTGCACAATCACCAACATGCCAAGAAACGGCTGAAGAGTCGGAAAAGCTTCATGGAACTAGAGCCAACCGTACCAGGCACCAAACCCAAACAACAGATGGCACCAGGACACCACCTGCCTTATGCTACCTGGAAAGCCCTAAACCGCCTCCGCACTGGAGTTGGACGTTGGTGACACTGAAGAAGTGGGGCCTCTCGAACTCTGACAAGTGCAACTGTGGATAGGTACAGACTATGGCCCATTTACTGACGCAGTGGAGAGGCATGCACTCCGGATGATCTCTGCAGAGGCACAGATGTGGCACTGGCTGTGGCAAAGCGATGGCAGAATGTTGTCTGACACATGAACGAATGAACGAGCACCTATTGTCTATTGTCTATTGACCATTGTCTAAGGGAGGGAGAGGACTGGTAGCTTAATGTTCCAGGATACAAATGTTGCATGCAAGATAGAGGTCAGGGGAGGTTGGGGGTTGTTTTATTGATTAAGAAGAATATCTTGGCAGTAGTCTGATGTCACATTATGGGATCGTCCAGTGAGGCTAAATGGGTGGAGATGAGAAATAAAAAGAGAATGGTCACTTTGTTGTGATTGTACTCCAGGCCCCAAATAGTCAATATTTGGGCAGCACAGTGGCACAGCGGTAGAGTTGCTGCCTTACAGTATTTTTATCTGGTATTTTTCTCTTTGTTCGATCTTTTGTATGTGTTTAGCTGGATAATATTCATGTATAGTATCATCTGATTTGGTTGGATGGCAGGCAAACAATATATTTTCACCATACCTATGCACACATCACAATACCTAACCCTTTCCATTTTCTGCCTTTCAAACTTGAATCAGTGTACATCAAGAGCACAGTTCCATGAATTGTAAAACTTGAAGCAGGATTCCTAATTCCATAACATCTCCAATCAATGTTTTTCATTGCTGTGAACCATTAATGTGTACCTAAACAATATCGCAAGGATAACTGTTGGAAATTTTAGGAGCACAGAGAATAGCTTGGAAATGGATTAATGCCACGTCGGTCTTATGGGGACAGAGGTCACCTCATCACCCAATATGTAGTGCAGTTAGTGGACGTACATTTCATGGTGGAGATACACTGCCCACTCTATTGCTGAAAGCTGTAGCATTGAATTCCAGACTCCCAGGAGGATATGTGCACTGAACCCTTTATATTAGCAAACAGGAAGCCTCCAGAAACCATCCTGAGACTGGTCTGCCCTGACAGCAGCTGGAGGCAGATCTGTTGGATCTGTTTTTAAATGCAGACTGACCATCAGTACTTATGAGGACTACTGAAAGACATGCCCAAGGAAATACATTTATAACCCTTTCTATTTTGATCGGAGTTGCGGATTAGAAGCGCAACTCTCTGCTCTGCAGCTGGGCTAAAGACTATTGGCAGCATTGATACCTTTTGTCTCCTAATTACCTTGCATCCCACCCCGACTTTTAGGACTTCCCTGTTAATTGCTGCTGGACCCACTAAGTTTCAAATTTTAGATTCCATGAGTTTCAAAGGGATCAGGAACAGAAGGCTGGAGAGTTTAAAAGAGAAGGAACAAAGACACTTAGAATTTGAAGACAATTTTTAGTTTAGTTTAATTCAAGGATACAGCGCGGAAACAGGTCCTTCGGCCCACTGAGTCCACACCGACTAGCGATCCTCGCACATTTACACTATCGTACACTCACATAGGGCCAATTGCACATTTATACCAAGCCAATTAATCTACAAACCTGTACGTCTTTGGAGTGTGGGAGGAAACCAAAGATCACGGAGAAATTCCACGCGGTCACGGGGAGAACGTACAAACTCCGTAGTCAGGATCGATCTTGGGTCTCTGGTGCTGTAAGGCAGCAACTTTACCTTTGCGCCACCATGCCGCCCTTGGGAATTTTGGAAACACAAACCAATTGGAGAGAGCAGTGACACAAAAGCTTGGTGAGTGAGTTGAAACTGGGTTAGTGGCAGAGCAATGATTCACAATCTGACCACAATTGCTTCCAACAATTTAACTATCACCATGAAAGTATGACACTACAGTACAGTAGGTAGGGGCCCGGAGAACATTTCTTCCCAGTCTCTTCTGATTGGCAAAGAAATTAATATCAGGTGATACAAGAACAGCTAGTCAAGAGTCAAGAGTATTTAATCGTCATGCCAATGAAACAATGACATTCTTGCAGCAGCATAAGAGGCCTGTAAACTCAATACACAGGGAAAATCTATCTATCTATCTATCTATCTATCTATCTATCTATCTATCTATCTATCTATCTATCTATCTATCTATCTATCTATCTATCTATCTATCTATCTATCTATCTATCTATCTATCTATCTATCTATCTATCTATCTATCTTTGTATCTATCTATCTATCTTTAAAAGTCTCATCTTGTTTCTATGTGTGTGTGTGTCTGTCTGTGTGATGGTATATTCGCCAAAACAGTACATGGTAGCGCAAACATTTTTGCAGAACCTCAGTCAGCTTTTTTCCGTCGTCGATCTAATCGTTTCCTTCACATTGATTATATTTCACAAGTTATTTCACATTTTGTAAATTTAAAAATTGTATTTTAACTAATTTAGCAGTTATTTGGCATCCAAATCCCTGCTGCCTCTCCTTGCAACATTGTTGCCATCCAAGAACACTCTGTTCTCCGAGCAACTTTTAAAAGACAGGAGAGTGTTTGGGGAGTCTAAAGTCACAGTACACAGAATTTTCAGTTTAAAGTGAGGAAGAGTGAATAAGGCAAAATGAGCAGCCCCCATAGTTGGGGGCTATGGGTGAGTGCTGGAATATTGCATTGGGGGAACAGCTTTCATTGGGGAATGGGTGAGAGGTGGAATATTGCCTTGGGAACAGGTTGTTGGGGAACCGGTTGCATTGGGAGATCAGGCCTCCCGTGGGGGCTATGGGTGAATTGTCGAATAATGCATTGGGGGAATGGATTGCGTTCAGTGACCAGGCCTCCCATGTGACAGGGAACCCAACGGGTCCCAGTCGGTACAGCATACTATTAAAAGTCTTGTCTTGTTTACTTGTGTGCATGTGTGTGTATGTGATTGTGATTGTATCTACACCAAAACGGTGCACGGTAGTGCCAAAATTTTGCAGCCCCTGCACAGTTGGGGGCTATGGGTGAGCGGTGCAATATTACGTTGAGGGAACGAGTTACGTTGGGGCAACGGGTGAGTGGTGGAAACGGGTTGTGTTGGGGGAACGGTTGAGTAGTGGATTATTGCTTTGGCCCAATGGGTCCCACTTGGTCTGGTATGTAATACAATAAAATCAATTAAAGATTGCACATTTAAAGAAATTAAATCCAAAATAATTGACTAAATAAATAGAAATGGTTAATCACGTGATCTGTTGTAGCTGCTGCATGTGGAAACTGATGGACCTTATTATGTCTCATCTTGATTCGATCTGCATCATGTGATTTTGCTCGACAGACCAGCTCAGGGTCAATGAGCTGGAGTATGAGTTTTATACACCATGCGATTTCCGGGATTGGAGGGCAGTTGCCTTGAGTTTGATCACTGTTCATAGACAGGAAGGTGTGACTGCAAAGGTTGCCAAACACCTTAACTCCAATTGCCATTCCCACACTGAGCTATCTGTCCTGGGCCTTCTCCACTGTCAGAGTGAGGCCAAACGCAAATTGGTGGGACAGCAACTATTTTGCTTGGGCAGCCAACAATGAACCATTCGTGACTCTTGATCATCGTTACTTTTTGAATATCTTTCATTCATTGGTTCTATATCACCATCTATATCTCTCGTTTCCTTTTCCCCGACTCTCAGTCTGAAGAAGGGTCTCGAACCGAAACGTCACATATTCCTTTTCCTTCTCTCCAGAGAAGCTATTTCACCCACTGAGTCACTCCAGCATATTGTGTCTATCTTTGGATTAAACCAGCAACTGCAGTTCCTTCTGACACAAAGTGCTTCCTTTTTGTCCATACCTTACAATTGTCCATCGGGTTTGAGGTTCTTGCTCCCAGTTTGGCTGAAAGTGAGGACAGCAGGGAGGATGAACAAATTGACTTTGGTACAGAGAGCCCTTCATGTCGGGGATTAAAGAGAAATGCAGTAGCCATTGATGATAATATGGTCGTAAAATGTTGCACTCTGCAGCAAAGACAGAGATAGAACAAGTTTGGAGGGATATGGACCAAGCACAGGCAGATGGGACTAGTGTAGCTGGTGTTGGCCAGTGTGGGCAAATTGGACTGAAGGGCCTGTTTCCACACTGTATCACCGTGACTCTATGACTCTAAGTCCAAAGGTTGGTGTTTGGAATATTTCTTCAAGGCAGGAGATGGAATGGGAGGGAGTGGATTCAGTTGCTATGGTCTTTGAGGCACTAACAATATAGACAGGAGTATGAAGGAGGTTTTGCTGAGAGATGATGAGCAACGCATAATAAAATAAAAAAACAGATCCACAAAGCTAATAAGATCTGGATTATTAACTGAGCCATATGGCAACTTTGCAAAGGGTAAATAAGATTACAGGTTAAAATGAAGGGCTCAAAGACTAGTGTAGGAGAAATGGGTTCCCTATTATGATACATTGGCATCAGTACTGGGGAAAGTGCGAGAGAGAAACAGGGAACTGCCGACCCTAAGATCTTGAGCAAAACCCAATGTGCGAGGCACCATCTCTGGGGAAAGAGAGCCGTTGGGACAGGCTTCTTTTGATTTGTGCTGGAACCTGTGTTCAGGAGTGTCATTTAACTCAGGTTATGGAGAGGTTTTTGCTCCCAGTGGTGGTAGAGTGAGGAGGTTCAAGTGATGGGAAGTCCATTCGATGAAAAACGAATGAGAGAGTATTTAGTTAAGGAATGGATGAAAGATCAAAGCATGCCAGGACTAAAAGCAAGAACATGCAGCAGAAAATTTAACCTGAATGGGATTCTACTGTAAAAGAAAAGTCAAAGCTTAAAGCTCGCTATCTGAATACATGCAGCATGTTTAAAAAGATGACAGTGCAAAATAGAAATAAATGACTTTAATTTTATGGCAGTAACAGTGATATGGTTACAGAATGTCCAGGATTTGGAACATTACTCCAAAAGGATAGCCAATAAGGAAAATTATGTGGAATAATATTTTTATTCAAGGAAGGTATCAGTGAGATGGTGACTAGTGATTCAGGTGAGATTGGTTCCAAGGGAAGTAAGGAATACAGGGAGTAAGATGACACAGGTAAAGAAAGAACAAAAGCATGTAAGAAAAGGACTGGGTAATTTTAATCTGCACACTGATTGGAATAATCAAGAAGAAGATACAATAGCCTGACTACTGTAATATCTTAGTTCAAGAACAGCATCTTCCCAACTGCCATCAGGCTATTGAACGCTACAAACTCCAAATAAACTCCGGACCATGAACCACCATGATGCACTAGGGACTTCCAACTGGTTTTTCTTTGCACAAATTTCTTAAATGTATTGAACTGTTGAATTATTTAGGGGACATGTTGGCCAGTGTGGGCAAGTTGGGCCCAAGGGCTTGTTTCTACACTGCTATGACTCTATGACCCTATGACTAATTGAGTTCTGTTATTTTTGCAAACCTGATGTGCTGCTGCAAGTAAGAACTCCCATGTCCTGAAAGTGGGAAGCTTAGTTTAGTTTAGTTTAGTTTATTTTAGTTTAGTTTAGTTTAGAGAAACAGTGCAGAAACAGGCCTTTCGGCCTGCCGAGTCTACGACAACCAGTGATCCCCGCACACTAACAGTATCCTCCACACACTAGGGACAATTTACAATTATACCAAGCCAGTTAACCTTCAAACATGCACGTCTTTGGAGTGTGGGAGGAAACCAGAGATCCTGTAGAAAACCCACGCAGGACACAGGGAGAATGTACAAACTCCGTTCAGACAGCACCCGTTCAGTCAGGATCGAACGCAGGTCTCTGGCACTGTAAGGCAGCAACTCTACCACTGCATCACCATTAGTGACACTAAAACACTCTTGACATGAAAAATCAAACAGGCAAAAATACAAGGTGCTGGAGGAACTCAGCAGGCCAGGCAACATCTGTGAAGGGAAAAAGATAGACAAAGTTCTGCGTTGGGACTTATCTTCAGACCCACCACAAATGGTGCCTGGCCTGTTGAGTTCCTCTAGCACCTTGTGCTCAAGTTCACAGCATCTGCAGTCTCTTGTGTCTCCAATCAAATTGCCAAATCTACTACCGCAGAGGAATTTGTGAAGTGCATAAGGTATTAGATATCTTAAGCAAAACAGAACAGAACATAACAAGGCACAGACTATTTTAGATGTGCTTATGAGTAATGAGTTAGTATTAATAAAAGATCTTGTAGTTACAGACCTCTAAGGAATAGGCTCACAGTATGGTGGAATTCCAAATTAGAATTTGAGGGTAAACACTTCAGGTTAAAAACCAATATCGTCAACTTAAAAAAAGGCAATGTACGAAGGCAGAAAGGAAGAATTTCTTTAAAAAGGAATGGATAAAAATAGGCTAAACAAGGGAAAAAAATATGATTTTGAGGATAAACTGTAAGTAAAAACAAAACAAGCGATTTTGTTGACATTAAGAGACCCTCTTTCGCCCTCTTGCAAAAGAAACACAATGGATCGAGGCAGACAATGGTTTAAAGCGAGACACAAAGTTCTGGAGTAATTCAACGGTTGACGTAGCATCTCCGGAGAAAAATAATGGGTGAGAAAGGCTCCCAGACTGAAGAAGGGTCCAGACCCGAATCGTTCCATTTTCTCTCCAGAGCCTGACCTGCTGAGTTACTCCAGCACTTTGTGTATAAACCAGCCTCAGCAATTCTTTGTTTCTATTATGGGTCAAAGTGGACAGTGGGCGACAGAAGATAAGTCCAAGATGTAAGATGATCCTCAAGCGTGAATCAGGAGCCTCGCTGAAACGTCATTGATACTGCATTAGTCAAGTCTCCGTGGCCAGTTGCGAATAAAGTGATCTTAAGTGAGTCTATGCCTGGATACTAAGCAGTAATCACTCCTCAGACTCTAGGTAATCACTCCTCAGACACCAGGGTCCACACCTTTCACCCCACCAGCCGGTACATACAACACATAGTCCTCCGCCAGTTTTGCCACCTCCAACGTGACCCCACCACTCGCCACATCTTCCCATCTCCCCCCCTGTCTGCCTTCCGCAAAGACCGCTCCCTCCGCAACTCCTTTGTCAATTCTTCCCTTCCCTCCCGCTCAACCCCTTCCCCGGGCACTTTCCCTTGCAACCGCAAGAGATGCTACACTTGTCGCTTTACCTCCCCCCTCTACTTCATTCAAGGACCCAAGCAGTTCCAGGTCTGACAGAGGTTCACCTGCACCTCCTCCAACCTCATCTATTGCATCCGCTGCTGTAGACGTCAGCTGATCTATATCGGTGAGACCAAGCGGAGGCTTGGCGATTGTTTTGCCGAACACCTCCGCTCGGTCCGCATTAACCAACCTGACCTCCCGGTGGCTCAGCACTTCAACTCCCCCTCCCATTCCGTATCCGACCTCTCTGTCCTGGGCCTCCTCCACGGCCAGAGTGAGCAACACCGCAAATTGGAGGAACAGCGCCTCATATTCCGCTTGGGGAGTTTGCATCCTCTTGGCATGAACATCAAAATCTCTCAATTCTGTTAACCCTTGTTGTCTCCTCCCCTTCCTACCTCTGCCTCAGCCCTCGGGCTCCTCCTCCTCCTGTTTCCTTTCTTCCCCCCGCCTCCCCCCATCCCCCATCAGTCTGAAGAAGGGTTTCGGCCCAAAACGTTGCCTATCTCCTTCGCTCCATAGATGCTGCTGCACCCGCTGAGTTTCTCCAGCATTTTGTGTAACCCACATATATTAAAGAGAGTTTGTTTTGAATGTAAATCCCAGACTCCATATGAATTTATCCATCTACAACTCTAAACCTGTCCTATGCATGTACCTGTCCAAATATATTTTAAACATTGTACTTGTACCAACCTCTACCACTTCCCCAGGGAGCTCGTTCATGTAGCTCTGTTTGCAAAGTTGCAGCTGAAGTCCCCTTTTACCCTTTCCCCTCTCAGGTTAAATCTATGCCATCTAGACTACCCTACCGTGGGGAAAAAAACTGTCCATTCGGCATATCAATGCCAATCTGATCATTCACTATATGTATGCCAATAATCAATCCAACTCAATCTGATTTTATGAAAAGGAAATCATTTTTGAGAGATATACATGTGTTCTTTGAGGATATAATAAGCAAGATTTTCTGAGGGGAACGTGTAGATATGGTGTATTTGGGTTTCTGAGTGGCATACGATAAGATGCCACACAGGAAGGAATAATACTCAAAATAATAGCTGACAGAATTGTGGAAATTGAATTAAAATGGAGTTAACATTTGTTATCACATAGTTAACATGGGCGGAGCAATAGAGCTGCTGCCTTACAGCGCCAGCGACCTGGGTTTGATCCTGACTACGTGTGCTGTCTCTAAGGAGTTTACACATTCTCCCTGTCACTGCATGGCTTTTCTCCGGGTCCTCTGGATTCCTCCCACTTTCCAAAGATGTATGGGTTTGTAGGTTAATTGGCTTCTGTGAAATGTAAATTGTCTCTTAGTGTTTAGGATAGTGTTAGTTTACGAGTGATTGCTGGTTGGCGCAGACTCGGTGGGCCGCATGGCCTGTTTCCATGCTTTTTTTTTTACAGAGTTTGGCTTTCAATCTTTGGCTCTCATTTACTATCTATATTAATGACGGGCGAGGAGCAAAATGCATAGTGTCCACATTTTGCTAATGGCATGAAAATAGATGGAGAGGCATATTGCAATGAGGATATTTGAACTCTGCAACAGGACAAGAGTAGATTGAGTGGGTGCTTAAAACCTTGGCAAATGTAGTTTAATGTAAAGTGTGAAAATATGGACTTCAGTGGGAAGTTTCAGAAGGCAGATTATTATCTAAATGGAAAGAGTGTAAAAATATTTAAGAAAGGATATATTTCCATTGGAGAGGGTCAGAAGATATGAATTCCTAAAATATGAGGGTTTTCTTATTGCAAATGATGAAGGAAATCAGTTTGGATTCTATTCTGATGAAGTGTCTTTGATCTGAAATGTGACCTGTTTCTCTCTCCGCACGTTGCCTGAACTTGCTGAGATTTCCCGACTTTATTAGGGAAATTGAATCTGTTCTCTTTTGAGATGAGAACAAGGAGAAGTGCGTTGAGTTTAGCTTAGTTTTAGTTTAGTTTGGAGATACAGCGCGGAAACAAGCCCTTTGGCCCACCGAGTCCGCTCCGCTCAGTGATTTCCGCACACTAACACTATCCTCCACACACTAAGGACAATTTACAATTATACAAAGCCAATTAACCTACAAACCTATACGTCTTGGGAATGTGGGGGGAAAACAAAGATCTCGTAGAAAACCCACACATGTCACGGGGAGAATGTACAAACTCCGTACAGACAGCACCCATAGGCAGGATCAAACCCGGGTCTCCAGCGCTATAAGCACTGTAAGCCAAGTCTAATTCTGCCCCTTTTGTCTTTGTGTTGTGAGTGTGAACTGGCTGAGAATGGTTCTTGAAGTCACGAGAAACTGGCAAACACTGAAGTTCATCACCATTTTGTGGAAATATTTTTACTGCCTAGGGTGTAATTTAATAAAGCAATTGTGTTATTTGGTTTCCAGAGATTCTGGGAAAGGAATACATACTGTGTTTATATAACGTTGTTAGTGAAACCAGAAGTGCTGAAATTTCAGATTTGTGTCACTGAATGTTTTCAATATTTTTTAAAATGGATAATGCATCCAGGAATATCTCATTCTCTCAGTAGTTCAGCAATTACACCTTCAGTATTATTTGGTAAAGATAATAACAAAGATTAAGTTATATCAATTCACAATACAATTTCAAATAACATAACTCCTGTGATGGTGAAAAAAATGTTTGAAGGTCCCAATTTTTTATTTGTTGCATTATACTCTTATCTCAGTGGGCGGCACAGTGGCGTGGTGATAGATTTGCTACCTTACAATGCAAAAGACCCAGGTTCAATCCTGACTAAAGATGCTATCTGTGCAGAATTTGGACATTCTCCCTGTGACTGCGTGAGTTTCCTCACACTTCGAAAGACATGCAGGTTTGCAGATAAATTCTGGAAATTATTCCTAGTGTGTAGGATAGAACTAGTGTATGGATGATCGCTGATCAACGTGGACTTAGTGAACCAAAGGTCCAGTCTCCATGCGGCATCTCGAAACTAAAGTAAACTAAACTATAAGCATGACATTGGCCTCTATTTAAAAACACAGGCACGTATTTTTGAACAAAGAACACATTTCTGGAGGAACTCAGCAGGTGAGGCAGTGTTCATGGAGAGAATGGACAGACGGTGTTGCGTGGAGTAAGGATAGAAGTGAAACGAGACAAACGGTATCATATAAGGAAAGAAGAGGAGAACTGAAAGGTAATGTTGAAGGTAGCAATACAGGTGGAAGGGGACAGTGAGGAGGAGTAAAAGAGGTGAAATAAAAGAGAAATATAGGACTCGGGATGGGAGATGAGAATACATATTAGGGGAAAGGATTAGGGTGACCAGGCTGGTGGAAGATGATGGAACTGGGTTGGAAGGAAGTAGGGAAAGAGAGGGGGTTAGGGGCAGTGTTACTTTGAATTTGTAGAATATTTTTGAATGTAGATACTGTTCAGACGACCTGGTTGACATTTAAGGAAATTAATACAGATTTCAGAGCGATACAACACAACAGTGGAAATTGCAATGTGCAATGATGTAAAGAAGAAAGCACATCCAATGCTGATTTTACAGTAGCTGAAATGGAGAATCTAGAGATAGATAGATTCTTGATTAGTACGGGTGTCAGGGGTTATGGGGAAAAGGCAGGAGAATGGGGTTAAGAGGGAGAGATAGATCAGCCATGATTAAAAGGCGGAGTATACTTGATGAGCCAAATGGCTTAATTCTGCTCCTTTCACTTATGAGGAGGGATGAAGACTGTAATGTTCACATGCTGGGATACATACTGTGTAGAGGCAACTTTGGGTCAATAGTGGTGGACTGGCTGCTGAGGCTGTTATACACCTGCCTGAGGTCTGATTATTTGCCTCTGAACTGAAGCAAGATAAGGGCTTCACACATCCAAAGGGCTTTTAGCCAGTTCCCTTGCTTTGCCAGCTCCATCAGTTACATTGGTACTTATGGCCAAATTGACTCTCATCCATTTGAGTAAAGCAACTTCTTCCCAAACGAGTTGGTATCCCAAAACATCACAGGTGGTTTTTAGAGGAAGCTAATTACCAGTGCTGCTTTTATCACCTCAATAGCGTGCAAGAATGTCAATCATCGAATGGTGAGGGAACATCAGCTGGTCTCCAAGAGTCAAAGATTTGTGGTAAATAACTACATATTCATCAAGTTCAAAGGAAACACTGCATTAGTATTGGCAAGCAGTCGTTTAACAAAATGTGCAGTCATTTCTGAGGGGTAACGATGGAGCAAGGATTCAGATTTATTTACAGTTGGGATTTGTTCTGCAGCAGAGGTGACCTGTACAAGAGGGGTGGGTTGTACCTGAACTGGTGGGGGACCAATATCCTGGCAGGCAGGTTTGCTAGTGCTACACGGGTGGGGTTAAACTAGATTGTCACGGGTGACTAGATCTAATGCGGGACTGAGGCAGGAGAGAAGGCTGGAAGTCAGTATGGAAGGTGATGAAAGAACGTTCAGTGACATAATAGGCAGGAACTGGATAGGCAATTGGTACAGTGAGGAAGAACTGTTGGATTGAATCACATTCATTTTCATGCATTAGACATAATGGGCGAGGCAGATGAACTCAGGGCGTGGATAGAGGAAAGGAACAATGGAGGAGCTGGCGTGGGGGGGGACCGCCATGAGGGAGGGAGGGGGAGAACAAAAGGGGAACTGGGACGGGGTGGTGGGGAGGAATTTGTAACTTTGTAAAGCCCTTTATGGTTGACTATTTGCATACCTTGGGTATACAAGCAAAGAATTTCACTGTGACCTGTCACATGTGTCAATAAAGTATTCAATTCAAGGAACGTGCAACTGGGATGTAGCCATTATGAAAAGCTGGCTGAAAACGGGACAGGATTGACAGCTTAATGTTCCAGGGTACAGGTGCTGTAGGAGAAACTGAGCAGCATAAAAAAGGAAGAGGTATTGCTTCTTTGATCAAGGAGAATGTCACGGCAGTAGTCCAAGATGACATTACTGATGGTTCATCCAATGAGGCTATATGAGTTAAGTACTATAGGCCTCCAAATAGACAATGGAATTAGAATAACAAATATGCCAGGAGATTGCAGGCAACTGCATGTCTAACAACGTTGTCATAGTAGGAGGTTTTCGCTTTTCCAGTATAGACTGGGATTGTCAAAGTGTCAAGGGCTTAGGTGGGATGGAGAGGATGTTTTATCAGGCAATATATAAAGGGCTCTACAAGGGAGAGGGCAAAGGTTCATCTACTAGGAAATTGTGAAAGGCAAGTGACTGAAATGTCTGTGGGCGAGACTCTTTTTGGACAGCAACCATCGTTCTACTAACTTTAAAAAAAGTTATGGGTAGGTTCATGTTCATAAACACAGGGCAGGTCCACAATTTCTGAATTGGGAAAGGCCAACTTTGATGGTATTAGACAGGAACTCGCTAAAGTTGATTGGAGAAGGTTGTTTGTGGGCATAGGAAGTCCAGAAAATGGGAGGCTTTTAAAAGTTTGGTGATGAGAATTCAGGACATGCATGCAAGGCAGGTGGGAGTAAGGAAACAAGAGAAATTGAGGGTCTGGACAGCAAAACGGAGGTATGAGACAGGTATAGGCAGCTGGGGTGAAGGTTGGGCATTAGGACATCAGAGTACAATTCAATAAGGCACTGCAGGCAATGCCATTGTCTCACAGCTCCATTGACTCAGATTAATTTTGGCCTTTGCTGTTGTTTGTGTGGAGTTTGCACATTCTCCTTGTGACCGTGTGGATTTCTATCAGGATCTTCAGTTGGTGGAAGTACAGAACAAGATTGCACTGCCACTGAACAACTAATCTATGAGAGGCACCAAATGAGAGATGGATTGATCTGGGTGGACATTTTGCTTGCAGCTACCAACAATTATGTAATGTTTTTAATGTAGTAAAAATGTCCCAATATATTTCATGGAAAATCAGTCAACCAAAATTACACAGAGATCAGGCAGGTGACAAATGCGTTTTCTTTCAAGGAATGCCTTTAAAAATAAGGATATAGAGAGGTTGAGAAGTTTACTGGGATATTCCAAATCTTGCTATTAAGAAACAAGAGACATTTATTGTCACATGTACCAATTGGTACAGTGAGATTTGTGGTCACCATACAGCCATACGAATAAAAAAGAGCACAGAACACGATTAAGCAGCTGATGAAAAAAATGGCATTGGTTAGCCAAAGAATGGCAGAAAGTAGAGATAATTTAGTTTAGTTTAGTTTAATTTAGATATACTGCTCGGAAACAGGACCTTCAGCCCACCGAGTCCACAGCGACCAGCGATCCATGCACATTAACACTATCCCACACACACACGGGACAATTCACATTTATACCAAGTCAATTAACCTACAAACTTGTACGTCTTTGGAGTATGGGAGGAAGCCGAAGATCTCGGATAAAACCCATGCAGTCACAGGGAGAACATGCAATCTCCATACAGACAGCACCTGTAGTCAGGATCGAACCCACGTCTCTGGTGCTATAAGCGCTGTAAGGTAGCAACTCTAGAGTATGATTGTATCAGGTAGAAATATGGTACTTTACTTCAATTGATACTATTTGCACCATAATTCATGGGCAATCTAGTAGTTTATCTTATTTATGTATGCAAATTTGGTCTAATTAAAATGCTACGGTTACATGCTTCCCTATTTACCATAACAGAAATCTACCCTGGAGGTTTAATAAAGATACATAGAATGCAACAACCTGCTTTAAATTACCATAACATGCCCATGCAGATCAGATTTAATCACATAATTTATTGGAGGTGTTATTCTTATTAGTTCCAAGTTCTGAATTGATTGGAGTCAAAGGTTTTGAATTTTTATTAAACACGCTGACAACTTCATGCCAGTGGAAAGACTTTCGATGTCTGGTGTTGATGTGAAACATGATGGTTAATAACTTTTCTGACTGGAAATTAGTGAACAGTGGAAAAGCATGTCATAAGCAGGACATTGTAAAGCCATGCTTTGTTTTCAGTGTAGTGCAACCACTCTGCTTTTAATTGGACTACTCATGCAGGCTCTTGAAAGCATTGTTCTTTCAAACCATCTCATGTTTTTTTTTCACTTCAACGTCGAAGTGGAGAACAGTGAACCGATCATTATTTAATGTTGCTGACACATCTTCGCAAATATATTAATCAGGATAATGATTCCTATGCATTTTTCATTGAGTAAATCCTGTCTTGAGTGACCACCTGAACCTTGCGAATCAGATCCAACTGAGTAGCTCAACAGTGTATCTCATGGCACCACTCGACAATTTTCAGTGCTTTAATGAAAGGCAAGCAACAATTTTAATATAACTGCACCAAACTAGCATGAAGTTATATGTGTAGGAAGGAACTGCAGATGCTGGTTTACACTGAACTTAGACACAAAATGCTGGAGTAGTTCTTCAGACCCGAAACGTCGCCCATTCCTTCTCCCCAGAGATGCTGCCTGACCCACTGAGTTACTCCAGCTTTTTGTGTCTATCTTAGGAATATGTTTAAAGTGAGAGAGACATGATTCAGTACAGACCTGAAGGGCAACTTATTTACTCAAAGGGTGGTGAGAATATGGAACGAGATGCCAGAGGAGGTAATTGAGGTCAATACCTTGACAGCATTTAAAAGACACTTTCATGGATACATGGATATGAAAGATTTAGAGTGATATGGGCTAAATGCAGGCATTATCTATATTAGATAAGCATCTTGGTCAGCATGGACAAGATGTGCCGAAGGGTCTATTTCTGTGCTGTATGATTTTATGACTCTACTAGACTAGGTGGGACCTGTTGGGTCCAAGCCACATTGGAGGCCTGGAACCCCAACGCAACCCATCCCCAACGCATTATTCCACCACTCACCTGTTCCCCCAACCCAATCTGTTCCTCCAGTTCAATATTCCTCCACTCACCCATCGGCCCTAACTGCGCAGGCACGGTTGACGGGTTCCTGTTGTGACACTCCTGATCTCCTGATCCCCTCTCGTCCCCTCACCCCCCCCCACTCCGCCTCTTGGCCTCCCCCCCCCCACGCACTCACCTCATCCCCCCTTAACCCCCACAATCCACTCTTAGCGGCTCTCCGGCGGCGCAGCCACTCACGCCCATTGGGTTCCCATTGTGACGTGGAACACGCAGGTATTCCTGCGCAGGCGCAGCTGATGGGCACGGCAAGTGGAAAAGGGATTTATTAAAGCTTCAAATGTGAATAACTCTTAAAATATAGCAACATTAAAGATGAGATTGATTCAGTCCATTTATCCTTGTTGCGTCTCTTGTTGTGTTCTGCAGCCGGGGGAGGGGGGACGCCTGCAGGCGGGGGCTGTGGGGGGCTGGTGGGAGTAGGGGGGACGGGGGGTGTCCTGCACTCACTCCATCTCCACCCCCCCCCCCCCCCCCATCCACTCTTTGCGGCTCTCTGGTGGCACAGCCATTCCCACCCACTCAGGTATAACTGCGCAGGCACAGCTGACGGGCACAGCAAGTGGAAAAGGGATTTATTAAAGTTTAAAATGTGAATAACTTAAAATATAGCAACGATTTAAACGTTAAACATGAGATTTATTCAGTCCATTCTTTCTTCTTGCATCTCTTGTTGCGTTCTGCAACGGGGGAGGGGGACGGCTTCAGGCGGGGGCTGTCGGGGGCCGTGGGGGGAGCGTCCTGCAGTCGGGGAGGTGGACGGCTTCAGGCAGCGCCTGTCAGGGGCCGGTGGGGGGAGAATGCTGCCATGACCTATCGCTGTTGTGGCCTACCGCTGCCGCTGCCGTGGCCTATCGCTGTTGTGGTCGACCACTGCTGTGGCCTATCACTGTTGTGGTCGACCGCTGCCGTGGCCAGTCGCTGCCGTGGCGTACAGCTGCCGTTCCCCGCCGGCATCAAGCGGTGACCAGTGGGGAGCATCCTGCAGCTGGGGACGAGGTCGGATTTAGGTGGAGGCTGGTGGGAGGTGGGGGAGCGTCCTGCAGCTTGGGATGGGATGGCATCAAGTTGAGGCTGGTGGTGATAGGAGCATCCTGCAGCTGGGGACTTGGATGGCTTCAGGCAGGGGCCGGCGGGAACGTTCTGTAGACGGGGGACGGAGATGGCTTCAGGCAGAGACTGGCGGGGTCAGGAGGGGAGCGGCCTGCAGCCAGGGGAGGGAGACAGCCTCAGGCGGCGCCTGTCGGGGGCCAGAGGGGGGGAGCGCTGCTGTGGCCTTCTGTTGCCGTGGCCTAATGATCCCATGGCCTATCGCTGTGTGGCGGGGTGGCCATGTGGCGCGAGGCTTGGGGTGGGAGGGTTGTGAGGGGGAGTGGGGTGGTGGTGTGTGGATGGGGTTGATGTGGGGGGAGGAGGGGTGGGTGGGGGAGGATATGGGAGTCTGTGGGGGTTTGGCGGGATATCTGGGGGAGGGGAGAGGGGGTGTGGGGGGGTGGGTGAGGGCGGGTGTGGGGGAAGGGGGGAGTGTGGGCAGGGGAGATGTGGGTTGGTGGGTGTGGGTGGTGGTGGGGTTTGTGGAGGACGAGGCGGAGGGGGGTGTGGGAGTTATGGGGAGCGGGTGTGGGTGCGGGGGGTTGAAAGCTCAGAGGAAAGATGAGGGTTGTGGGGGAAAGTGGGTGTGGGGGCAGGTGGGGAGTGGTGGGTGTGGGCGGGGGTGTTGTGGGGGGAAGGGGTTGTGGGAGCATGGAGGAGAGAGCTTGGAGAAAAGACGAGGTTGTGGGGGAGAGGAGGGTATCACAGGGTAGTGGCGCAAGAACCAGCGAAGGGGACCAGTGGGGGAGGGGCTGGAGCAGACTGTGCGATGGGAACTCACAGCGGGCGCTGCTCGCTGGACGTGCTCCTCTGCCGGGATCAGATTCTCCACTTTCCGTTTGGCGACATCTACCGTTTCGGGCCGGGCAGGGCCACGCCGGGCTTCCGCTCCCTCCAAAAATTGTGTCCGGTTGGAAACCTCCGCCAGCTATCCGCAGCTTCAATAAAGATGTGATGGCGCAGGAAGAGGCGGACCATCCCGCGGAGTGGTTGGAGAAAAGACCAATCCACATGGCGCTTAACGGTAGGAGAGGAGATCCATCTGTGCACACGTGTTTTTTAAACGTCGCTAACTTTTACATTAGACCACCGATCGAAACGAAACTTGGTGCAATCGCAGCACAGAGGAACGGTGAGTAAGCTGGCGAAAATCATAGTGCTATCGCATACCAAATAGAATGAATAGATGACAGTCATCAAAGCCACACCCTAATGTGTTGTCAGCGTTGACATCTTGAACACAGAAATATTTAAATGTTATCAAGAGTTAATTGAGTAATTAAAAGAAAGAATTTCATGAGAGCTAAAAAATGTAAATTAATTGTGAAAACACCTTTGTACAATTAAATATTTTAAGGAAGCTCAAATTACGCCAAAAGACTGTAAATTAATTTATGTTTATCCTTCTTCCTGGCGAACTGTGGAGGCAGTTGAGGCTGGGAGTATCCCAATGTTTAAGAAATAGTTAAGGGATAGGACGGGTTTGGATGGATATGGACCAAATGCAGGCAGGTGTAGCTGGAACATGTTGGCCGGTATGGACAAGTTGGGCTGAAGGGCCTGTTTTCATCACTTTATCTATATTACTAAAAGTCTGATCTTGACCACTTTGTGTTGTTCTGCACATTGATTTTAGAAAAAATACGCTGCCACTTACAAGTGTGATTTTTGGCCATCTTACTCAGACCCCCTCCGCTGCGAAGGACAAGAGGATTTTTCCCATCAATTAAAAGTAAAAGAATTATTAGTGTTTAAAAAATGTTGAGATTCTCTCTCCTGAAGGCCATGCACCTTCCGGAGAGACTATAAAACCCGACAGTTTTGAGTGCCTCAGTCAGTTTCAGCAAGATGGTGGAGCGAGAGGGTCATGTCTCTCAGTCTGAGCTGTGAATAACACTGAACACATGTCTGCTAAACTGTGAGTGGTTTTACTCACATATCAGTGCCCTTAATGTGGTTTGAAAATATAGTTTGGAAATTATGTTAACCCAGACTGCCTCCTCCCCCTCCCCACCTCTCCCTCAGCCCCTGACATTCCTTCTCCATCTCCCCCCCCCCTCACCCAAGTTGCACTAGCTTCTCATTTTCACACTACAAACAGCTTACAATGGCCTGTTTCCTTTATCATCAATACTTTTTTGCAAATCTTTCAATCATTGTTCTTTATCTCTCCACATCACTGTCTATTTCTCTCGTTTCCCTGATCCCTGACCAGTCTGAAGAAGGGTCTCGACCCGAAATATCGCCCATCTCCTCCGCTCCTTAGATGCTGCTGCACCCGCTGAGTTTCTCCAGCTTTTTGTGTAACCCTTGGAAATGATAAAGCTGTGTTGCCTTTGGTTTGGAAATGCAAAAGCTGTGTTGTCTTTGGTTTGAAAATGCTAAAGCTGTGTTGCCTTTGGTTTGGAAATGCTAAAGATGTGTTGCCTTTGGTTTGGAAATGCTACAGCTGTGTTGCCTTTGGTTTGGAAATCCTAAAGCTGTGTTGCCTTTGATTTGGAAATGCTAAAGCTGTGTTGCCTTTGGTTTGGAAATGCTAAAGCTGTGTTGCCTTTGGTTTGGAAATGCTAAAGCTATGTTGCCTATGGTTTGGAAATGCTAAAGTTGCCTTGCCTAATTAAAGTTGCCTTGCCTAATTAAATTTGCCTTGCTTAATTAAATTTGCCTTGCTACATTAAATTTGCCGTGCCTAATTAATGTTGCCTTCTGTATAATTAAAATTCTATTCTTGACCACTACCTAATTGCGTTTTATATTGATTTTAGAAAACACGCTACAACGTACGGCTGTGATTTTTTGCCATTTTACTCAGAGTCCCCCTCCGCTCATCAGGTGCTGAGAATTTTTCCCATCGATGAAAAATAAAAAGAGTTATTAGTGTTTAAAAAATGTTGAGATTCTCTCTCCTGTCAATCACTCCATGAAGGCCACGGGCCTTCTGCTGGGAGGGGGGAGGGACTATAAAACTAAGAAGTGTGGGTGTGGCTCCGTCTCTGCAAGATTGAGGAGGGAGAGGTCACGACTTGCTGTCTTTAGTGGCCTTGCACCCTGCTTGAAATGATATGAAACTACCTTGAATTTGGTGGCCTTGCACCCTGCTTGAAGTGGTAAGAAACAGCACTTGAATTTAGTGGCCTTACACCATGCTTGAAATGGAATAGCCGTGAGTCAACTGCCAGCCCACCAGCCATGAGTGAGTGAGGTGCCAGCACAACAGGCTTGATTGACTGAGCCGCCAGCCTAAGAATCCATTCGGCCCACAATGTCCAAACTAGCCCTCTGGAAACCAGTCCCTTCAACCCCTCAACACCCATACTAGTGCTCCAGAAAGCCCCCCCCCCCCCCCCCCCCCCCCCCCACTGGCCACCAATATTGGAATTGGTGGAGATGCAGAATATTGCATTGGGGATCAGCCCTCCCGTGTGATGCTGGGACCCAATGGGTCCCACTAAGTCTAGTGACACTCTATGAGTTTAGGTTTACTCTTCCTTTGCCAGGTTAGACCTGGTGCAGATTCCAGGGCAGTTTTCACCAGTAATTGATGTGGAATTGCACCAAGCTCTATCTGGAGTTTAGTCTTGACTCCAACAAATTGTTGACTCATCTTAGCCACTAAGGTTACACAAAAAGCTGGAGAAACTCAGCGGGTGCAGCAGCATCTAAGGAGTGAAGGAGATAGGCGACGTTTCGGGTCGAGACCCTTCTTCAGACACTTAGCCACTAAGTTCAGACTTCCAAGATATCCATATTCATGGTGCAGTCTCAATCCTCCTATAACTTTTAGCGAGTAAATGCCAGGGGTCTGTTTACAGTTCCAAGTGAGTTCCAATCAATGGACATAAGTTGTAATTTTGAATTCTGTGAATATGTCGACAATCTAAAAGTACTTTAATAGATATTAGCAAGTGTAACTCTCAGAGAAACAAAGTAGATCGAATAGTGGAAAGGGAAAAAAGTGATAGATGCAATCTAACGTGGATAAATGTGAGATGATACATTTTGGGAGTAAAATTAATGAATGAGAGCAAACAGTCAATAGAGGGGTCACAGGGAGTCTGAATCAATGAAGTAACTCAGGTTTTAATTACAAATTGGCTGTGGCCCTTTTCAAGAGCATGTTCTCTGAGGCAAAAGGTAGAAGCCTTGGATCTGAATCATAATTGCTCCACAATGCTGAAGAGTAGCAGGAATCAATCAGGCATCTAGCCTTTCCGTTTGAACCACATCAGCATGAGGCAGCTACCATACTGTCAGAATCTATCAGACATGAAAATACGAAGCAAATGGGAAATGGGAGATCCTGGGTCCTACAGACCTGGGTTCACAGTTTAGAGAGAAATCAAATATGCCATTTGGTTGTAAGGTAGAGAAATCCCTTTAAGGTCAACAGCTTAAAATCTGGTAGATGCCACACACTAAGCCTTGCAAACTTGCAGCTCTGTTCTGCTGAATGCAAAATTATAAAACAAGCACCAGGACCCATATTTGCAAAAGCATCGGTTCATATTTTTCAATATCTCACAAATTAGTTTTGTTTAGAGATATAGTGCGGAAACAGCCCTTTCAACCCCGCACATTAACACTATCCTATACCCACTAGGGAAAATGTTTACATTTACCAAACCAATTAACCTACATGGAGCGAATTAACCTACTTCGCTCCATAGATGCTGCTTCACCCGCTGAGTTTCTCCAGCATTTTTGTCTACCTTCATTTTCCAGCATCTGCAGTTCCTTCTTGAACAATTAACCTACATACCTGCTCGTCTTTGAAATGTGGGAGGAAATCGAAGATCTCAGAGAAAACCCACGCAGGTCACGGGGAGAACGTACAAACTTTGTACAGACAGCACCCGTAGTCAGGATCGAACCTGGGTCTCCAGCGCTGCATTTGGTGTAATGCAGCATCTCTACTGCTGCGCAAGAATTGCAAGAATTTTGAAATGGTTAATTGGTGGTATTTTCTTCCATTTCGCACTTGTGACCATTTTATCTTGTCTGCCTTTAAATTGAGCCCATTGAAACTCTGCAATACCATACATCAAATAACTGAAATGACTTTTTCTGATTTAGTTGCCCAGAATTTGAAGATCGTTGAAGCAAGATGCAAGGAGCAAGCTGCAGTCAATTGTAAATGGATTTTGCAATATGGTTTTATACTCTAAAGAGAAGCACGAGAAATCTGTTCAATACTTTCAAGATTTACAGCAAATGTTTACCTGAATGAAAATATCCAAGAAATGTGCTGGAGGCATAACTTTCAATCAAAAGGAATTTCATCTGATACTCCAGAGTCTCCTATTCTTTTAATCAGTGGAATATGAAGCAGGGGAGTTCATAAATTTCAAGACAGATAAATAGAGCAAGCATTGCAAGTGTTATTAGAAATACATGGTATCAAATGCACTCCTGGGCATTGTTAGTCTGTCCGCATTAACACTTGTTTCTGCCAAAGAATCACATCAAATTAACATTCATAACAAGGAACTGGGTTTACAAAAACAAGTTTAGAAAACGAAACAAGGATTGCATCAGGATCAGATCTCTGCAAATAATTAGTTAAAGTTAAACTGGAACTCAAGTCGAATATAGTCGTTGAAATTAAATATGGACAGTGCATGCTTAACCTGTACCGATCATGTCTTGCAAAGTTAATAATAGTTTGTTTTTAATAAATATTTAATTGGTTATGTAAAGAGAATACAATAGATATAGGCTATTGCTTTAAGCATAGTAGATAATCCAGGTTTCAGCTGGGATTGGAATAGTTCTATTTCCATTAAATTTATGATTTCTGCTCAAACTTATTTATACGTCATTAAACATTAACTATTCGATGAAACGGCATGATCAGAGAGTGCAATATTCTTTATTGCCTTTCCTTGTATTCCTATGCGCAGCCTAAAATGAAATTATCACAAATAATATATTTGCCAATAGTGTATTTTTCCACTTACCGAGTGACCAAATATTAAATAATTGATAATCTCTATTATATTAAAACTCTGTGTGTGTCTGCCGACATCCGTCCACCTGCCGGCTGCCACGTTTTCCCCCTTTGATTCCCTGCTCCGCCAAAACCGGACCCTCAGACACCGCCGTTTTTTACATTTAACTAGACGTTACGCTTGTACATTACCAAAGGCGCTCCTCTTTACGTTTAGATGTTTTTATGTACACAATTTTTAATAAAATCCTCCCCCCCCCCCCAATTTTTCAAAAATCAAACTGCTCTCACCCATAGAATGTTGGTAAACATTCCATCGTGTGATGTCACAATGCCCAATGCTCACAGATGTCCAATTGGAACGGATCTCATTTACATCTGCCCTCGCACCAGCCCCAGCCCCCCCCCCCGCCTGATGTTCCAGCACGTTCCATTGTGTGATGTCACAATGCCATCCCTCACAAATGTCCAATCAGAATGGATCTCATTTACATCTGCCTTTGCCCCAGCTCCAGCCCCGGCCCGTCCCCCCGCAGCCTGTGTCGAAGCACATGATCACCCTTCTCTCCAAACTCTCCTCCCTCCTCTCTCCTCACTCCTCTCTCCTCACTCCTCTCTCCTCACTCTTCTCTCCTCTCTCATCTCCCCTCTATCATCACCACTCCCCCCCCACATGTGACTGGGGGGACACTTTACCACTTCCCCCCACACATGTGATTAGGGGGACACTGTAGCACATCCCCCCCCACGTGTGACTAGGGGACACTGTACCACTATCCCCCACACATGTGACTAGGGGGACACTGTACCACTATCCCCTATACATGTGACTGGGGGGACACTGTACCACTATCCCCCACACATGTGACTGGGGGGACACTGTACCACTTCCCCCCCACATGTGACTAGGGGAACACTGTACCACTAACCCCCACACATGTGACTCGGGGGACACTGTAGCACTGTCCCCCACACATGTGACTAGGGGGACTGTACCACTATCCCCCACACATGTGACTAGGGGGACTCTGTACCACTATCCCCCACACATGTGACTGGGGTGACATTGCTGCCTCGCGTTGCCTTTGAAACCTTTTGCAGAACATTCTTCCCCAACGGTCATTCGGACTTCGTTTCTCGACAGCGATCGATCTAAACGCTGGATTTCTGCCGTTTTTTTATTTTTCATTTCACACGTTTTGAAAATCGTATTATTTTGATTTACACTTTTTTCAAAAGGTAAACAGAGACGATGTTTTCAATATTTATTTATATTTGAATAATTCTTTTTATTAAGTTCTCCGTTATTTGCTCCGCCAAATTAACACACATTTTCCCATTTTTTTTAATATTCTCTCTTTTTTCAAAGGACTCCATTACTCCACTTTGAAGAGGTAATTGCTTTTCTGTTTTTAAACTTTGCCATTATTTTCTTTGCCGATTTCCACAGCCGTGTTTTTCAAATGTTATCTTTATTTTCAATTTAATTTGTTTTGAAAAGATAATTGTGTTTAAAAACCTTGCGCTTATATGATCTGCTGTTTTAGACAAGTGATCATTTTATTTCATTTTCTGATTTTCATTGTTTATCTATAATTTACATTAGACAAGAATTTTTAAAAATGCTTTAAAAAAAAACCCATTAAAAATCCGTGTTTTTTAATTCTCTCTTTATTTCGATTTACAGCATTTTTAACAGTTTTAAAACTTCTCTGTTATTTACTCCGCTAAATTCACCCACATTTTTCACCGTTTTCTTTTAAATTATTTCATTATGTTTGATTTAATTCTACAGGAGTCAACTCCCTCCCCTTACTCTCTCTCCCCTTCCACTCTCTCCCTCTCCTCTCTCTCCCCTCCACTCTCTCTCCACCTCCCCTCCCCCTCTTTCTCCCTTTCTCCTCTCCCTGCCACCTCTCCCTTTCCTCCCCTCTTCTCCACCACCCCTCTGCTCTCACCTCCCCCTCTTCCCCTCTGCCCTCCCCTTCCCCCACCCCTCTCTACTCCCCTTACCCCCTCCTCCTCCCACCCCCTTCCCTATCTCCCCCACCTCCTTCCTTCTCTCCCCCTGCCCCTTCCCTCTCTCCCCGCCCCCTTCCCCCTACCCCTGTCCCTCTTCCACCACTCCCTCCCACCCCCTTCCCCCTACCCCTCTGTCCCTCTTCCACCACTCCCCCTACCCCTCTCCCTCCACTCTTCCACCTCTCCCCTCCCTTCCCCTCCCTCCCCTCTCTCCCGCACACCCCTTTTCCCCTACCCCTCTCTCCCTTCCACCACTCCCCCACCCCCCTCCCCTCCCTCTCCAACTTCCACCACTCCCCCTACCCCTCACCCCCTCCCTCCCCACTCTTCCACTTCTCTCTCCCTTCCCCCACCCCTCTCCCACCCCACCTCTCTCCCTCCCCCACCCTCTCCCTCCCCCCCTCCCTATCTCCCCCACCCCTTTCCCTTACTACTCTCTCCCTCTTCCACTACTCCCCCTTCCCCCTCTCTCTCTCCACTTCCACCACTCTTCCCTACACCTCTCACCCTCCCTCCCCACTTCCACTTCTCTCTCCCGCATCCCCCACCTTTCCCCATCTCCCTCCCCCACCCCTCTCTCCCCCCTCCCTTCCCTCCCCCTCCCCACTCTCCCCCCTCTCCCCCCTCTCTCCGCTTCCCCCTCTCTCTCCCCTACCCCTCTCCCTACTCCTCCCCCTCCCTCCACTCTTCCCCCTCTCTCCCCTTCCCCTCCCACCCCTCTCTCAACCCCTCTCTGAACCCTCTCACACCCTCCCCCACCCCCCTCTCCTCCTCCCTCTCCCCCTCTCCATCTCCCTCTCTCCTCACCGCTCCCACCCCCCTCACTCCCCCACCCCTCTTCATCCCCATCTCCCCCCCACCCCCGTCCCCTCGCTCTTGCACCACTCCCTACTACCCCTCTTCCCTCACTCACCACTCTTCCCCTCTCCCTCCCCACCTCTCCCCCTCTCCTTTCTATCTCTCTCCCTCCTCTCTCACCCCTCTCTCTCCCCACCTCTCTCCCTCTCCTTTCTCTCTCTCTCCCTCCCCCTCCACTCTCTCTCCACCTCTCCCCTACCCCTCTTTCTCCCCCTCTCCTCTCCCCTCCACCTCCCCTCTTCCCCATAACCCCTCCCCTCTCACCTTCCCCTCTCCTCTCCCCCTTACCCCACCCCTCTCTACCCCCCTCACCCACCCTCAGGGACATACTGCACCCCCCCCCCCCCCCCCTTGCAACTGCACGTTGGGATCTGCACTTGATCAAGTGACTTTTAAAAACCACTTAAAATATTTACGATGTTCACTGGACTGTTCCAAGGTAAATTATACCTGCCTATTCATGTACATCCAACTAAAAAAGGGATATTTGCTGGAAATTCCCTGCCAATTAACTTGATCAAGAGGCATGACACTTTTAATGGGTGGATTAGAATTATGAAAACAACTGTGAAGATTGAGTTTAATTTAGAGATACAGTGCAGAAACAGGTCCTTCGGCCCATCGAGTCCGCACCGGCCAGTTATCCCCGTACATTAACACTGTCCTACACACACTAGGGACAATTTACATTGGGTTTACATTAGGGTTAAATTTCTTCACGTTTTAGGGTAAATTAGTCCATTTTGGACCAATGGGGGAAATCATAGTGAAGAATGATTTTCAGAAGTGATGATGAAATTATCCACTATAGATATTTGATGAAAAATAAAAGTTACAAGAGAAGAGGAGACATAGTTTTATGCAGTGATTTATAAGCTGCCAGAGGAAATGACTGAGGCAGGTGCTTTAATAACATTTACAAGACATTTGAACAGGTACATGAATAGGAAAGGTGAGTAGTCATTCTTTTTCCCTGAGAAGGTAAATCTAAAACTGGAGGGTATTTGTCTGAGATGAAAAGGGAAATAGTAACATCTGATATAAGGGGCAAGGAACAGAGGGTGGCAGGTACTTGGAGTGAGCTGCCTGAGGAGCTGGCAGAGAGAAGTACAATGATATCATGTAACAAACACTTGGACATGTAAATGACTTGGACATGTATTGAGTCTTACGTTAGGTCTGCTCCCCCAACGTAATATTCCAGGATTCACCCGTTTCCCCAATGCAATGGGGGGCGGGGGGAGGGGGGGTGTGGGGAGAAGGCGTGGGGGCTATGTTGGCAGGGGTGGGGGGTTGTTGGAGGAAGCGGGGTGTTTGGGCAGAGGGGGGGATGTGTGGTGGAAGGGATAAATTTAAGGCTTTGCAATTTTGGTCCTTATCTTGCTCAGGGTAAATTTCAGAACTATGTGCATTGAAGTCTCTGTGGTTTCTGAGCTATTGTCAGGAATGTGAAGTTGGAGAATGACCTTGAATAACTTTAGAAGCTGGTCCGTAAGTGGGATTGAATTCCTTTACCACGGTGTTGAGAGTTGGCCGTATTACTTTAAAATCATATTTGGTCCGCAATTGGAAGTGTGTGGGAGGGAGGGAGGGAGGGGCGGTGAGGGGAGGGGAGGGCTCCGTGTTGTGGGAGAGAGGGTGGGAGGGAGTGAGGGGCAGTGAGGTGGGAATACGGCGCTGTGGGAGGAAGGGAAGGAGGGGTGATGAGGATGAAGCACCGTGCTGTGAGAGGACGTGGGCGACCATGGGCCCGTGGACCCGAGCGAGGCCACGGTGGTCTTGGACCCGAGGACCCAAGCGAGGCCGCGGGCATACCTGGACCCTAGGACCTGAGCGAGGCCGCGGGCGGCCGTGGACCCGAGCACCCGAGCGAGGCTGCGGGCGGGCGTGTATGAAACGGGTGCTGACCCAAGCCATGGTGTCCGTCCATCTCATTGGGACATCATCAGTCGAAGCTGGTTGAAGAATCTGTGTGTGAAAGGCGGTTAAAAAGGCCGTTTTGTCTTTTTGTTTAATTTTATTCACCAATAACTTGTGAAATATTGAATCAAATCTTGCGTGAACCTGATCACAGCATGGACTGGAAAAAGGTGAGAATATGTAACATTTTAAGCGCTACCGTTTTGGCGAAATTACCAAAACACATACACACATACAAGATGAGACTTTTATAGGTATAGAGATGAGTCTGACAGGCAAAATAGAAATAGTGTAGATTTTGTTCGGCATGGACACGTTGAACCACAGGATCTCTTTTCATGCTATATAACTTTATATATCTAAGAGCAACTTTGAAAAGACACTTTATGAAAAGTGAAAAATGAGGCACCGTGAGGAATAATCAGAAAATTAGATTAAATGAATAGCCGTTTCAAAGATCTGGCAGACGCACTGTAGATTGAATGGGCTTCTTCTGCACTGCAAAATATAATTAAAGTTTTGGAAAGTTTGAGGTTTGAAGCCCGAACAAACTCAAACTGAGCCTTACTGAGGGAGCAAGTACTGGTGTGTAAAGGTTATTTCTAGCAATGCTGACAGCTCTGGCTGAAAACAGGAGCCTGAAAAGAACCCTCCATTTGACAATTCTAGTTGAAGACATCCATAATAATTTAACTTGTCTTTTGCACTCTCAGGTTGGATACAGTCTCTTTTGAAATAATGTTCATAGACCTAATTTGAATTTTGTAAGTTTCTATAAGATCCATATCTTATATCTGAGGAAGTATGATGTTGTTTGGAAGTATGATGTTGTGGCGATCAGTGAAACATGGTTGCAGGAGGGCTGTGATTGGAAACTAAATATTCCAGGATTTCGTTGCTTCAGGTGTGATAGAATTGGAGGGGCAAGAGGTGGAGGTGTTGCATTGCTAGTCAGGGAAGATATTACAGCAGTGCTTTCGCAGGATAGATTGGAGGGCTCATCTAGGGAGGCTATTTGGGTGGAACTTAGAAGTGGGAAAGGTGTAGCAACACTTATAGGGGTATATTATAGACCGCCAAATGGGGAACGAGAATTGGAAGAGCAAATATGTAAAGAGATAGCAGATATTAGTAGTAGGCACAAGGTAGTGATTGTGGGAGATTTCAACTTTCCACACATAGACTGGGAAACGCATTCTGTAAATGGGCTGGATGGTTTGGAGTTTGTAAAATGTGTGCAGGATAGTTTTTTGCAGCAATACATAGAGGTGCCTACTAGAGGAGGGGCAGTGATGGACCTCCTGTTAGGAAATGAGACGGGACAGGTGGCGGAGGTATGCGTAGGGGAGCACTTCGGGTCCAGTGATCACAATACCATTAGTTTCAATATAATTATGGAGAAGGACAGAACTGGGCCTAGGGTTGAGATTTTTGATTGGAGAAAGGCTAACTTTAACGAGATGCGAGATGATTTAAAAGGAGTGAACTGGGACATTTTGTTTTATGGGAAAGATGTAGAGGAGAAATGGAGGACATTTAAAGGGGAAATTTTAAGAGTACAAAATCTTTATGTTCCTGTTCGGTTGAAAGGAACCAGTAAAAATTGGAAAGAGCCCTGGTTTTCAAGGGAAATTGGACATCTTGTTCGGAAAAAGAGGGAGATCTACAATAATTATAAGCAGCATGAAGTAAATGAGGTGCTTGAGGAGTATAAGGAATGTAAAAAGAATCTTAAGAAAGAAATTAGAAAAGCTAAAAGAAGATATGAGGTTGCTTTGGCAAGTAAGGTGAAAGTAAATCCAAAGGGTTTCTACAGCTATATTAATAGCAAAAGGATAACAAGGGATAAAATTGGTCCATTGGAGAGACCGAGTGGACAGCTATCTGCAGAGCCAAAAGAGATGGGGGAGATATTGAACAATTTCTTTTCTTCGGTATTCACCAAGGAGAAGGATATTGAATTATGTGAGGTAAGGGAAACTAGTAGAGTAGTTATGGATACTATGAGTTTCAAAGTAAAAGAAGTACTGGCACTTTTGAAAAATATAAAAGTGGATAAGTCTCCAGGTCCTGACAGGATATTCCCTAGGACATTGAGGGAAGTTAGTGTAGAAATAGCCGGGGCTATGACAGAAATATTTCAAATGTCATTAGAAACGGGAATAGTCCCCGAGGATTGGCGTACTGCGCATGTTGTTCCATTGTTTAAAAAGGGTTCTAAAAGTAAACCTAGCAATTATAGACCGGTTAGTTTGACTTCAGTGGTGGGCAAATTAATGGAAAAGATACTTAGAGATAATATATATAAGTATCTGGATAATGAGGGTCTAATTAGGAACAGTCAACATGGATTTATGCCTGGAAGGTCATGTTTGACTAATCTTCTTGAATTTTTTGAAGAGGTTACTAGGGAAATTGATGAGGGTAAAGCAGTGGATGTTGTCTATATGGACTTCAGTAAGGCCTTTGACAAGGTTCCTCATGGAAGGTTGGTTAAGAAGGTTCAACTGTTGGGTATAAATGCAGGAATAGCAAGATGGATTCAACAGTGGCTGAATGGGAGAAGCCAGAGGGTAATGGTGGATGGCTGTTTGTCGGGTTGGAGGCAGGTGACTAGTGGGGTGCCTCAGGGATCTGTGTTGGGTCCTTTGTTGTTTGTCATGTACATCAATGATCTGGATGAAGGGGTGGTAAATTGGATTAGTAAGTATGCAGATGATACCAAGATAGGGGGTGTTGTGGATAATGAAGAGGATTTCTAAAGTATACAGAGTGATTTAGGCCAGTTGGAAAAATGGGCTGAAAGATGGCAGATGGAATTTAATGCTGATAAATGTGAGGTGCTACACCTTGGCAGGACAAATCAAAATAGGATGTACATGGTAAACGGTAGGGAATTGAAGAATACAGTTGAACAGAGGGATCTGGGAATAACCGTGCATAGTTCCTTGAAGGTGGAATCTCATATAGATAGGGTGGTAAAGAAAGCTTTTGGTATGCTAGCCTTTATAAATCAGAGCATTGAGTATAGAAGCTGGGATGTAATGTTAAAATTGTACAAGGCTTTGGTGAGACCAAATCTGGAGTATGGTGTACAATTTTGGTCGCCCAATTATAGGAAGGATGTCAACAAAATAGAGAGGGTACAGAGGAGATTTACTAGAATGTTGCCTGGGTTTCAACAGCTAAGTTACAGAGATAGGTTAAATAAGTTAGGTCTTTATTCTCTGGAGCGCAGAAGGTTAAGGGGGGACTTGATAGAGGTCTTTAAAATGATGAGAGGGATAGACAGAGTTAATGTGGACAAGCTTTTCCCTTTGAGAATAGTGAGGATTCAAACACGAGGACATGACTTTAGAATTAAGGGACAGAGGTTTAGGGGTAACATGAGGGGGAACTTCTTTACTCAGAGAGTGGTAGCGGTGTGGAATGAGCTTCCAGTGGAAGTGGTGGCGGCAGGTTCGTTGGTATCATTTAAAAATAAATTGGATAGGCATATGGATGAGAAGGGTATGGAGGGTTATGGTATGAGTGCAGGCAGGTGGGACTAAGGAAAAAAAGTTGTTCGGCACGGACTTGAAGGGCCGAGATGGCCTGTTTCCGTGCTGTAATTGTTATATGGTTATATGGTTATATCCCCTCTCAATCTCCTAAATTCTAGAGAGTATAAACCGAGTCTATCCAGTCTTTCTTCATAAGACAGTCCTGACATCCCAGGAATCAGTCTGGTGAACCTTCTCTGCACTCCCTCTATGGCAATAATGTCCTTCCTCAGATTTGGAGACCAGACTGTACGCAATACTCCAAGTGTGGTCTCACCAAGACCCTATACAACTGAAGTAGAACCTCCCTGCTCCTATACTCAAATCCTTTTGCTATGAATTACACTTTAGAGATAAGGTGTAGAAACAGGCCCTTTGGCCCACTGGGCCCGCACGGACCAGTGCTCACCTGAACATGAGCACTATCCTAAACACTAGGGACAATTTTACAATTTACAAAAGCCATTAACCTACTAACCTGCACGTCTTGGAGTGTGAGAGGAAACCAGAGCACCCGGAGTGAACTAAAGTGGTCGGAGGGAGAATGTACAAACTCCATACAGACAGCAACCATGGTCAATATCCAACCCAGGTCTCTGGCGCTGTAAGGCAGTAACTTTACTGCTGCGCCACTGTGCCGTCCTCAGAGTGACCTGGCTTTGCCCATGGGAACTCTGCAGGTCCAATTGAAATTTAATTAATCAACGTTCAATGTTCTGGTTGTCAAGTACAGAAAGAACTGAAATTGAACATCACAGACTTCACAAAACATACAACAATATTTGATTGGTTGGTGCACAAAAGGTGGTGCAGGAACATAACACAACAAATGTTACGATTTTGTACTAAACTATGATTTTTTTTTAACTGCTCCATGTGTCAGACTACGTTATATTTGTGCAGGAAGGAAAATGCCCGTTTACCGATCAAAGATAGACACAAAATCCTGGAGTAACTCAGTGGGTCAGACAGCATCTCTGGAGAAAAGGAATAGGTGATGTTTTAGGTCGAGATCCTTCTTCAGTCTGAAGAAAAGAAATAGGTGACATTTTGGGTCAAGCCCCTTCTTCAGACTGAAGAAGGATCTCGACCCAAAACATAACCTATTCCTTTTCTCCACGGATGCTGCCTGACCAAGTTACTCCAGCATTTTGTGTCTAAATTATTTTTGTCATAATTTGGGGCTAATTTGTGATCTTGGGAGAATGGGGATTATTGAAAATACCAACAAAATATGAAAAATAGCTGAATTTGCAGTGAAACAGGATACCTTCCCATGTCATGCAATTCTTACTTATAATTGAAAAAAAGAAGCATAATTACATTAAAGTCTTTAGTTGTATATCTAATTGCTTTTTCCTCCGCAATATTTTTTTTCACTTGGTGTTATATCATCTCAACTGACTGCAATTGCTGTGCATAACTACATGAATCTTGTAAGGAATTGATTGTTTTTTTCTTTTTCATGTTGGAAGGAATAAATAACTTCAGTTACATTCTTTATTGACAGGCAGGACTTTTTACGAATGGATCAAATCCATTACACCAGTGAAGACATTCTACATGCTAGAGTAACTCAGCTGGTCAATAGGCAAAAGACAATAGACAATAGGTGCAGGAGTAGGCCATTTGGCTCTTCGAGCCAGCACCGCCATTCAATGTGATCATGGCTGATCATCCCCAATCAGTGGACTATTCCTGCTTTCTCCCCATATCCCCCTGACTCCACTATTTTTAAGAGCCCTATCTAGCTCTCTCTTGAAAGCATCCAGAGAACCTGCCTCCACCGCCCTCTGAGGTAGAGAATTCCACAGACTCACCACTCTCTGTTAGAAAAAGGATTTCCTCCTATCCGTTTTAAATGGCTTACTCCTTATTCTTAAACTGTGGCCCCTGGTTCTGGACTCCCCCAACATCGGAAACATGTTTCCTGCCACTAGTGTGTCCAAGCCCTTAACAATCTTATATGTTTCAATGAGATCCCCTCTCTCCTTCTAGCTGCTCCATTCTCTCAGCATATGACAGTCCCGCCATCCTGGGAATTAACCTTGTAAACCCACGCTGCACTCCCTCAATAGCAAGAATGTCCTTCCTCAAATTAGGGGACCATAACTGCACACAATACTCCAGGTGAGGTCTCACTGCGGCTCTGTACAATTGAAGAAGGAACTATTTTATCCTATATTCAATTCCTCGTGTTATAAAGGCCAACATGCCATTCGCTTTCTTCACTGCTTGCTGTACCTGCATGCTTACTTTCATAGACTGATGTACAAGGACCCCAGATCCCATTGTACTTCCCCTTTTCCCAACTTGATGCCATTTGGATAGTAATCTGCCTTCCAGTTTTTGCTACCAAAGCTGGTCAGGCAGCAACTCTGCAAAAAAGGAGTAGGTAACATTTTGGGTTGTGAACCGAAACACCACCTCCTCTTTTTTTCCAGGGAGGCTGCCTAACCCGTTGTGATACTCCCGCATTTTGTGTCCATCTTCGACGTAAACCAGCCTCTGCAATTTCTCCCTGCACAAGACTTTTTATAGCCAGGTGTCGACCAATTTAATTCTTACCTTTCATGCAGGCAAAGACTAACTGCACAGAGAGCCCCATTGAATATTAGTATTATCAACCAATCCCCAAATAATCATTAATGAATATCAGAAAACTGCAGATGCTGGAAATCAGAAATAAAAACACTCAAGCACTCCAAAACCCACCTGCTGCATGTTTCCAGCATTCAGTTTAGAGATAGAAATAGACCCTTCGGCCCACTGAATCCATGCCATCAATTGGTCAGTCATTCCCACCAGTTCTACGTTATCCCACTTTCACATCCACTCACTACATACCAGTGGCAATTTACAGAGGTCAATTAACCTACAAACCCACATTTTTAGTTTAGTTTAGTTTAGCTGAGAGATAGAGCGTATAAACAACCCCTTCGGCCCACTGAATACGCGCTGACCAGCGATCCCCGTAAGCTTGCATTATCCTATCACATTAGGGACAATTTACAATTTATTACCAAAGCCAAATTGACCTGTACGTCTTTGGATTGTGAGAGGAAAATGAAGCACCCGGGGGAAACCCATGTGGTCACGGAGAGACTCCATACTGACAGCACCCATAGTCAAGATCGAAGCTGAGTCGCTGACACTGTAAAGCAGCAACTCTACCGCTGTGCCACCATGCCGCCCCGTCTTTGGGAAGAAATCAGAGGACCCGAAGAAAACTCCTGCAGCCACAGAGATAATGTGCAAACTCCACACAGTTAGCACCCTAGGGCAGGATTGAACCCTGGTTTCTGGCACTGTGAAGCAATAACTGACAGCTGCGCCACTGTGCTACCCGCGGTGCATCCTCTAAAAGCTTATTCCTTTAAAAGCTAGTTTAACTCTTTCCCATGCATTCAAAAGGGATTTGTGAAGGCTTGTCTTTATGAATTGACCTGTGCAGTTACTTGAAGTAATTCTAAAACGCTAAATATTGATCACAGTCACCAGGAACTGCTGTTGTTTGAATCTTGAGCAATCTTTGAACCTTGAGGTTGGTCTCTTCTTCAGAACCATAGACGACATTTTGGGTCTGGATCCTGACACATGGAACAGTCCTGAAGAAACCTGCAGAAGGGTCACGATCCGAAACATCACTCACCTATTCCCTCCAGAGATACTGCCTGACTCGTTGTTCCTCCAGCACTTTGAGCATTGATTTCTCTGTACATTAGTTTGTGTCATTGCACTTAGCAGTTCAAATTTGTCATTTGAATGAAAGATTTCTTTAATAACACATTGACTTCAGTTTAGTTTAGTTTAGACATACAGCACGGAAACAGGCCCTTCGGCCCATCAAGTCCGCACCAACCAGCAATCCCTGCACATTAACGCTACCCTACGCACTAGGGACACCAAGCCAATTAACGTCTGATCAGGACAAGAAATGATCCTGTACGTCTCGGGGAGAACATACACACCCCATACAGACAGCACCCGTAGTCAGGATTGCAACCCAGGCCTCTGGCGATGCGCCATCAGTGGAAAGCAAACTTAGACAGGGTGTGAAACAGGGTGGATGATCCCATACCACTGGGGAAGGGGGCTTGGGGGGTTGGGGGAACATATTGTGATTGATACACAAGATCTCAACTATCTGAACAGGTGGTGAAAAATATCCATGGAAGCATTGGCACATATTTCAGTCCCATAGCTAACATCCGATATAATCCAGCTGGATACACTTTCCAGTACTCTTCCAGTCAAATATTTAAATGTTACCAACCGCACAGTGATCATTTAATGTTATTAATGGCATAGGTTACGCACCTATTCTAATTTCAAATAATCCACTAGCTTCCTTCGACAGGTTTAACGCTCATTAATATTGTCCACTGAAGCATGAAATGATCATCAATATGCTTTTACCATATTGTTGACCCAATTCAGGCAATTTCATTAAAGAAAAGCCCACAATAGCTCTTAATTAGTTATGGATCCTCAGCAGCAATAATAAATAATCCCTGTAACATGTCTGCTAATTATTTGCCCACTAGAATCAGTCATGGTAAATATGTTACTGGACCTAAATTAAAAGAACGGAATAATCACAAATCTTCAATAATAGGAACAGCTAATCTGGCCTTATAACTCAGGCCCACCAGCAACATGATTTAAATTGTGTAGTTTAGTTTAGTTTAGAGATATCGCACGGAAATAGGCACTTCGGCCCACTGAGTCCGCACCGACCAGCGATCCCCACACACTAATACTATCCTACACACAACAAGGACAAATTACATTTATACCAAGCCAACGAACCTACGAACCTTTACGTCTTTGGAGTGTGGGTGGAAACCAAAGATATCGGAGAAAACCTACGCAGGTCACAAGGAGAACAAACTCCGTACAGACGGCACTTGTAGTCAGGATCGAACCTGGGTCTCTGGGGCTGTATGGCAACAACTCTACCGCTGCGCCACCGTGCTGCCTGTGTACTTCTAGCTATATTCAATTTGATGTGCTCTATGTCAAACAGAGTGTCAATAATGTGAACCGCAAATTGTAACCATTTGATCACATCTCTGCAGCTTTAAACAAAAGATATGGGTTATGCATGTTGATGATGCCATTATGTACACAGAATGCAGTGGGCATTTGACTTCAGTATTTGGGGAATCATGTCAGGAAGTGCAATGCCTAACTTCCCAAATGGTGGAACTTTACTAGAAAATGTTCCCATGTCTCCTCTGCTAAGGGAAGTAGGCACTTCCTGTCCTTCATAATTTCTTATAACATAGAGGAAGACTATTTGGCTCATCCAGACTATGTTAGGTATACTCCAGGTATTAAGATTATTCCTGTCTGAAGAAGGGTCTCGACCCAAAACATCACCCATTCCTTCTCTCCAGAGATGCTGCCTGTCCCGCTGAATTACTCCAGCCTTTTGTATCAATCTTCGATTTAAACTAGCATCTGCAATTCCTTCCTGCACACTCCAGGTATTATGTTTCCCCTCATCCTGCACAATTCTAAAACAAAAGCCAGCCTATCCAAAGTTTCAACATAAGCAGCTTGCCTTGTAGGTCCTTGTTAAAAGTCTTTCTTTATACCTTGTCACTCTCCATGCAACATAGTGTTGCCGCTGGTAGAGCTGCTGTCTCACAGCACCAGAGACCCAGGTTCGATCCTGACCATGGATGCTGTCTGAGTGGAGTTTGCATGTAAATTCTGTGAGCGCAACAGTGTCCTCCGGGTGCTCTGGTTTTGTCCCACATCTCAAAGACATGTGGGTTATGTAGGTTATCTGGCCACTATAAATTGTCCTCTGGGGTGTGTAGGGAGGGGATGCGAAAGTGACATAACATAGAACTAGTGTGAATGGGTGTTGGCATGGACATGTTGGACTAAAGGGCCTCTTCCATGCTGTAACGTTCAATCGATTCAATCAACCAAGCTACAGCAAATTCAGTTGATTTCATCAGATGTAACCGACCTTTAACAAATCCTCGGTGTTTCTGCCTCATTAATGTGTGCCTTGGTAAATGTAGGAATGGATTACATTTGCCCCAAGTTAAATGAACCTGCCTGTGAATATTCAGTTTTCCTCTCTCTCTAGTTTAAGCACGCCAATCATCGTAACAGCCTTCCAGTCCCCTGCCACCACTCATGAAACCAGGGTGACCTTGAGCATCCAGTTTCCTGTCACTTTAACTCTCCATCCTGTTCCCACTCTGACAACTCTGTCATGTGCCTCTGACATCGTTGCAGTGTAAGATCAATGAAGAAAGTCTCATCTTCCATCAGGGCACACAGAAATCCTTGGTTCACAATTGCCATTTTGTGTCTGAACTGGCCAAATTAGGCATAAGATCAGCAAACTGCAACGTTTATCCAGTTTTTCTCCCTCCAGATAGGTAAAGTGTATTCAGCATTCTCTTTGATTTAACATTTCTAGCGCCTGTAAAGTTCTGTATCTCGCAATTCAATAGTTTTATTTGTTTATATGTGTTTTTTTTTTCTCCTCTCTCCTCGGTTCTCATTCATCTTCCTCTTCAAAATGTCTGGGCAGCTCAGCTGTGATTAACAAACTTTCACCACCCTCTCTTCGCCAGCACCAATAGCTGCTTATCTATTTTCCTTTGCTGTCTCCCCTGCCTCCCTACCCCCTTCTGTGCAACTTAAAACATCATTTTTTTCCCACTCTTCCCGATGAAGAGTCATTGACCTAAAGTGTTAAGTCCCTCGGCAGATGCTGACTATCTGTGCTCTTACAGGATTAGTAGATTCACCTACAATTAAATGTTACGAGGAAGGTCTCTGTAAGAACATGTGTGCTGTGCAGGAATATTTGCACCTTCAAGAAGCCTTTGATGCACTTTAGCGTGCAGTGGAACTGGAGAGCGCAGATTAAAGACTAACAAAGCTTGAGTGACAGTGGAGATAAAGCAAGCTAAAATTGAACAGGATTCTGTTGGTCCGAAAGAGACAACAGGCCTGGGATTGAGCTACAGTAAGTGTGCAATTCCCTGACTCTGCACCTTGTCAATGTACAGCAACTGGTGAGGAACATTTAATACAGGATCAAGGAAATCACTGCACATTCTTTAACCATCTCTTTACCATATTGTTCAAAATATTGCTGCTCTTTACTGTTCCATTTTATTCTACTAAATACTGGTTCAGCAATAGGTTAGTATTCAGCTCTTATGTTAATCAAAGCACAGCAGTGGTTCAATATATGGGACGCAAGATACTGCAGATACTTGCATCTTGAATGAAAAACAAACTGCTGGGGGAACGCAGTGAATTGACTAGTACGGGTGTCAGGGATTATCGAGCGAAGGCAGGAGAAAGGGGTTGAGAGGGAAAGACTGATCAGCCATGATTGAATGGCAGAGTAGACTTAATGGGCTGAATGGCGTAATTCTGCTCCTATAACTTATGAACTTATGCATCAGACAGCAGCTGTAGAGGAAAACCCAAAAAGTCATCTGTCCATTTCTTTCCACAGTTGCTGCCTGACCTGCTGAGTTCTTCCAGCAGATTGTTACACTGAAGAACGGTCCCGTCCTGCAATATGGATTGTCCATTTCCCTCCATAGATGTTTAACAACAGCAGGTGCTGGTAAAATCGAAGGTAGAAGAATGGTCTCGACCCGAAACATCGCCCATTCCTTCTCTGCATAGATGCTGCCTCACCAGCATTTTGTGTCTCCCTTGTGTCTCCCTCCATAGATGCTGCCTTACCTGCTGAGTTCTTCCAGGAATTTATTTCTTTTCAGTATATAGAGTTTGCCAATGAAGTGGGATATCTGATCATTTCTATTTATTCCATACCCACTGAGCTTTCAGTTACAAATGGACTAGTAGGAAAAGACATAAATGGTACTCAATATCATTGAAGTAGAAAAGGGAGAGGGTGAAGTGTCACTATGTCAGCTCCTATGGTTGTTTCTTTGCTTCAGAGTGCATGAATGTGTATTCCACAGGAGAATTAGAACGATTGATAAAATAGATCATTCTTAAATGCCTACAGGCAAGAAATGTTGGATCAAAAAAATATTCCACACCATTTCTATTGGGATCAAAACAATGTTGTAGGCACCCCGACAGTGTTTGAAAAAAATCAAGCTAAGATGAGAGCTTTAGGGGGGACATGGTGGCGCAGTGGTAGTCAAGTCAAATAAAGTCAAGTCAACTTTATTTGTCACATACACATACAAGATGTACAGTGAAATGAAAATGGCAATGTCTGGGGGATTGTGCAAAACAACAGAACAACAGAACAGAACAGAACCAGTATTTACATTTACATTAAAAAAAAAGACACAACAGTAATTATTCCCTTGTGAGAACAGTGTTTACAGTCCTGATAGCCTGTGGGAAGAAACTCCGCCTCATCCTCGCTGTTTTCGCAGTGTGACAGCGGAGGCTCTTGCCTGACCGTAGCAGCTGGAACAGTCCATTGCTGGGGTGGGAGTGGTCCTTCATTATCTTGCTGGCTCTGGATCTGCACCTCCTGGTGTATAGGTCCTGCAGGAAGGTGAGTATAGTTCCCATGGTACGTTCAGCCGAACGCACTACTCTCTGCAGAGCCTTCCTGTCCTGGGCAGTGCTGTTGCCAAACCAGATCGAGATGTTTCCGGACAGGATGCATTTGCAGCCCCAGAGTAGCAGGATTGAAGGATCCTCAGAGAGACTGAATCTCCTCAGCTGCCTGAGGTGGTAAAGGCGCTGCCTTGCCTTTCTCACCAGTGCGGCAGTGTGTGTTGTTCATGTCAGATCCTCTGTGATGTGGACTCACAGGTATTTAAAGCTGCTCACCCTATCCACAGTAGTCCCATTTATCTCCAGTGGCGTGTACATCCTCGGATGTTGTGCGCTTCTAAAGTCCACAATCAGCTCCTCAGTTTTAGTGACATTCAAGAGGAGCTGTTGTCCTGACACCAGAGTGCCAGATCAGCCACCTCCTCCCGGTAGGCCTTCTCATCCTTATCGGAGATCAGGCCCACCACCACAGTGTCATCAACAAACTTGACGATGGAGTTGGAGCTGAACCTGGCCACACAGTCATGTGTGTACAGGGAGTACACAAAGGGGCTGAGGGCGCACCCCTCGAGGGGATCCTGTGTTCAGGGTGAGGGGGTTGGAGGTCTGTCTCCCCATCTTGACCACCTGGGCCCTGGCGGTGGAAAAGTCCAAGACCCAGGCAAACAGGGGAGTGTTCAGTCCCAGTTCCAGCAGCTTCTCAGCAAGTCTGGTGGGGACTATGGTGTTGAAAGCTGAACTGAAATCAAAGAACAGCATTCTCACATAGCCCCCCCTTCTGGCTGTCAAGGTGAGAGAGAGTGGTGTGCAAAACCTGGGGGACGGCATCATCCGTGGATCTGTTTGGACAGTATGCGAACTGCAGTGGGTCCATGGTGTGTGGGAGGAAGGCGCAGATGTAGTTCTTGATCAGCCTTTCAAAGCATTTCATGACTACCGAGGTGAGGGCTGCTGGTAGTCATTCAAGGTGAGGTAGTCATTCAAGCAGGCTGGAGAAACATTCTTAGGCACTGGAACAATGGCGGATCTCCTGAAGCAGGCAGGGACCACGGACTTGGCCAGGGAGAGGTTGAATATTGTGGTGAACACTGGAGCAAGCTGATGAGCACAAGACTTTGGTACTCGCCCAGATATACTATCTGGGCCTACAGCTTTCCTTGTGTTCACACGCGTCAGAGCCCTCCTCACGTCGTGATCGGACACCGAGAATGTGTGTGTTATATTCTGGATGTCAGCTGGTTGCCTGGATCACGAGAGAGAGATTAATTACCCAACATTCCCTGCTTTTATTGAACACCAACTCATTGACATATACATGAATATGTATGAATACATTACACTGCTCTCCTTTTTTTAAGTATTAAATCTAAGTACTCAGTTACAATTTTCTTGTTGCGATACTTGATTTAAACCAGTATTTATTAAATCTTAAATGATAAACATAATATATGTATTTTACATATCTACACATTGTTGTTTTACTTGTGCAGTGAGTTATTTAACTTATAAACCTAACCTGACTATTGGTTTATGGATCCTGCCTGATCATCTAACAGTAGCAGGTGTAACAGGTTTAGGTGTTGACTCAACTGTAGGCTTGTTTGGCTCGGTTTTAGTAACCTGACTTTGACCAGAGGAATCTGTTTCTTTGTCTGTACTAACTGAACTTTATGTTTCAATCACAGTGGTCTCTTCCAACTCACTTTCAGATAAAAACTCAGAGATTAGGACTTCATGCTCAGTTTTTGGTTCATCTTTGGCTGGAATCATTTGATCAACATGAACACTTTTGATCCTATCTCCAACTTCCACTATACTTGTTGGGAGGACTGAGAACACGAACCTGCTCATCTGGCTTGAAGTACTTCTCCTTTTTGTGGGAGTCAAAATGGCGTTTATGACTTAACTGTTTTTGCTCAACTCTCAAGGCCAAATTGGGTTGAACTAGACTTAGGCGTATTCTTAGCTTCTCTTCATCAACAGTCCTGTTGTGTGTTGTGTGGTTCTGTACATCAACAAGAAACTAGCCAAACGATGTTTCATGCTGAGCTTTGAACTACCCTGCAAAACCTGTTTCTTGAGAACTTTGACAACTCTAACAGACCTTTCCGCTGCCCCATTGGAGGCTGGATGGTACGGGGGAACAAGTGTGTGTTTTACACCATTCCGCTGCATAAACTCTTTGAACCGTTCTGAACGAAATTGAGGCCCATTATCAGCAGCAAGTTCTTCTGGTAAACCATGGCATGCACAAATTGATGTCAACTCATCTGTGGTACCATCAGTAGTAGTGCTTTACCCCATATGCTTAACCTTGGAATGACTACCTACTAGTACCAGAAAGTGATCATTACCCTTTTCACAAAAATCTACATGAACTCTCTGAAAAGGTCTACTTGGCCATGACCGGGGTTGCAGTGATGTTTTTGGTGGTTTACTCCAGCAATTTTGGCAAACGCTACATTTGCTCACCAGTGACTCAATGTCACTGTCAATACCAGGCCAATACACAAAACTTCAGGCAATTGACTTCATGCTTACTATGCCAGGATGTTCGGCATGAAGTTCATTCATAATTTTGTTTCTCAAAGACTCTGGTACAACCATTCTGTAACCCCACTTAATGCATCCCTGCTCACATGATAATTCATGGTGTTGATTATGGAAAGGCTTCAGCTCCGAGTTCAGAACTGAGTTCAATCCACTATCGATTTCGGTCCAACCGTTCAATGTCTGTTCATAGACCCATTTCAGCACAGTGTCTTTCTCTGTTTCTGCTGCAATTTATATTGCAATCACTGGAAAGTCTTCATCTACAACTTGCAGTGTGTAGATTGAGTTCTCACTTCCCACGCCAGAGTTCTCATGGGGCAACCGGGATTCTGTACTCAACCTTGTAGTCACACTAGGACACCAAAATTGCCCAGCGCTGCATCCTTGATGCCGCCATGGAAGGTATAGCTGACTTGGGACCAAGTATCACTAATAGTGGCTTGTGATCAGTCACTAGGGTGAATGGTCTGCAGAGGCCCACCGGAGCCATTGGAAGAGAAGGACGGGGAGGAGCGACACCCGACCAGTAAGCTTAAAAATCCAGCGCGGGGCTTGTTTTTTCAGAGGCCCACAGGAGCCGTTGGAAGAGAAGGAGGGGGAGGAGCGACACCCGACCGGTAAGCTTAAAAATCCAGCGCGGGGCTTGTTTACCGAAATCCATAACGTTCCATTCGGAGAAGTGGATTTTTTGAAGAAACCGCTGATTAGTGGGAAGTGGACTAGGGTAAGCAGCTGATTGGCCGTCAGATTTCAGCAGTTTGTAGTGTATTTTGTATTGTGTTGATATTGTATCCTGTGTAAGGGGGGAGTATGAAGGCCAGGGCAGTGTACTGTTGTGGATGTCAGATGTGGGAGGTCAGGGAATCTGATAGCCCTCCAGACGTCCACATCTGCACCAGGTGTGTCGAGATGGGGCTCCTAAAGGACTGTGTTAGGAACCTGGAGCAGCAGCTCGATGACCTCCGTCTGGTCAGGGAGAGTGAGGAGGTCATAGAGAGGAGCTACAGGGAGGTATTCACTCCCAGACCACAAGTGGGTCACTGTTAGAAAGGGCAAGGGGCAGAGACAGGGGCTAGAGAGTACCCCTGTGACTGTACACCTGGAAAATAGGTACTCGTGTTTGAGAACAATTGGAAGGGACAGCCTACCTGGGAGCAGCAATAGCGGCAGAGCCTCCGGCACAGAGACCAGCCCTGATGCTCAGAAGGGTAGCAAAAGGAGGAGGGCAATTGTAATAGGGGACTCTATAGTTAGGGGGTCGGTTTGGCGGTTCTGTGGACGCAGTCGGGAGACCCGGATGGTAGTTTGCCTCCCTGGTGCCAGGGTCTCGGATGTGTCGGAACGTGTCCAAAAGATTCTGAAAAGGGGGGGAGAGGAGCCCAATGTTGTGGTACACATAGGTACCAATGACATAGGCAGAAAAAGAGAAGAGGTCCTGAAAGGAGAATTTAGGTTGGGGGGAAAGTTAAGGAGAAGGACCAAAAGGGTAACAATTTCAGGATTACTGCCTGTGCCGCGTGACAGTGAGAGTAGGAATGGAATGAGGTGGATAAATGCGTGGCTGTGAGACTGGTGCAGTGGGCAGGGATTCAAGTTTCTTGATCACTGGGACCTCTTTTGGGAAAGGCATGATCTGTACAAAAAGGACGGGTTGCACTTGAACCCGAGGGGGACCAATATCCTGGCAGGGAGATTTGCAAACGCTACTGGGGAGACTTTAAACTAGAAAGGCTGGGGGGAGGGACACAGGTAGAGGGGGCTAGGGGACAGGGTGTGGGGCAAGAGGCAGAGAAGGGAAACACTCAGACCCAAAATGTAGGCGAGAAAGAGGAAAAAGATAATAAACAGAGAATAAGGGATGGTGGGTTTTAAAATGTGTATATTTTAATGCTAGGAGCTTTGTAAGAAAGGTGGATGAACTTAGAGCCTGGATTGACACCTGGAAATATGATGTTGTGGCAATCAGTGAAACATGGTTGCAGGAGGGCTGTGATTGGAAAATAAATATTCCAGGATTTCGTTGCTTCAGGTGTGATAGAATTGGAGGGACCAGAGGTGGAGGTGTTGCATTGCTTGTCAGAGAAGATATTACAACAGTGCTTTGGCAGGATAGATTAGAGGGCTCGTCTAGGGAGGCTATTTGAGTGGAACTGAGAAGTGGGAACGGTGTAGCAACACTTTTAGGGGTGTATTATAGACCGCAAATGGGGAACGAGAATTGGAAGAGCAAATATGTAAGGAGATAACAGATATTAGTAGTAAGTACATGGTAGTGATTGTGGGAGATTTCAATTTTCCAAAAATAGACTGGGAAACACATTCTGTAAATGGGCTGGATGCTTTGGAGTTTGTAGAATGTTTGCAGGATAGTTTTTTGCAGCAATACATAGAGGTATCGACCAGAGAAGGGGCAGTGCTGGACCTCCTGTTAGGAAATGAGGCGGGTCAGATGACAGAGGTATGCGTTGGTGAGTACTTCAGGACTAGTGATCACAATACCATTAGTGTCAATATAATTATGGAGAGAGTCAGAACAGGACCTAGGGTTGAAATTTTTGATTTGAAAAGGCTAACTTTGAGGGAATGCGTAAGGATTTAAAAGGAGTGAATTGGGACATTTTGTTTTATGGGAAGGATGTAGAAGAGAAATGGAGGACATTTAAAGGGGAAATTGTAAGAGTACAGAATCTTTATGTCCCTGTTCGGTTGAAAGGAAATAGTAAAAATTGGAAAGAGCCATGGTTTTCAGGGGAAATTGGACACTTGTTTCGAAAAAAGAGAGATATCTACATTTATTTTAGGAGGCATGGAGTAAATGAGGTGCTAGAGGAGTATAAAGAATGTAAAAAGAATCTTAAGAAAGAAATTAGAAAGGCTAAAAGAAGATATGAGGTTGTTTTGGCAAGAAAGGTGAAAGTAAATCCAAAGGGTTTCTACAGCTATATTAATAGCAAAAGGATAACGAGGGATAACATTGGACCATTAGAGAGCCAGAATGGACAGCTATCTGCCGAGCCAAAAGAGATGGGGGAGATATTGAACAATTTATTTTCTTCGGTATTCACCAAGGAGAAGGATATTGGACTCTGTGAGGTAAGGAGAAAAAGTTGAGTAGCTATGGAAACTATGAGATTCAAAGAGGAGGAAGTACTGACACTTTTGAAAAATATAAAAGTGGATAAGTCTCCAGGTCTTGACAGGATATTCCCTAGGACATTGAGGGAAGTTAGTGTAGAAATAGCAGGAGCTATGACAGAAATATTTCAAATGTCATTAGAAACAGGAATAGTGCTGGAGGATTGGCGTACTGCGCATGTTGTTCCATTGTTTAAAAAGGGTTCAAAGAATAAACCTAGCAATTATAGACCGGTTAGTTTGACGTCAGTGGTGGGCAAATTAATGGAAAGGATACTTAGAGATAATATATATAAGCATCTGGATAAACAGGGTCTGATCAGGAACAGTCAACATGGATTTGTGCCTGGAAGGTCATGTTTGACAAGCCTTCTTGAATTTTTTGAAGAGGTTACTAGGGAAATTGATGAGGGTAAAGCAGTGGATATTGACTATATGGATTTCAGTAAGGCCTTTGACAAGGTTCCCCATGGAAGGTTGGTTAAGAAGGTTCAATCTTTGGGTGTTAATGGTGGAGTAGCAAGATGGATTCAACAGTGGCTAAATGGGAGATGTCAGAGCGTAATGGTGGATGGCTGTTTGTCAGGTTGGAAGCCGGTGACCAGTGGGGTGCCTCAGGGATCTGTGTTGGGTCCACTGTTGTTTGTCATGTACACCAATGATCTGGATGATGGGGTGGAAAATTGGATAAGTAAGTATGCAGATGATGCTAAGATAGGTGGGGTTGTGGATAATGAAATAGATTTTCAAAGTCTACAGAGAGATTTGGGCCATTTGGAAAAGTGGGCTGAAAGATGGCAGATGGAGTTTAATGCTGATAAGTGTGACGTGCTACATCTTGGCAGGACAAATCAAAATAGGGCGTACATGGTAAATGGTAGGGAATTGAGGAAAGCTGTGGAACAGAGGGATCTAGGAATAACTGTGCATAGTTCCCTGAAGGTGGAATCGTATGTAGATAGCATGGTAAAGAAAGCTTTTGGTGCGCTGGCCTTTCTAAATCAGAGCATTGAATATCGGAGTAGGGAAGTAATGTTAAAATTGTACAAGGCATTGGTAAGACCAATTGTGGAGTATGGTGTACAATTTTGGTCGCCTAATTATAGGAAGGATGTCAACAAAATAGAGAGAGTACAGAGGAGATTTACTAGAATGTTGCCTGGGTTCCAGGAACTAAGTTACAGAGAAAGGTTGAACAAGTTAGGTCTTTATTCTTTGGAGCGCAGAAGGTTAAGGGGGGACTTGATTGAGGTCTTTAAAATGATGAAAGGGATAGACAGAGTCGACGCTTTTCCCATTGAGGGTAGGGAAGATTCAAACAAGAGGGCATGACATGAGAATTAAGGGACAGAAGTTTAGGGGTAACATGAGGGGGAACTTCTTTACTCAGAGAGTGGTGGCTGTGTGGAATGAGCTTCCAGCAGAAGTGGTGGAGGCAGGATCGATTTTAACATTTAAAAGTAGTGGATAGGTATATGGACGGGAAGGGAATGGAGGGGTATGGTATGAGAGCAGGTAGATGGGACTAGGGGAAAATAAATGGTCGGCACGGACTGGAAGGGCCGAGAGGGCCTGTTTCCGTGCTGTAATTGTTATATGGTTATATGTTAAATGGAGAAGAAACTGATGGAATTTCTTGATTCTGAACACGATGCTGATTAACTGTTCATTTATCAATAGTTACGTTCGAAAGTCCTTGCTTTGGCTGGTTGTAGGCTTATTGATGTTGGTTGCATAAATGGTATACAACCCAAGTTCATTTCCATCTGAGTTCATCTCCAAATTGTGAACTCCTTTCTGGTGTTGTCGCTTGTTTCCCGCTGATTGTTGGTTTCCAGTTTTAAGCTTGGCCCGACATGCTGAGGCGATATGGCCTTTCTTCTGGCACTTGGCCATTTTGAACTGACAAAATTGGGATGAATGATTACTGTTGCAATGATAACAACTGGCTGAACTCGGCTCCCCACCATACTTTGATTTTGGTTTAGCGCCTCTTGGTCTGGCCATAGGCACTGACTTGTGACTATGAATGGCAATTGCAGTCTGTGGTGGATGAAACTCGCGAGCATTCTTTGATGCCATTTCCATTGTGGTAGCAATCTTGCATGCTCTCTCAAATGTAAGAGTTTTCATGAGTTTGCAATGAATTTGTTCATCCACTAGACCACAAACAAATCTGTTGCGTAGTGCGCTCTCCGAGAAAGGTTCCAAAGTTACAGTGCAAAGTTATGTTTTTCAAGGCCACATTGATTGTCTCATTCTGCTTCTGGATTCGAGTGCCAAATTTAGAGCTTTCTGCAATTTCCATAGGGTTTGGGTTGAAGTGCTCCTCCAACTTCTTCATAACGTAATTGAATGGCACGTCTTTTGCCTTTATGGGCACAAGGAGATTCACGAGTGTGCCCTACACTTCAAGACCAATCTCCGTGAGCAGAATTGCTTTAATGCGTTCACGAACAGCCTTATTTGTTTCAGTCACTATCTCTCCTTCACCACTAATCTCCATTATGTTGTTTGCCGTGAAAAACATCTTTGCTCTCTCCATATAGGAGCTGAACGTCTCTCTACTCTTGTCAAAAGTGCCAAGGTTTCCGATGTAGCCCATGGACGCTGCCATCGTGTCATTCTCTTTTTTTTTTTGAACATCCGTTCAAAAACCATGATATCCTGTCTGTTCTGGTGTAACTTCACCTAAAACTTAGATGTACAAAGGCTATTCAGCTTGAGGAACTCGACAAAAAAAAATCTTATACAATCCCAAGGACGGCATCTTGCCACATAGACACATCATAGAGATAGCCTGACAAACCGCAGATTTGTACAGCTGCTGTTTTAAACTACAGTCCCCTGCATAGAAGGATCTGCAGTCTATCGTGTCCAGCTCGCAAACAACTGCGACACAACTCCATATTTACTGTTTAAAATGCTAAACAATACTGCATGTTGCAAAACAATCCTGCACTATATTTAAAGGATGAGTTCACAAACTTAATCCCATCCTCATCGCCAATTTTGTTATATTCCGGACGGATTAATGAATAACAACTTACATGCTGGTTGCCTGGATCACGAGAGAGAGAGATTTATTACCCACCATTCCCTGCTTATATTGAACACCAACTCATTAACATATACATGAATATGTATGAATACATTACAGTGTGCACATCACCAGCGGTGGAACTCCCTCCAACCTCGCTAGCCAGCGCACTGACGATGCTGTTGTTAGTCGGCGGGCTAGGGGTGTTGTTGCCTGCCTCAAACCATATGTAAAAAGAGTTCAGGTCATCAGTTAAGGAGGTGCCGGCAATCCCGGTTGAGGGGGGGGCCTGCTCTGGTAGTTATTTATAGTCCATAGCCCCTGCCAAAGGCGATTGGTGCCCCCCTGTTACATCTGCGACTCCATCCTGTCCCTGTACCTCCTTCCCCGCCCTTCGCAGGCTGTAGGACTCTGCTTTGTAGTCATCCATATTGCCGGATGCCAGGCCAGAGGTGTAAGCAGCAGTGCAAAGCAACGCGAATGGACCTGTCCACCCAGGATTTTGGTTAGGAAAGATGCTAATCCTTAACGTGGGATGATGTTGTCAGCTATTGTTGCAATGAAGACCGTGACAGCTTCTGCAAACTCACTGACGTCTCTGGAACTTGATTGGAACAAATTCCAGTCGACATAACTCAGTGCATCCTGTAGCATGGCCTCTGAATGGCCAGACCATGGCTTTACGTCCCTCGTCACTGCCACTTCCCGTACTATTCGTTGTTTATATTCCGGCAGCAGGAAAATGGCAGCGTGGTCAGATTTTTGAAAAGGAGGGAGCCTTGTATCCTTTCCTGAACGGCGTGTAGCAGTGGTCCAAAGTTCTTTTCCCCCCTGGTGACACACGTGATGTGTTGGCAGAAGGTAGACATAATTTTTTTGAGGTTTGCCTGGTTAAAATCCCCATCCACCACCATAGCCGCATCGGGATTCTTGTTCTGATGCCGACATAACACACATTGTGTAGGACCGATAGTGCCACGTCAGTGACCGCATGCGGTGGTATGTAAACGGCTGTTATGATGACTGAGCTGAATTCCCGGGGAAGGTAGAATGGATGGCATGAGATCGATCATCAGATCCTCCAGGTCCGGCGAGCGGATATAAGAGTCTTAATATTAAAGAGTTGATGCCTTACAACGCCAGAGATCCTGGTTTGAGCCTCACTACAAATGCTATGTGTACGTAGTTTGTACGTTCTCCCCATTGCCATGTGGGTTTTCTCTGGGTGCTCCAGTTTCCTCCCACACTCCAAAGACGTACAGGGGTGGGAGATTGCAACCTTCATGTGGTCCGCCCTGTTTCAACAAATGCAATCAACCTGGCTTGCGCATACAGAAGATCAAACAGAACAAGTTGTCTTAAAACTTTAGGCTGTGCATGCCATACGCTAAAGAAGAAGACAAACAGGTTTGTAGATTAATTGGCTTTGATAAAGAATTGTAAAATTTGTCCCAAGTGTGCAGGATAGTGTTAGTATACAGGGATCGCTAGTCGGCGTGGTCTTGGTGGACCGAAGGGCCTGTTTCCACGCTGTATCTCTAAACTAAAATAAACTAAGCTTCAAATGTGAGGTTCACAGGACAGTTGTGCAAAGTAGACATAACCCATTCCTTCAATCCAGAGATGCTGCTTGTTGTGCTGCGTTAATCCAGCATGTTGTGTCTATCTTTAATCTCTGTGTACAGAAGTGCTGAAATTAACATTATCAGTTTCCGAGCCTTGTTCCCAATTGATGCATGTACTTTCCCCATAAACTAGCACTATCCTATACATTTGGGACAATTTTTACAATTCTTTACCGAAGCCAATTAACCTGCTAACATGTACAGCTCTTCGTGGGACTCAACAGTACTCAACAGCACTGGTTCAGTCACAGGGCAGTGTTTCCAGTGAATGTATAGATGGAAGGGTGGATAAGAGTGGTCCCAGGGCATAGAGGATCCCAAACTAGCAGTAGGCATATCTCCATGAAAGAAGACCATGCTGCCTACCAGTTCTGGGTATGAATTTATCAAGGAAGGGTGGGAAAAGATTATTGCAATTTTTGAGTGCCGGCAGTTTAGGTAAGTAGTGACATATTTGCTAACCCTGCCCCTGTGGGCTGAAGGAAGAGGCCATCTGAACATGGAGTCTGGGGGATATCCCTAATGCAGCAGTGAGCAGCATAATGTGAGAAACTGGGATCAGTGTCAACAGATTAGAATAATTCTGAGACTAGGAGGCTGGGAGTGATAATGACCTTTTGATATCCACAGGCCAAAATATTCAAAGCAAAAGATGAGTAAGGCAATATTTAAGGTCAAAGGACTTTTTTTTGTCCTAATTGATCTCAAAGAGGACAAAAAATAACATTTTAATACCATATTTTCAGAAGGAATGAGGTACGGTAAGATATGGTGAGTAAATAAGAACTGTTAATTTTCAGACCAATGAGGTTGTAAATGTGTATATATCACTTTTGTTGACATCTGGGAGAAGGGAGGGCTGGAGAGAACAAGAGTCCTGTGGGAAAATGAGGGACACATTTCCCAATGGGAAAAGCACCAGAAATCTCAACAAAACTGTGCAGAAATGTGCATCCGGTTGACCTGATTTTTATTTACAAGTCACCCATTTCTTTTTTAGTGCTGTCTAGATGAATTTAGGGTGGCACGGTGGTGCAGCGCTAGAGTTTCTGCCTTACAGCACCAGAGACCCGGATGCAAACTTGACCACGGGCGCTGTCTGTACAGAGTTTGTTCATTCTCCCTGTGACCGCGTGGGTTTTCTTCAGGTGTGCCAGTTTCCCTCCTACATTCCAAATACTCGCAAGTTTGTAGGTTAATTGGCTGTTGTAAATCGTCCCTGGTGTGTAGGAGAGAACTAGTGTACCAGCGATCGTGGTTGGTGAGGACTCGGTGAGTCGAAGGGCCTGCTTCCACATTGTATCTCTAAATGATGCTAAAATCAAATTTCTAACCCATGAACCCGCAGAAGAGGAAAGTTGAGAAGAAATTCGAACATGGTGAATAACAATGTATAACAATGGCAACGGAATCAAATCATTAACTTTGATTAATTCACAATGCACAGAGGCACATTGGCACAGCTGGCAGAGCTGCTATCTCACAGCACCAGATACCCAGGTTCGATCCTGACCTCGGATGTTGTCTGTGTGAAGTTTGCAGGTTCTCCCTGTGACCATGTGGGTTTCCTCTGGGTGCTCTGGTTTCCGCCCACATCCCAAAGATGAGCAGGTTTGTAGGTTAAAAAGCTTCTGTAAATTGCCCCAAGTGTGTTGGAAGTGGATGTGAAAGTGTAGGATAGTACTACTGTAAATGGGTGATCGATGGTTGGTTGGCCTGTTTCCTTGCTGTACCTTCCAAACAATCAATGTTTGGGTCCTTGTTGACCTTGTTGCTCTAGTGTTAAAATATTGGTGGCACTAATAACATGTAATTCATTAGAACCAGAAATATTTATCTGTTGAATAAATGTTGTGCTAGCAACTGCTTTTTAAAAAACTGTGAATCAAATTGGTAATTCTATGAAATGACCAAAATAAATTGCATTGAGATTATTGTTTAATTGCCTGAAATTTTGGAAGAGGAGGCTGCAATAATGAAATGTAAGGTGGTCTAATGAAAAAATTGAAGTACTTTTATGAAAACGGTGAGATAGACGTTTTCCCTTCATACATAGAAACCTCATTGTGCAGCTTGATCACTGGAAGTTTAGCCTGTTTGTTGCAAGGCCAGGTTGGGCCACTGTGATGTTACAATGGGTTTCCTGATCACCCTGATTAAATTAACTGCAGTGATCCTGCAAGTGAGAGCGAAAGAGTCTATTGCATAGGAATTCCTCCGCACATTTATTGTGTGTTAAAATTTAGTTCAATAGCTCCAAACGCTGTTATAGAAATTTCGAATTTCTCCAATGCCAGTTGAGAAACAGTGTTTTTGAGAAAGAAGCCTTCTGTTTCCTACCTGGATAGGAACAGGTTTACAGGGATGGACCTAACTCAGGCAGATGGGACTAGTGTAGATGGGACATGTTGGTTAGTGTGTCCAATTTGGGATGAAGGGCCTGTTTCCAGGCTGTATGACTCTATGAGTCAATGTTTTAGGTAGAGTTAGTTTTGGTCAAAATTCAAGCAACTGAATCATCCTACCACAACCAGAGAGTAGTGCTGAACTACTATATAGCTCTTTGGTGACCCTCAGAATCTGTAAATAGATTGATTGTAATCATGTATTGTCTTTCACTGTACCAATAAACTAAACTAAAATATATATTTATACTTACATTTGCAGCTGAGCTGAGCTGAGTTAATCAGCCACTCAAAAAGGCATTCAAAAAGGAGCAAATGCACCATATCAGTAGGAAACATGGCCACAATTTCAACATGGCCACAACTTCAATACAGAGAACCTGCTTACGGTTTTAATGAGAGGGATGTCAAGAGGTGATGGGTCACTTCCCACACATGGGCAAAGACCACTACTCAAGAGGTCCACAAAGAATAAGGTTGTATTTCAAACAATATAGGAAGGGATAATTTAGACAATTTTCGATTGACATCTGGGATATCCCTTCCGAGAAAGGACGGTACAGTGGCGCAGCAGTAGAGTTGCAACCTCGCAGCGCCAGAGATCGGCTATCGATCCTGACTATGGGTGCTGTCTGTGCAGAGTTTGCACGTTCTCCCTGTGACCACGTGGGTTTTCTCTGGGTGCTCCGGTTTCCTCCCTCATTCCAAAGATGTGCAGTTTTGTAGGTTAATTGGCCTCTGTAAACTGCCCCTAGTGCTGGCATGAAAAAATGAAATAACATAGAACAAGTGTACGGGTGATCGATGGTTGGCGTGGACCCGGTGGTATCTCTAAACTCAATTGAAGTTGGCTATCCTGACAGAGACCATCTGGGATAGTGGGGATGCGGTGGGGATGGGTGCTTTCTGTTTGGATATGGGCAGAGTATGACCATCGTGATCAAGTGAATCATCATACCCACTCTGTCTGCACATGTGTGCTGAAGAGCAAGCAAACAGAGTCCTAGTTTGTGGAATGTAATGTATGCTAAGCTTCCCTTGTGCATCAGAGATCAGCTTGTTGCGATATGTGGCTTTAAACAAGAACTCAAGAGTAGCCCAGCAATGCAGCAGGGAGTGGTGCTGCAGCACAATAAGATGCAATGTTGAGGCTCTATAAGGCGCTGGTCAGGCCGCATTTGGAATATTGTGAGCAATTCTGGGCACCATATCTGAGGAAGGATGTGTTGGCTCTGGAGAGGATCCAGAGGAGGTTTTAAATAAGAATCAGGAATTAGTAGATGAATCTATGATGATCGTTTGTCGGCACTGGGCATGTACTCGCTGGAGTTTAGAAGAATGAGGGGGGGGGCGACCTCATTGAAACATACAGAATAGTGAAAGGCTTGGATAGAGTGGATGTGGAGAGGATGTTTCCACTAGTGGCAGAGTCTAGGACGAGAGGTCATAGCCTCAAAATTAAAGGACGTTCTTTTAGGAAGAAGATGAGGAGAAAGGTCTTTGGTCAGAGGGTAGTCAATCTGTGGAATTCTTTGCCACAGAAAAATGTGGAGGATGTCAGTGGATATTTAAGTCAGAGATAGATAGATTTTCGATTAGTACGGGTGTCAGAGGTTATGGGGAGAAGGCAGGAGAATGGGGTTAGGAGGGAAAGATAGATCAGCCATGATTGAATAGCCATGATCTTTTTTTTTCTATTACTTCAGTTTTGTTTAGAGCGAGGAAACAGTCCTTGAGTCCAACGAGTCCGTGCCCACCACAATGCCCACACACTAACACTATCCTACACACACTAGGGACAATTTACAATTTTGCCAAGCCAATGGTACAAACATGTACGCCTTTGGAGCGTGGGAGGAAACCGGAGATCTCAGAGAAAACCCAAGTGGTGCCGGAGAGAACGTAAAAACTCCGTACAGACAGTACCCATAGTCAGGATCGAACCCGGGTCTCTGGCGCTGTAAGGCAGTAGCTCGACCGCTACGCCACCATGCCGCCCTGATAGATGGGGGTCTGCATTCCAGTAGTGGCCAATAGTCCAAAGGTGGAAGGTGGTGAGCCCAATGAAATTATAGAGCTTCTAGCCATGGGTCAGAGGTAGGGAGTAGGTCTCATGGCCTGATGGTGATCATGGAGTCTCACGATGATTGGGGTTAGGGAATGGAGCTGAAATCGAATAACAACACGCAGATATATGATTGTAAATGGTTAAGAAAATGAGCAGATTTCTGGATTTAAGTGGAAGGAATGATGATCTGGGAGAAGTAAGGTCATGGTAGGAGCAGTAGAGCAAGGAGAATCTGGTGGTTTTGACGTGGCTTACTGAGTAGATTGTTGGATCTTGCCAAAGCATTCTTCATCTTAAGATTGTTAAGGGCTTGGACACGCTAGAGGCAGGAAACATAGCAATGTTACAAAATTTTGAGATTTAAAAAATCAAGTCTGCAATTTATCCCATCAGATAAAGCATAAAAAGAAGTTTAATTTGACACCTAATTTACTTTCATATCTTCAGTATTAAGAAAGTTATGGCCATTTTCATACTCGGAAATGAGCATCTTGCTTCCCATTGCCTTTCAATTGACTTAACTCAAAAGCTGTGATCTGGAAAAGTTAAAAGTCCATAACATTCTTAAAAATTAAGATAACTCAATGAAATTTTCAGTTATTATAGATTGAAGCATTCTGGAACAAATATTAAACAATCTTACTTGGATTACCTGAAATTAAAGCATATAATTAGTTAGTTATCTAATTGTAGCTAATTACAAAATTCAATGAGTAGATCTAAACATCTATCAATTTCTTAAGAAAAGATAAACTTTTTTTAAATTGCCTAAGTGTCCAAATAACATTCACACAATAATCCACAATATAACTTAATTTTTAAATCTCATTTTCATGAATTTCTGGGCCAAATGGAAGGAATTTAGTGTTTTATGCCTGTAAATTAATGGTCATTTAAATGAACTAGCGAGTGGGTTTTAGTGGAATGCGGTGGATTAGAACGTTGCGGTTAGCGGTGAAGTCGGGGGGAAAAATACTGGGGGTTCATACATTTTTTGGGGACCCCATTTCGCAACATAAAAATATTATTAATGCCTCCCGAAAAACCAACTTTTAATATAAAAATAAAGTATTTACCTTTTTTTCTCCCCTACGCAAAATGCTTCCGGTTGTCTGCGGTCACGGCTTTTGAAGGTGATTTTTAAATTACTCTAGTTAATAAATAATCTAGAGTAATTTAAAAATACCACCATTCATTAAATGTCGGAGCGATTTTTCTTCAGCAACCAAATCGCCCGACATTCATCGATTATCCCTGCCTGTGGAAAAACGGCACTTTAAGCCCGCCCCCCTCTGCAAGGCGCCAAAGTCGCGCACACGGGGAGCGGCAGAACTGCAGCGCCAGTAAAGGTAAGTTTTGTAACATACCTAGGAAACATGTTCCCGATGTTGGGGGAGTCCAGAACCAGGGGCCACAGTTTAAGAATAAGGAGTAAGCCATTTGGAACAGAGACGAGGAAACACTTTTTCTCTCCAAAGAGTGGTGAATCTGTGCAATTCTCTGCCTCAGAGGGCGGTGGAGGCAGGTTCTCTAGATGCTTTCAAGAGAGAGCTAGATAGGGCTCTTAAAAATAGCGGAGTCATGGGGATATGGGGAGAAGGTAGGAACGGGGTACTGATTGGGGATGATCAGCCATGATCACATTGAATGGCGGTGCTGGCTCGAAGGGCCAAATGGCCTACTCCTGCACCTATTGTCTATTGTCATTCTACTGGACCCGAAGCAATTAAGGCACTTTCCTCATGATTTCAGCACTTTTTAAAAACTGCACTTTACAAGATTTTGGAAAGCCTGGGTGCCTGTGACAGAAATTAGAATACCAGTTAAAAAGCAGACCCATGTTGTGTTCAAATGCCCAGCTTGCAAACTCCTGGCAGGCAAGGAAGAATTTAAAATTCGGTCTTTGCTCCAATACCATCCATTTCCTGCAAGCTGGGCATTTGAACACAACATGTACGTGCTTTTTAACTGGTATTCTAATTTCTGTCAGAGGCACCCAGGCATCCATTCACTTTTTTTTTATGCACCTGTACAATTACAAAATACATTATGATGTTTGAAAGAGTACATAGATGGATGGAAGACTGATACATGCCTTTTTAGATTATTATCTTTGGAACAAAACAGCAGACTGTCAACAAAACAAAACAAATGAGGCTTCCTGTTCAACCACCATCCATGTTATTTGGTATGTGTATGCATGACTATCGTTTATCATACTATTATTTTATAAACAAAGTTTCCTTCACTTTTCTTCGCTTTCTTCCCCTTTTCTTCTTCAATATCGTCAGAAAACCACAATGTGCCATAAATCTGCACTCCTCACACTGCCAGGGCGTCAGAGGTCATGGGGAGAAGTCAGGAGAATGGGGGTTAGGAGGGAGAGATAGATCAGCCATGATTGAATGGCGGAGTAGACTTGATGGGCCAAATGACCTAATTCTGCTCCTATTGCTTATGAACTGTGCCTGAGGCATTATTGATAACAAAGTGCCTTGCAATATTTTTTGTGTAGAGAATCTACTCAATATGGAAGGCTTCACAGTCAAGCTTTCTCTCTCCAATGCCCAGGGTTCACAGGTGCACACCTTTCAGTATGAGTAGCAATAAGAAGAAGAGTTCCTCTGTAACCCAAAGACATCAAGGGAGCTACTGCATACACATCCACTGTCATTGCTAACTTAACACAAACCCTTTATGGATCAGCAACAAGCATGTGTTGGACTTGTTCAATAGGCACTTGTCAAAACTGTTCAGTCTGCTCCTTGCTACATTTATGCACTAGGGTATTTTATGATGTGATCATTCTGCCAGACTTTGAACTTCATGTTCACTTTTGTTTTGCATTCCAGCTCCAGCTAATCGCTTGGCTGGCACATCAGTTTTGTTTAGATGAAGATGCACAGTAGCTGATTAAACAATTTAGGCATGAGCGAGCAGATCCATCCATCGCCTGTTAAGCGTTTAATTTTGAAATTTAAGCATCAAAAAACAGGAGCTTGTTAATTGCAGCTGCTGCAGCAGTTCTCTTGGTATCTGCAAGATACAGCAGGTATCTTGGCTGTTAGATTGAATTTCCCACAGCTTTTATTGTTTGCTGACTGGACAGACATTTAACAATTAGGCAACATGGACTATGCTCCACAAAACAGGCTCTGCCCCCGTACTCTGAAATGTTGCTTGAGTTTATTGAACAGATTTCTTTCCATCAAAAGCTGAATCTGTCTATGTCCATCCTCTAGAAATGCAGGAATAACAGTCATCCAAGTACCCTTTCAAACCCAGTTCTGTGTTGAATAATATCATGATTGTTCTAACTGTGATGGCTGTGAAGGCCAAGTCATTGGGTATTTTTTAAAGCAGATATTGACAGATTCTTGATTAGTAAGGGTGTCAAAGTTTACAGGGAGAAGGCAGGAGAATGGGGTTGAGAGGGAAAGATAGAATGGCGGAGTAGATGGGCTTGATGGGCCGAATGGCCTTATTCTGCTCCAAGAAATGATCAATTTATGAATTTATATTCCTGTCCTGACACCATTTTCCTCAACATATTTGAATGAAAGAAATCATGCAATTCCAGGGCAAAAATCAACAATTAACATGGTAGGTATGTTACAAAACTTACCTTCAGCAGCGCTGCAGTTCTGCCACTCCCCGTGTGCGTGACTGACGCCTTTCAGAGGGGGGCGGGTTTAAAATGCCGTTTTTCTCCAGACAATTCAAATCGATCCATCTCAGGGGATTTTGTTGGTAAAGAGAAATCGCTCCGACATTTGTTTTATGAAGGTATTTTTAAACTACGCTAGATCATTTATTAGCTAGAGTAATTTAAAAATCATCTTCTAAAGCCGTGAACGCCGACAACAGGAAGGATTTTACGTAGGCGATAAAAGAAAGTACACAGTTTATTTTTACATAAAAACGTGGTTCTTAGGAAGCCTTTAATCAAATTTTCATGTTGCAAAAAGGGGACAAAAAATATATATGAACTGGCAGTATTTTACCTGCCGACTGGGTAAAATTCACCGCAAACCGTAACGATTGGGGAACAAGATGCTAATTTCCGAGTATGAAAATGGCCATAACTTTTTTAATACTGAAGATATGAAAGTGAATTAGGTCAAATTAAACTTCTTTTGATGCTTTATCTGATGGGATAAATTGCAGACTTGATTTTTAAAATCTCAAAATGTTGTAACATTGCTAAACATAGCATCAACTGCAGTGTACAAATTAAACCTTCCAAAGTTACAATCCTCTGCATGTAAAAAATGTTTCCACATTGAAGCAAAATATTGCGGGTGTTGGAAATCTGAAATAAAATCAGAAAAAAGCTTGAAATATGCAACATGTCAGGCAATATCTGTGCAGAAAGAAACTGAGCCAATGTTTCAGTTGGATAACGTTTAATTGGAATTCATAAATGGAGATGAGAAGAGAAGGTTAGTATTCAGAGATTTTGGAGTGAAAAGACTGGCAGCCTAGCATCAGTAAGAGCGTGTGGGAAAAGGTTAATGGCTTGGAACTGATATCAAGCAATGGGGATTTGGAGGTGAGTAATCATGGGTGGCACGGTGGAGCAGCGGTAGAGTTGCTGCCTTACAGCGTCAGAGACCCGGGTTCAATCCTGACTACAGGTGCTGCCTGTCCAGAGTTTGCACATTCTCCCTGAGACCACGTGGGGTTTCTCGGGGTGCACCGGTTACTCGCACACTCCAAAGACACACAGGATTATAGGTTAATTGGCTTCAGAACCATTGTAAATTGTCCCTAGTGTGTAGGATAATGCTAGTGTCGGTGATCATTGGTCGGCGTGAACTCTGTGGGCCGAAGGACCTGTTTCCGTGCTGTATCTCACGTCTAAAGTAAGGAATTGTTTCTGTATTCAATGTGTGTTGTAGCCACAGGCAGCCTTGTTCGAGCACTGGCTGTTAGGAGTCAGAAAGAAAAACACAGACTTTATGTGATTCACAGTCAGTCATTCATTTGGCTTTAAGATAGATTTATTGAATTGCTTAAGAAATCAATTTTAGGGAAAATCACTTGTTTTAACGTTTTCACTCCTAAGGCTATTGGCTGGCTGAAGGTTTTGATTTTAAGATCAATAAATTTGTACCTTTACGATAGAAACAAAATTAAGTTGGAAACACTCAGCTGGTTAGGCAGCTTCTGTGAGTACCTGAGCTAACCTGCCCTCACCCTATCATAGATATTTCCATTTTACTTTCGCATCCGACCTCCCTCTTTGCAACTTAAAACTAACTTGTTTTCTCACGTTCCCATTTTTTTTCACATGTAATTTTAATTGTGTTTCTATCTTCGTAGATACTGCCTGGCCTCGAGAATTCCGAACATTTTCTGGTATTATTTCTAAATTAACGGCAGTTTTTTTTTTTTTTTTTGTTTTGACATAACTTCCTGTCATACTCTCACTATCACAAAATCCCCAAAAAAGAGACACCAAGTGCCAGAGTAACTCAATGGGACAGAGAACATCTCTGGAGATGATGGATAGGTGACATTTCAGGTCAAAGCCTTTCTGCAGACTGATCAGTCACCTTCTCACACCACCCCTTTCCCAGCCCATGAACACTCATCCCCCATCCCCAAGTCCCTCATATCTCTTATATCTTCCCGCTCTCCCAACCCCCCTGTCCACCGTCACCCAAATCCCTCCCTCTGGCTTTAGGTTTCATGCTTCTTCTCTACTTATCTGACATCCTTTGTCTCTATTTCATCTCTAGCGTTTGTCACTTACTCTACCCATCTGCCATTCAAATCCCCCTCACGTATATCCACCTATAACTTTATGTGAACATTAGAACATAAGTGATAGGAGCAGAATTAGGCCATTTGGCCAATCAAGTCTACTCCGCCATTCGATCATGGCTGATCTATCACTCCCTCCTAACTCCATTCTCCTGTCTTCTTCCCATAATCTCTGACAACTGTACCACTATAAAGTCAGCAAGAAATCTTGCCAGGCTTTGTTCCTCCCCCCCTCTTTTGCTGCTTTCTCACCCCTACCACACCCCTGAAGAAAGGTCCTGACCGGAAGTGTCACATGTCCACTGCCCTAAACAGATGCTGCCTAACCTGCTGAGTTCCTCTAGCACTCCGTGTTTTGCTGATAATTCTTGAAGCGTAACCTTGCATCCATTCAGCTAATTTGTGTTTTGTTTATTCTCTTAATGTGCCTGCTCATAAGCTCTTCATTTATTTTGAAGTACTTTTCTTCTCTAGCAATTAAGAGTGTGCAATTGTAGTGTTCTGCTTTTTCAGCTCTTCACTATTTGCTTTATGATATATCACCTTGCATCTTAAAAGTTTGCAAAGTCAAGTTGAAAAAGTTGAGTTAGATAGAGCTCAAGGATCTAGTGGAGTCAAGGGATATGGGGAGAAGGCAGGCACGGGTTATTGATAGGGGACGATCAGCAATGATCACAATGAATGGCCGTGCTGGCTCGAAGGACCGAATGGCCTCCTCCTGCACCTATTTTCTATGCTTCTATGTTTCAAAGAGCTTACATGCATTTTGGTTCTTATTCAACTGATTCCTTATTTATAGAATAGAAATTCTCAAATTGCATTTGATGTCTTGTTGTTATACTGCTTCTGAAGAACTAAGGATGTTTTTTTTCTTTTCCTTCTCAGCTTCCTTCTAAAAACCATTGAGGGTAGTCAGTTTCTATTCTGTCCCATGCAAACAAGAAGCCACAGATATTTTAACAGCCAGCCTTCTTTAAGAATTATTGCTAACCTTATAACTGTCAGGCAGCATGTGGCTATGCCCTATGGAGGTGAATGTGGAGGAGCTGACATTGTAGGGTGGAAATGGGAAGTGGGCAGGTTGAATACAATGAATGTGAAGTCTAAGCTTTCAGAGAGAACTTCAGTGAAATATTCCCACACTGGATCTCATGGAGGAAAGTATTAACCTCTCAGCCCCTCTTAAAAAACTCTTGACTTGACCTCCATGCGCATATCCTCTTATAGAGTCAGAGAGTCCTACAGCATGGAAACTTTGGCCTAACTTGCCCACACCAGCCAACAGGTTCCATCTACGCGTCCCACCTGCATGCGTTTGGCCCATATCCTTCTAAACCTCTTCTATCTATGCATCTGTCTAATTGTTTCTTAAATGTTGCAATGTTGCAATAGTCCATGCCTTTACTACCTCCTCTGGCAGCTCATCCCATACACCCATCGCCCTTAGTGTGAAAAAGGTACCCCTCAGATTTCTATTCAATCTCTTCACCTTAAACCCATGTCCTCTGGTTCTCGATTCCCTTACTCTGGGCAAGAAACTCTGTGTGTCCATCCAATCCATTCCTCTCATAATTATATATACTTATTTGCCTCTCAGCCCCTCTTTGCGTCCATATCCTCTTCTGCCTTACGCAAATCAGTGGAAAGTTCTCAAAAGGTTCTTCATTCAGACTTGGATTAAAATTACAGTCAATATGATGATGTTTGAGGGAACCAATGCAGCGACCTGCATTAAAAAAATGTGCTCAGCAGGATTCGGGTTGATGGTGGAGGAGAGGTATCAGTGATGCTAATTGGTGTGATATGTAGTTTCTAAGAACTGCCTTTCTTCCTCGCATTGGGTGTTTAAGACTGTGAACTGTGAATTATGAATATCAGGCCTCAGATATCATTAACCATTGCTAATCAACTGTGGGATGTTTTGCAGTTGTTTTTTTTTTTGGAATATATTTTTATTAGAGGCCATACATATAACAAATAATATAGCATTTTTTTCCAAATATAGTTGATACATCTTTCCAAAATTATATAAATGTTAAGAAAATATATATATTGGCCTCACTTTTTTTTATAGAGTGAAAAAAGTATAAAGAAAGAATAGTGAATAATTATAAGAGTATGATTATAGTTGATTAATATAAAGAAGAGAGAGAAGAAAAAAATAAAATAAAATGAAATAAACAAAAACAAAAAACATAAAAATAAAAAATAAAAATATTTGTGGAAAAGAAAACGGTATAATACTTGTCAATGAGTGGAACAATTTCTAATTATAATATATGGAGACAAGTATATAAATCTGATCTTAAACATTTTTGTTTGATCTTTCCACCGGGTACTCATTGAGTTTCAATGCTGAGCCCAGCTACCCCTTCATATAATCAGTGAATGGAGACCATATTTGTTCAAAAATCTCAGGTTTATCCATTAGGATAAATCTAATTCTCTCCAATTGTAATGTCTCCAACATTTCCACTGTCCACATTTTAATTGTCGGGGATAATGGTCCCTTCCAAAATTGTAATATTCATTTTTTTCCAATTATTAAACAGTAATCCAGAAAATTTCTTTGATTTACTGTTAAAATTTGAGTGTTTTGCAGTTGTGCCCAGTGCAAGATTGTCTGGTATAGTTTCAGGTTGCTAATGACAAAAGGAAATTATTTCCCAGTCCAAAACAAGAACGTGTACATGGGCATCATTGATGGAAGCAAATACAATAGTTTTAAACATTCAGTTGAGCATCTTCTTATCAGCGAAGCTTTATAAGAAGATAAACATAAAATGATGGAATAACTCAACAAGCAGCGTCTCTGGACAAGGACAATGGGCAAAGGACATTTATTGTCACATGCACTAATTGGTGTAGTGCAATTTTCGTTACCATGCAGCACACAAATAAGATAATCACAACACTATAGAATTTAACATAAAACATAAAACAGCTGGAGAGAAGGAATGGCATTTCGGGTGAAGACCTTTCTCATTTCATCCTGAAACATCGCCCATCGTTTCTCTAAAGGGCTGCTGCCTGTGCCGCTAAGTTACTCCAACATTTTCTGTCTATCGTCGGTGTAACCCAACATCTGCAGTTCCTTCCTAGGTTTTTATAAGAAACTGGCTAGTGCCTCCACCTGTCACGTAATTTGATCAACTCCATTTTTTATTTATTTTAAAATTTTATTTTATTATTAATAAAATCTGTGCCACTGAAACTATGTAGGATTGAGCATTCATTATTAGCAATGTAAAAGAGAAAAATGTGCACAAAAGAATTAGGAGAGACGGAGAGAGCTTACTAAAACCCCTGTCTCACGGTGCGAGTTGGCCCACGAGTGACCCCGAGTTTTCACTCGCAGTGATCATGCACAATCAACGTAGCGGGAACGTCGGGACTCGTGCGAGAAACTTAGCGACCCGTGGCGCTAACGGCAGGTACCCATGAAACTTGTTAACTCGTGAAAAAAATCAAACATGTTCATTGGCTATATTTAAGAGGGCGTTAGATGTGACACTTGTGGCTAAAGGGATCAGGGGGTATGGAGAGAAGGCAGGTACGGGATACTGAGTTGGATGATCAGCCATGATCACATTGAATGGCGGTGCAGGCTCGAAGGGCCGAATGGCCTACTCCTGCACCTATTTTCTATGTTTCTATGTTTCTATGATTTTTTTCCACGAGTCAAATTTACTGTTCAAGTTAAAAATGGAAACATTTAAATTTGTTGTAATAACGTAGTGGCCCGTGCGTTTACCTAAAGTGACTCATGAGTCTACTGTGGGAACTCTTTAATCTGTTTGTTCGCTCGAGTAAAGACTGAACCAAAGATAGACACAAAATGCTGGAGTAACTCAGCGGACCAGGCAGCATCTCTGGATAGAAGGAATGGAGTCGAGACCCTTCTTCAGACTTACCCGAAACGCCACCCATTCCTTCTCTCCAGAGATGCGGCCTGTCCTGCCGAGTTACTCCAGCATTTTGTGCCTATCTATACTTTAGTTTCGGATATGATCAAGTGTAAGAAACGCAAACCAGACTACCTTCACATCAGAGAATCCTACTGTTCCAGGATAAAAATCCACACACCCTAGTTACATCCAATATTAAATTGCATGAATATCATGCATTAGTATGCATCTATGAGCTATTAAAGGGCTGCCCTTTAAATGAAAAGTATGCCAATCATAGAGATTGTGTTAAACCACTGTACAATATTTTAAATTTTTTTAACCTGTATCTATTTACTTGGGTGACAAAATAAACGCATCAAAACCTAAAAGTGAGAAAGAGAAAATAAATAGGTCCAATATTTGCTTAAAATCATCTCCTAGATTTTAGAAATGATGCCAAAGCCCAGCATTACCATTCAAAACTGCAGCATTTCAAATTATCTAATTTATAAAAATACATTGAGAATCAATGATTCATAATGGAATGACTCCGATCTTCAGTAGAAACAATTAATTTCCTCTGGGGGTTTTTTAACAGACATATTCTCTTTTTAAACAAGAATTAGTTTAGTTCTTTTTGTTTGGAGCCTCTCTCGCCACTTTATTTCTCAATATCATCCTTGCTCCTCCGTCGAGAAAATCTCCACTGAAGTGGATATGTCAACATCTTTTTGATCTTGGGGTTAGGTGGGGTGGTTTAGTCCATCAAGTCCGAACACACAGATCTGCTTCAGCTGATGTGAAGAAGGGTCTCGACCCGAAACGTCACCCATTCCTTCTCTCCAGAGATACTGCCTGACCCACTGAGTTACTCCAGCATTTCGTATCTATCTCAGCACGGCACAGTCCCGTGGTTAACACCACACTCCAGACCTATCTAACCCCTAATTTGTGAAAGTTCCACACATATTTATCGATACTTTTTCCGGCAGTGTGCCCAGGCTACGGGCACCACACTGAGCCAAACTAAAACAATCCCAGTACTTATTGGTGTGTATGGTTTGACCGAGGACATGTGCAATTTGGCCGAGGTACTTCATTGTCCGTGTGTAGGAAGGAACTGCAGATGCTGGTTTACACCAACGATAGACACAAACATGCTGGAGTAACTCAGTGGGACAGGCAGCATCTCTGGAGAGAAGGAATGGGTGATGTTTCGGGTCGGGACCCTTCTTCAGACTCCCCACTCATTCTTCCCTCGTCGATGTGAACTTGTGGGGGTGCGAGGAATCGGCGCCGCTGGGTAAGGGGAAGAGAGGTTTTACTGCTGAATTATGCACAACAGAAGCATGAAGTGGGGGTAAGGTCCGTTTAAACTATCTCTTCCCCCCCCCCCCCCCCATGTTGGGAGAGAAAGGGGAGAGAGTTGTGCAAACAAACGACGGGAGAGTGCATTTTTGGAGGGAAATCATAAAATGTACACGGATGTTTCGGGCCGGGACCCTAAAGATTGACTACCCGTTTCACAGATGCTGCCTGGCTGTTGGCTTCTTCCTGCAGTTTGCTTTTGTCCCAGACTCCAGCATCTGCAATCTCCTTGGCCTCCAAAGGGAAAAGTTGCTCGTGAAGCGAAGGTCGATATTGACCCATGCTTACTGCAAAATCAAAGCTGCAGTGCTTACGTATTTAGTTAAACTTGCACCTTAAACGGCTTCAAACTCTTCTTCCGTGGTTGGTGCCGACGGAATTGAAACGATTTTCCAAACCACTCGGTTTGTGTTTCAGATTTAGTCACAACTTCGTCAATTGTATGAACAAAATTATCATTGAGCCCTCAACCTGCTCTTTCATCTCGACCAGTTCGCTCTTCACCTCTTCTGACCTCCCGCCGAGTCCAGGCCCACTCCTCTACCCCTTCCTCTTATTCCTTCTCCTCAACCGCCAACGCCGTTCCCAGCCCCCCCTCACTCCTCCCCACCCATAGTCCTTGCCTTCTCCCAATTCCACCATCCCTCCTCCCCCCCCTAACCTGAACTGCTGAAGATAACCGAGTGCTTTAAATGCGTATCCAGGACTGCAGCAACAACACACACCCTGAGCGGGAGAGGAACTTGGTAACTCAAGAGTAAACGTGAGAGGAACTTGGTAACTCTGGAGACGAACTTGGAACATCGCAGAAATTACAAGTAAACGGCAAACTTACCATATCCGTGGGAACTCGGTTCAAACACTTGAACATCAACTTGGAATTTCGTACCCAACCACGAGTCTGTCACTCGGGGTCACTCGTGGGTCAACTCGCACCGTGAGACAGGGCCTTGAAGCAATACCACTGTGCTGGGGAAGTCCAGATACAGAGAAAGGGAAAGGTGGTTACCAATAGCTTTACACTGCATGTGAATAGACCTGTGGAGTATATTAAACAAGGTGCAAGAGCAACCATCCACATAGAATTACAATGTGGCAATAACTGAGATGGCCAAAAAGGGTGGATTATTCCTGGATACAAACGGAATGTGGAAAGGTGAAAGGACAGTGACAGTGTTGATAGACAATGTTTAATTTAGTTTAATATAGATATACAGCGTGTTAACAGGCCCTTCAGCCCACCGAGTCTGCACAGACCAGCGATCCCCGCACATTAACACTAGAGATAATTTACATTTAAACCAAGCCAATTAACCTACAAACCTGTACGTCTTTGGAGTGTGGGAGGAAACCGGAGATCTCGGAGAAAACCCACATAGGTCACGGGGAGAACATACAAACTCCATACAGACAGCATCCATTGTCAGGATCGAAACCGGGTCTCTGGCGCTCTAGGCACTGTAAGGCAGCAACTCTACCCCTGTGCCACAGTTCCGTCTTCTGACAGAATCAATTTGCCTTGAGAGGAGAAGGAATGAAGGTGTGTTTACACTTCTGGGTGTATTCTGTTGGCATCTAATTTATGGGAAGGATGAAGAGGATCACAAATGCAGGGAAATTAAACAGCTGGGCAAAAACCACAGTGACATTACAATGGATTGAATTGAATTGAATTGAATTGAATACCTTTATTGTCATTCAGACCTTTCGGTCTGAATGAAACTTCGTGCCTGCAGTCATACACATACAAAAAACAACAATACAATACCACACAATAAACACAAAACTAACATCCACCACAGTGAGCTCACCAAAGACCTCCTCACTGTGGTGGAAGGCAAAAGTCTTAGGGTCTCAGTCTTTTCTCCCCTCCTTATTCTCCCTCTGCGCTGAGGGGATCCAGGCCGCTGCCACCGCTAACGCCGGAATGCCGGAACACCGCCACAGGGCCCGCCGCCGGAACGTCGCTGGAGCACCGCAGCTCCCGACACCCAAGCCGCCGCTGGAGCACCGCAGCTCCCGACACCCAGGCCGTCGCTGGAGCACCGCAGCTCCCGACACCCAAGCCGCTGCTGGAGCACCGCAGCTCAGAGGGAGCCAGGCCGCCGCTGGAGCACCGCAGCTCCCGACACCCAAGCCGCCGCTGGAGCACCGCAGCTCTCGACACCCAAGCCGCCGCTGGAGCACCGCAGCTCAGAGGGAGCCAGGCCGCCGCTGGAGCACCGCAGCTCCCGACATCCAGGCCGTCGCTGGAGCACCGCAGCTCAGAGGGAGCCAGGCCGCCGCTGGAGCACCGCAGCTCAGAGGGAGCCAGGCCGCCGCTGGAGCACCGCAGCTCCCAACACCCAAGCCGCCGCTGGAGCACCGCAGCTCCCGAAGCCCAGGCCGCCGCTGGAGCACCGCAGCTCTCGAAGCCCAGGCCGCCGCTGGAGCACCGCAGCTCCCGACACCCAGGCCGCCGCTGGAGCACCGCAGCTCCCGAAGCCCAGGCTGCCGCCGTAAGCCAGGTCGCCGCTGAAGCTCTGAAGGCCGTGCCGCCGCCGCTGGAAGCTGGAAGGCCGTCACCAGAGCCTCAGCACAGACGGAGACGGTGTCGGGGGACACGACAGGAAAAGTCGCATCCCCCCGAAGGGAGAGACTAAAACCCCGTTTCTCCCACCCTCCCCCCCCCCACGCACATACACTACCCGACAAACCAAAAACAAACACCAAAAACAGGGACGAGGACAAAAATAAAACAAAAGACAGACGGACTGCAGGTGAGCCGCAGCTGACAAGCAGCGCCGCCACTCCGAACTCCGAACTGGAGGATTACAACTGTCCTAACATGGATATTATATATGACAGAGCAGGGGAGGGGAGTAATTTTTGAAGCATATTGGAAAGAATGTGCTTGACCAACATATTTTTGGCCCAGTGAAGAAGTAAGCATTGGCTCCATCTCGTAATGGAGATTTAGACAAACCAAATTGGGCAAGGTTCAGCATGGGAGTATCTGGGGTATAGCAAAGAAAAAGTGTTTGGGCCTCCCTGAGGTGCTCGTATGGAAAAGGGTTGTTTCAATGGGAGAGGAACAAATCTCACCTGTAAACTGGAATCAAGATCATGAGGAAAAACTGTAATTAATAGTGTAATGAGATGGTGTGATTATAATCTACGTGGATTAGCATGATGCAGGTGGAAGATAATTAAATGCAGAAATCCCTGGATAAACACAAACATAAAGAATAAAATCAAGAAAATAAAAAAAACATGACAGATGTGTGAACCAGACTGTTTATAGACTGTTCAGAGGTAACAAAAAAAGCCATGATAGGGACCAAAAAAAGCAGTAGAAAAGGCTGAAGGAAAAGTTCAGTAACAGCACAGTTAGGTTCCTCAGTGTAAAGGTTTGCTGTGCTTCTGAAGTTTTGCTTTTCCTGACATGCAGCATAAATGATGTGATCTTTGCTGTCACTTCCTGAAGGGAGAAAGCAAAATGGAAATGACACTCTTCCAGTCACAGGGGAGAGCTGGTACTGGAAGAATGAATATTGCATCGATGAAAAAGAAGTGCAGCAGTCCCCCTGTGAAATCCGAGGCACCAGGACAGATTGATGAAGGGCATTACTGCAGGAGTGACGTGCTTTGTGCATGGGAACCATGGAGAACCTCCAGTGCTCCTGCCATGTGCTCCAGCCAGGGAGGGAGTTTCTGGATCAGTTCAGTTCAGTTTACTGCCACGTGTACCGAGGTACAGTGTAAAGGTTTTTGTTGCATGCTAACCAGTCAGCAGAAAGAGAATATATGATTACAATCAATCAATTTACAGAGTATAGATACATGATAAGGGAATAACGTTTAGTGTAAGGTAAAGCTAGCAAAGTCCAGTTAAGGATAGTCCGATGTTTGACTGGTGGGAAAGTGTGGGGGCTTGCACCTTACAAGGTACGAGACTCCCAGGATTGTTGCTGCTGATAAGACAGGGGACTGCAAAAGCGGTGTCTCTGTGAAGTACAGAGAAGTGTCAACCAGCTACTCAGCAATTTAACTCCTTTGGTTTTCTTCCTGGATAGCTGTACTTACAGGGCATTGATTACCCTATATATATATATATATATGTATAAGGAAGCTTGTTATTTGGCAGTGTATTCTGTATTCTGTATTCTGTGCTGTAAGAGTGTTAGTTGAGTGCCTATTTGTCTCTTGTCGTGTTCTGTCTTCAGTCCTTTGGTTACAGTTCCTTAGTTTACCTCATTTTGTTAGTTATGTTGTGTTCAGTTTTTATTTAAGGACTGCAGATGTTTTAATGCTTTCCTCTGGTGCTGTATAATCATTGTGCTTGAATCTTCTTCTTGTGTTTGGCGTGCACAGACTAAAGTTGTAGGTCAACCCTTCCAAATGTGAAACCATGCGTGTGACCAGAAAGAGGAATCCAGGCGAAACATCTTACAATATACTTGGTGCCACCCTTGAAGAATCCAAACAAACCAAGTTTCTTGGCATCAAGTTGCAGAATGATCTGCATTGGAATGGTCAGACTCATAATGCAACGGTGAAAGCAACAGGTGTCCTACATTTTCTGAGGCGCAACTTTCATCATTGTTCAACTTCTGTCAAGGAGAAGCTATACTTCACCCTCGTTAGACCTCATTTGGACTACGCAGTTGCAGCATGGGACCCATACACAAATAATATGTCTTCCGTCGAACGTGTCCAAAGACAGGCAGCTCGATTTGTTATCAACACCTATGAGAGAGAAGCGAGTGTTACCAAACTTCTGAATTCACTGGGGTGGAACCCTCTCCAAGACAGACGTGAAGCTCACCGTTTGACCTGTTTTTACAAAATGTTAAATGGTCAGCTCAACATAGATTACAAGACCTACACCAAACCCAAACCAATTAGGAGCAGACGAGGGCATTCGATCCAATTTGAGATTCCAGCTACCAAGACATATGTGTTCAGCAATTCGTTCTTCCCCCGCACAATTAAAGCATGGAATAATCTTCACCTTACCATAGTTACCCAACCAGATGTAAACTAAATTTAAGGTAGCTCTTTCTTCCCAAAAACCCTTTCTGGCTTAAGTTCTCCCTCCACCACCTCCAGTTTAAATTCCAATTTGGAATATTTTCGAGGACCAAGAAACCAACAACCAAGTCAAGGGTTGACATCCAGGCCAGGACAGCATCAGTTACTGGGTGAATGGCTTTGATGCCATCATGGAAAATCTTCAGTGGACGGTCATTCACAGTGTGTGGGATGGTCTGGTCTGGATGTCCACATTTGCAAGCAGGGCTGTCTGTCATCCCCCACTTATGCAGGTGATGGGCTGTTCTTGCATGGAGGGTGCGGATTCTGTTCAGGGTTAGCCATTGCTTGCGATGGAGGTCGAATCCCTGTGGTTTCACTGTGGGGTCTGTGACGACTTCTCCGTTGTTGGTGTTGGCATCTTTCCAGGCTCTGTGCCACTCTGTCTTGGAGTCAAAGTCTTCCTGGGATCTGGCTGAAGACCGGAAGGGTTTGCGGGACTTCAGGCGCATGTTGGGCAGATTGTTCAAGTCAGCATGGATGGGAAGGTCAGTGTTAGCCTCAATGGTGCACCAATCTTTCAACATCCTCTCCCTTCTGCGTATGCTGGGAGGGGCGATATTAGAGAGGACAGGGAGCCACTGCAAACGTGTTGACTTAAGCAGTGGGAGATTGTAACCTTTAGTGGTCCACCCTGTTTTGACTAATGCATTCCACCCGACATGCGCAAACAAATAGATGTAGTGTTTTGGTGTCACATTCGACCATTGCGCTTGAATAAAAGGTTATAAAACACTACCACTGGACCCGGCAAACCAAGAGAATTCAGTGATCCCACAAAAAGTAAAGGTAAATGAGGTCTCCTTTCCGCAAGGATTGAGTTTAGGTGAACATAAAGAATATAGTGTTATGGCCCTGTCCCACGATGCGAGTTCATTCAAGAGCTCCCCGAGTTTAAAAAAAAATCAAACTCATGGTAAGTATGGAGAATGAACTTAGCGAGTACGTCGGAGCTCGGGGACGTCTCTTAGCGGCTCGTAACGCTAACGGCAGGTACTCGGGAAGACTCGCTAATGGCAGGTAAGCTCGGGAAGACTCATGAAGATTTTTCAACGTGTTAAAAAATGTCCACGAGAGCCCTGAGTACCGATGAGCGGCCATTACTGTAAATCTCCGAGGTCGAATCAGGGCAAACTCGGGAGATCTCTTTGAATGAGCTCGTACAGTGGGACAGGGCTTTCAGCCCTTGAAATAGCACAGGTTCAGGGGGAATAAGTATAGAAAATACGAATTCTAAAAGTAAAAAAGTAGGTGTCATTTTTTCTCAGACCTGTGAGATCTTCTAACTGCCATAAACTTTCAAAGAGAGTCATTTCCTGAAGATTGGAATTTATGCCACAAAGGGTTGAAACATGCATTGCTTGATGAATGCTGTCATTTGGTGCATGTCTGAAGTAAATACCAGATGTGTCAGATGTGGACTGTGACTGGAAACGCCTGTTTCTAATTTCCAATTGGCAGAATTTCACCCACTAATTGTCACCAATGTGATTTAGTCTGGATAAAATCGATTTAGGTCATTGTGCAATGCAAAATTAAAAAACAGTGCCGCAAAATCCAAATTTAAGACATCTGATTAAATTTAGGATGTTAGTTTAGTTTTAGTTTAGAGATACAGCACGGAAACAGGCCCTTCGGCATACAGAGTTTGCACCAACCAGCGATCCCCGCACATTAACAATATCCGACACACACTAGGGATAATTTACACATACGCCAAGCCAATCAATCTACATACCTGTATGTCTTTGGAGTGTGGGAGGAAATAAAAGATATCGGAGACAACCCACGCACGTCACGGGGAGAATATATAAACTCCGTACAGACAACACCTGTAGTCGGGATCAAACCTGGGTCTCTGGCGCTCTAGGCACTGTAAGGCAGCAACTCTACCACTGTGCCACCATTCCGTCTTCTGACAGAATCAATTTGCGTTGAGAGGAGAAGGAATGAAGGTGTGTTTACACTTCTGGATGTATTCTATTGGCATTTAATTTATGGGAAGGATGAAGAGGATCACAAATGCAGGGAAATTGAACAGGTGGGCAAAAACTACAGTGAAGTTACAACGGGGGATTACAACTGTCCTAACATGGACATTATATATGACAGAGCTGGGGAGGGGAGTAATTGTTGAAGCATATTTAAAAGAATGTGCTTGACCAACATATTTTTGGCCCAGTGAAGAAGTCATCTCGTAATGGAGATTTAGACAAACTAAATGGGACAAGGTTCAGCATGGGGGTATCTGGGGGATAGCAAAAAAAAAAGTGTTTGGGCCTCCCTAAAGTGGTCATATGGAAAAGGGTTGTTTCAATGGGAGAGGAACAAATCTCACTTGTAAACTGGAATCAAGATCATGAGGGAAAACTGTAATTAATAGTGTAATGAGATGGTGTGATTATAATCTACGTGGATTAGCATGATGCAGGTGGAAGATAATTAAATGCAGAAATCCCTGGATAAACACAAACATAAAGAATAAAAACAAGAAAATAAAGAACAAATGACAGATGTGAGAACCAGACTTCTGAAGCAGACTTCAGAAACAGCAGTTAGGTTGCTCAGTGTAAAAGCTTGCTGTGCCTCTGCTAATGTGTCACATAGTTTTGCTTTTCTTGACATGCAGCATAAATGATGTGATCTTTGCTGTCAGTTCCTGAAGGGGGAAAACAAAATGGAAACTATACTCTTCCAGTCACAGGGGAGTGCTGTTACTGGAAGAATGAATATTGCATCAATGAAAGAGCGGTGGTCCCATCTTCCTGTGGGATCCTGGGCACCAGGACAGATTGATGAAGAGCATTACTGCAGGAGATAAGTGCTTTGTGCATGGGAACCATGGAGAATTTACGACATCTGATCGAACTTAGTACGTTAGTTTAGTTTTAGTTTAGAGATACTGCACAGAAACAGGCCCATCGGCCCACCAAGTCTCCACCAACCAGCGATCCCCGCACACTAACACTATCCTACACACACTAGGTACAATTTACACATACGCAAAGCCAATTAACCTACAAACCTGTACGTCCTTGGAGTGTGGAAGGAAACAGAAGATCTCGGAGAAAACCCATGCGGTCACGGGGAGAACATACAAACTCCGTACGGACACCACCCGTAGTCGGGATCAAGCCTGGGTCTCCAGCGCCCTGAGCACTGTAAAGCAGCAACAGTACCAATGCGCCACCGTGCCACCCATTAAGAGACTTAATCTCCATGTCTCTCTCCATCAGTAGGTAACTGATGGGAGGATGCATAATGTATAGGATGTTACTTATCAAGTTTACCCAAACACCACCAAGTCCCACGTTCGCCAGCACAGAAAAGGGAAGTCCATCAAAATCATAGCACGGCATTACAAGCTGCACTCCACATTGCTCGCCTTCCTGCCTTGGACTTTGTTCGGAAAGGGTCTTAAATGTAGATTTTCAGTATCCCATGATAAAATGAAAGCAAGCTCCAGCACTCCAAAGTCCAAAACAGCTTCACAAGGTTTGGACAGTAGGTCTGTCCTTCAAAATTATGAGAGGAATAGATCAGGTAGATGCACAGTGTCTTGCCCAGAGTAGGGGAATTGAGGACCTGAGGACATAGGTTTAAGGTGAAGGGGAAAAGATTTAATATGAATCTGAGGGGTCATTTTTTCACACAAAGGGTGGTGGGTGTATGGAACAAGCTGCCAGAGGAGGTAGTTGAGGCTGGGACGATCCCAACATTTAAGAAACAATTAGACAGGTACATGGATAGGACAGGTTTGGAGCGATATGGACCAAACGCAGGCAGGTAGGACTAGTGTAGCTGGGACATGTTGGCCGGTGTGGGAAACTGGGGCCGAAGGGCCTGTTTCCACACTATATCACTCTATGACTCTAAATGTCTCATAAACACCAGATCAATGCATTTCGTTGTCTCTGTACTGTACACTGACAATGACAATTAAAATTGAATCTGAATCTGAATCTGAAGGCAGCAGACAACTGCTGTGGTTCCTACATAGATTTAGATTAGTTTTAGTTTAGAGATACAGCATGGAAACAGGCCCTTCGGCCCACCAAGTTCACGCCGACCAGCGATCCCCACACACTAACATTATCCTACCCACACTAGCAACAATTTACAATTTTACTAAGCCAACTAACCTGCAAACCTGCATGTCTTTGGAGTGTGGGAAGAAACCAGAGATCCCGGAGAAAACAGGTCAGGGAGAACATACAAACTCCTTCCAGACAGCACCCGTTGTCAGGATCGAACGCAGGTATCTGGCGCTGTAAGGGAGCAACTCTACCACAGCGCCACCATGCCACACCACTTCCACTTCTCCATTTGTACCACGTCCACTGACTCACATTCATGTAATGGCGCATGTAAACTTGAGTTGTAGTGTGTAGGGAGCGGTATGTTTTATTCCTGTTTCAAGATAACCACAAATTACACCATGCTTTGAGAACAAGGTTTTGGGATCAGTAGGACAATAGAAATTAATTCTATTTTTAGTCTTTTGAATCTGAAACCAGTAGTGGGTTGAGATAAAAATGTATCGAGTTACTACAGAGATAAAATTTTGTGTAGTTTTGCCAGGAGTTTGCTTTTCGTTGGCACTAAATTAAGAGAACAGAAGCATAAAAGACCATAAACCAGATGCCGGTTTCCAGTACATTTGGGAAAATAGGTGTAAATGAGATTTAATTGTGTGTAAACATGATCAGGAATCTTGACACATTTCCATACAATTCGCAGGCTTTTCTAGTTCAGGACTTTGGATAGACAGAAGTGGATTCATAGTGTAATGTAGATGTGCAGAAAAGATGCCATTTAAATGTTTGTATGATTATGAGAAATTATTATCTATGTCTTTCAGAACTTCCATTAAACTTATGGATTCAAATAAAATATTTCACCATTTGAACTATAGGGCAGCACGGTGGCGTAGCAGTAGAGTTGCTGCCTTGCAACGCCAGAGACCAGGGTTCGATCCTGACCACCGGTGCTTGTTTGTACAGAGTTTGTACGTTCTCCCCGTGACCTGCGTGGGTTTTCTCCGAGATCTTCGGTTTCCTCACACACTCCAAAGACGTCCGGGTTTGTAAGTTAATTTGCTTGGTGTAAATGTAAAATTGTCACTATTGTGTGCAGGATAGTGTTAACATGCGGGGATCGCTGGTTGGTGCGGACTCAGTCGGCCGAATGGCCTGTTTCCGCGGGGATCTATAAACTAAACTGAAAACCATTTACAGAGATATTGACTGTTCGATTCATGTTCATCTCAATAAATATTTTAGACTGATCTAAGTGTGTAAGAGTAACTTTGGTGTGTTCATATTGCAAGTGTCCTAGAAACATAGAAACAAAGACTTGAACCTATCTCTTGAGTGAAAGATACAACTGAGAGAACATTTTGTTCCTCATCTGAACTTAGAAAAGAAGAAGAGAAATCTGGTGAAAATTCGGGAGAAATTAGGAGTGAAGGGCGGCATAGTAGGGCCGTAGTAAAATTGCATGGCCAGTGACCTGGGTTCAATCCTGACTACCGATGCTGTCTGTACGGAGTTTGCACATTTTCTCTGTGACCGCATGGGTTTCCTCCAGGTGCTCCAGTTTCCTCCCACATCACAAAGACGTGCTGGTTTGTAGGTTTATTGGCTTCTGTAAATTGGCCCCAGTGTGCAAGATAGAACTAGTGTACGGGTGATCGCTGGTCAGCGTGGACTCGGTGGGCCAATGTGGCTGGTTCCATACTGTATCTCTAAACTAAATAGAAGGCAAAACATTAATTCCCCCCCACGGACATTTTTTCACTGTACTCACACACTAAGGAGACAGGTTTTAGTGCCGTGAATGTTTTAAAAAACTTTTCAGAGGAAGTAAATTATGTTTAAATTTTAAATCAGACCTGAAACTATCTCCAAAACGCCCACTATTAAATAAAAGAAAGAAGATGGAGGAACGTGGTGGGTCAGGATCATCTGTGGATGTACAATCAACATTTCAGGTCTGGGTAAAGGGTCCCAATGTGCAAAGTGACTGTCCATTTCCTTCCACAGATGCTGCCTGACCCACAGTGTTACTCCAGCTGCTCTCCCTTTTTCTCCCTTACAGATACTTACTGAGAGCCTCTCAATCTGAACAAGGGTCTCGACCCAAAACATCATCTATTCCTTTTCTCCAGTGATGCTGCCTGTCCCGCTCAGTTACTCCAGCATTTTGTGTCTATCTTCAATGTAAACCAGCATCTGCAGTTCCTTCCTACAGTATTAATTATAGGATGGTTGGTGCATGGCTTAAGGAATGGAAAACACCAGGCAGGGAAGCTGGGTAGTATAATAAGGTCGGAAGGTCATAAGGGATAGGAGCAGAATTAGGCCATTTGACGCATTAAGTCTGCACTGCAATTCAATCATGGCTGATCTATCTCTCCTAACCCCTTTCTCCTGCCTTCTCCCCATAACCTCTGACACCCATACAATCAATAATGGCCCAGTATTACTTGAAAAGTTAAGAAATAAACAAACAATTATATAGGTAGAGAGTCTGGAGCACAGAGTTTACTTTTGAAAGCAGTTGCAGGGACTAAGCTACAATGCAATGAACAACCTCTATTTTACTTCGGAATCACGTGAGTGACTACGTAAAGAAGCCCCGCCTGGCCCTGAATCGGCATTACGTCAACGCTATTGGTAGAGGAAGAGCTGCAGAGCGCAGCTCCAACACAGCGGTAAGGAAACAGCCCGCAGGTAAGTAAAATTATTTTACTTCCAGGGCGTTTTCTAAACTCCGTAGGCTGGTGGGTAAACCAGGAGGAGTTAAATTAAAATATATATATTTTTTTTTTAAATTGCAGGTAAAACGTGTGTCCCAGGGTGTAGAAAAGTCGGGACAGCAGATTATTGCGGAGCAGGTTCCGATACCGGTGGCCGTTGAAATACCCGTTAGTGAGGCTTTGATTGCTCCACAAACAGAAACTTTGGAGGAAAACCCAGTGCCTAAAAAATATAAAAGAAAAGCTAAAAGGCCTGAGGTTTCTGAGGATTCTGATTCAGAAGGTCCAGAAAGAAAAGCCTTATGGCTCAGAATTCATCAAATGGAGAAAATGCTCCAAACTATAATCAACCAAGGGTCTAAGTACCCAGAATATTCCAGGCAACCCAACTGAGGGGGTTCCATATCATGAATATGGTGCCAGTTTGAATTGGGAATTTGAAACTCCAGTGCCCGGGATTGGGCTGGAGGAAGTCTCCTTGAACAAGTTTCCGGAGTACCAGGGCTGTATGAGACAGACCCTGAAAGTGGTGATTGAGGTCCGGAGTACACACCACAATACAAATATATTGATCCAGGTGTGCCTGATGTGGCACAAAGTTTTGCTATACCTGGAGGAGGCGGTGAGGCCATGGAAGAAAACCTGGCGGCCAATATTAATTATATGGTCTCTCACCCGCTTCAAGAAGCTGTTATGGTTGAGACAGCAGAATTGTATAAAACACCTATTAATTGTGCCTCATTGAAGGTACCTACGGTGAATCCGGCTATTTGGGCGCCAATGTCATCGATGATGCAGGCGCAGGAGATTCGATTTCAAAGAATCCTCAAGCTGATTTCAGCTGGCATTACTGCCTTTGGAAGATAAGTGGAAGGTTGTGGAGTGACCAAAGTTCAGAAGCATATGTTGGCTTTATTGTGCAACTCATTTTTTTGAGATAAATTGTATGAGGAAGATTGCCATTCGGCCTCTGTAACATCCAAGATTTGCAGGGTTGTGCAAGCCAAGCAATGTTCAAACTCCTGGTTATTTGTTCGGAGAAAATTTGTCTAAACAAATTAAAGAAATGGATGAAGAGGCAAAAACTATTGGCCTTATGAAACCCTTCAGTTTTGGCCAGAGAAGGGCTGGTCATATGAAAAGGGGATTTGATTTTGGAGCAGGAACAAGCAACGAGGCAGGAGTATGATAAGAAACAATTACCAGCCAGCACAGCCAAATGTGCACCCATTTATTGGGAAAAGGAGATCATTTCGTCCAGTTGGAGAGGTACAAAAACTTTATCCTATCAAAGAAGAATGTTTGGATGAACCTCAGATTGGTGGTAGACTCCGAATGTTTTATAATGAATGGGACAGTATAACAGCTGATCGTGTTGTATTAGATACTGTGTTTGGATCTACCATTGATTTTGTAGAAGGTATGGATCCATTGGGACAGAATAAGCCTAATCATTCTTTGATGTTTTCAGTTCTTGAAAAAATTCAAATTGACAAAGAGGTTAAGAATTTGTGTGAGAAAGGAGTTATTGAGAAAACAGGAGAGGATCCACATCAATTTGTATCAAATATTTTCCCCAGACCAAAGAAAGATGGGGGTTGTAGAATCATTTTAGATCTCACACAATTGAATACATTTGTCCAGTATAAACATTTTAAAATGGACACATTCAACACTGCAATGCAGCTGGTATCAACAGGTTGTTATATGGCTACAATAGATTTGAAGGATGCATATTATTCGGTCCCAATTCATCATAGTTTTCGCAGGTATTTAAAGTTTAAATGGATGGGACAGCTGTGGCAATACAAAGCATTACCTAATGGATTAAGTTCAGCACCTAGATTGTTCACTAAATTGTTGAAGCCAGCACTTGCACTGCTAAGGGCACAAAAACACATCGTTATGGCTTATCTAGATGACATTTTAATTGTCAATGCTAATCAGGAGTCAGCTGAATAATCAGTCTCAGCAACTACAAACTTGTTTGAAAAGTTGGTATTCCTGATTCATCCAACAAAATCTAAGTTACAGCCATCCCAAACCATTGAATAGCTGGGGTTTGTGATTAATTCAGTTACCATGTTGGTAACTTTACCAATGGACAAGGTGATAGTTTTGACAAATGTGTGTCAGAACCTGATTAACAAACCTCATCCCTCCATCTGAGAAGTTGCTAAGGTTATTGGGAAGTTGGTAGCAGCATTTCCAGCAGTAGAATTTGGTCCACTAAATTACCAAAATCTTCAAAGGGCAAAAACACAAGCGCTTATGCAGCGAGCAGGCCATTTTGATAGGCCAATGCAATTGCCAAAGGAAGCTTTATCAGAATTGCATTGGTGGGTTGAGAATGTTCCACAAGCTGCTAAGAACATTTTAGTTCAGCAGCCAGTAGTGTTTTTGCAAACTGACGCAAGTTCTCTCGGATGGGGGGCTACGGATAATGAGACCAGCTGTGGGGGCAGATGGGCTGTCCAAGAGGATTTATTGCTCCAAACATATGGTATTAATTATTTGGAGCTACTGGGAGCATTTTATGGATTAAAAGCTTATTGTTCTACATTAAAAGATTTGCATGTCCAAATACAAATAGACAATACCACAGCTGTGGCATATAATCAATCACATGGGTGGTGTCAGATCAATATCATGTGATCATCTGGTAAACCAGATGTGGCAATGGTGTATTGGTAAAATATTTGGCTTTCAGCTATTTATCTCCCAGGGAGAGACAATGTTGTGGCAGACAAAAGATCACGAATATTTTAAGACAATACAGAATGGATGTTAAATCCACAAATTTTCAAAAATATTGTCAGTCGGTATGGAGTACCGGACATTGATCTGTTTGCATCTAGATTGAATCACCAATTGCCCAAATACGTGTCTTGGGAACACGATCCAGGGGCAGTAGCGGTGGATGCTTTCTCGCTACACTGGGGGAATACGTTCTTTTATGCTTTTCCCCCATTCTGTCTGATTGGGCAATGTCTCAAGAAAATAGCGCAAGACGCTGCCAAAGGCATTTTGGTGGTGCCAAATTGGCCTACGCAGTCATGGTTCCCATTGATGCTTAAAATGATTGTTGAACCATGTATGACAATTCTCAGTTGCGACAGTCTGATGACACAACCAGTAACAAAAGAAATTCATCCATCGCATGATCATATGAATTTGTTGATCTGCAGGTTCTGACCAGACCATTGCAAGAGTTTGACACTGTCGGACAGGACCGTGGATGTTATAGATGCAGCTTGGAGGAATAGCACTAAAAAACAATATATGTCGCATATAAGGAAATGGGAAGCTTTTTGTACACAGTCAAAGATATCTTATCATACTGCAAACATTTCAAATGTATTGGAGTTCCTTGCTGGGTTACATTTTGATGAGCATTTGAGTTATAGTGCCATTAATTGTGCTCGTAGTGCATTGTCGTCCTACTTCGGACAAATTTCTGATCGGGATTCAGTTGGGTCTCACCCATTAGTATCCCGATTCATGAAAGGAATTTTAATAAAAAATCCTCCCAAGCCAGATATACAGAATTTTGGGATGTTAGCATTGTTCTCACTTTGCTTAAGCAATGGACTCCAATTACTTCAATGTCTTTGCAGAAGTTAACATTGAAGGTAGTAATGTTAATGGCATTGGTATCAGCTCAAAGAGGACAAACTTTGCAATTGTTACGGTTGGATTGCATGCATGTGACTGCAGATAACATTGTGTTTTATGTTTATGACCTGATCAAACAAAGCAGACCAGGGAGAACTGGAGCTACGGTAATGTTTAAAGCATATCCTATCGATGAAACATTGTGTGTAGTAAGCATTTAACTCAAAACATTGAGGTAACCAAAAATCTCAGAGGTTCTGAGGAAGCATTATTGATAACGCACAAAAAACCACATACAAAAATTTCAGTTCAAACCATTTCTAGATGGTTAAAACAGGTTTTGGATCTAGCAGGAATAGACACTGATGTGTTTAAATCTCACTCCACGAGGGCGCCAGCGACGTCCGCGGCGAAGGTACAGGACGTACCACTCGATCAAATTTTTAGAGGCCGCAGGGTGGTGTAGAGAAGAAACGTTCAAAGTTCTACAATAAACCTGTTGTCACGGTGCCAGGATTTGGGCACGCAGTACTGGGTTCTCTTTAAATGCTTGCTTTGTTTTATATTATCGATTTATATTATCGATTTATGTTACCATTGACATCATTTATCATTTTTCTTTTGTAATTTTCCCCTACGATAGAGGGGTTATTATTTTAGAAAATTGTTCTTTTTTAAAGGACTTATTACATAAATTGTAACAATGTCTTAAAATACCATCTACTCACTACTGTTTTGACTAAACAGAGAGTCGTATGGAATGAATCTACGACATAAAAAACACAGAGTTTTAAAATCTTCACGTAGTCACTCACGTTACTCCAAAGTAAAATAGTAAGATTAAACGAGAACTTACCTGTTCGAAGTTTGATCTTTATTTTATGAGGAGTTACGATGAGGGATTACGTGCCCTCCGCTCCCAACCCTCATAATATAAATGATCATCTGGTAGTTCTAGTCTATGTTGGGCCTTGCTATCTTACTCCGGCTATTGGTTCTGTGTTTTTCATGCCGCTGCTTTGAAGTATGCCGATCAAGCGCCAGGCGGGGCTTCTTCACGTAATCCCTCATCGTAACTCCTCATAAAATAAAGATCAAACTTCGAACAGGTAAGTTCTCGTTTAATCTTACTATTTATTTCGCATGATAGCTGAGAATCACAGGAATATTCCTCAATACCTGAGAAAATGAAGAGGCCAACTGTAACAACACTCTCTACTCTTGATTCTGTCACATGTCATAAATAACGCCATGGTGTGGTTGTTTTCAGTAGAGATAGATCATAAGATCATAAGTGATAGGAGCAGAATTAGGCCATTTGACCCATCAAGTCTACTCCGCCATTCAATCATGACTGCTCTATCTCTCCCTCCTAGCTTCATTCTCCTGACTTCTCCCCATAACCTCTGACATCTGAAGTAATCAAGAATCTATCTATCTTTACCTTAAATCAGGTAGATAGATAGATTATGTGGTGACTTGGTCTCCGCAGGATTCTTTAGCAAAGAATTCTACAGATTCACCGCCCATCAAAAGTTAAATCTTCATGTTTTCTTGAATAGGCATTTCATATTAGTAGTCTTTAAATTCTCAGATGTAATATTCTATCGCCATAAATGTTAAATTATTTAAGTGGCGTGTTCCCTTCTGTAACTGGTTTATTGTAAAATATGACACATTAGCTCATATGCACAACAAAATCAATTATGAAGAGCCATGAACCTAACTTGGAACTTTAGAAACTCAACATTTGCTCCAAAATTGATACTGAAGTAGTTATAACTCCCTAGCTCATTTCCCACTGTTTCACGTGGGAGTTCCCATCTCAAAGATAACAAGCAAGACCAGTTACCATAGTTCACTCCTGAGCTTTCACAATTATTAGGAAATTTAAATCTGTGGCAAGGGAGGCATAATCTTTCCTTCTAGGTCCCAGAGGAGCTTTCCACTAGAGACATTCTAAAGGGCTTGTCTTTCGTGTTACTTGAATGTGCCAGAGTCTTTGGACTTTACATGCATAGTTATTTTTACGTACACCACTATACACTGCTAATATCAGTCCAAATTTGCAGCCTGGTCTGAGAATAACATTGAGATCAATACTTTTTCTGAAGTGACGTGGACCCAAAAATATCTTACACCTTTCAAATCTCCAAAGAGCCTTTAACCCACACCAAGAGCTATCTACTAATGACCTATTCTGATGGACCATTGGTGTTTCTAAGGACAGGAGGGTTTTTTATTAAAGATAGACTAAATGGACAGGTAATAGCATCACAAAATACCGAGGTCCAAATCTCCAAATGGATAAATGTAAACTATGGGTAGGCTTAACAGTTACTTCTCCATCATCTTTGGTGCTAATTTAAATCTCATTCTAGCTCTATGTGCAATATTTATCAGGTTCCATTGAAGCCACGTTAATTTTTCTTTTGTGATCCAAAGAGACTTATTTAATCTGACACTAAATTATTTTCCTTTGGTTGTGCACTCTAAATATCTAAGCAAAAACTTTATATGACGTATTCGTACATTGTCTATTTTGATCGGATGCAAAAGTGGAACTGTATTTTACTACAAAATTGGTATTGATTTATTTTTGTTGTGTGTACAGTGAAAAACTATTTTTTATGTAATATCCAGGTAGATCATCCAGACATAAATGTAGAATATCATGAATATCCAAACCATGTAGAATATAATGTTACAATTCCAGAAAAAAAGTGCAGATAAAAGAAAGACTGCATTGACCATAACAAAGTACTTTGGGGGGGTTGAGAACCAACTTCGATAGCAAAACTATCAAAAGTCACATTTCTTTGTAATGTTGTCAACCAGAAAACGCCAGAGGCTTCCAAAGGGCAGTTTTGTTGGATTGGGGAGAAGGTATCAAGTTCTATTGTATCTTCATAGATATCGCCCAATCCAGACGACTATAAATGGATCGATTGTAATCATCTATTCTCTTTCCGCCGACTGGTTGGTACGCAACAAAACTTTTAACTGTATATCGGTACACGTGACAATAAACGAAACTGAACTAAAATGCTATTATTCTATTGAGGGTTCATTGATGGCAGTCAAACAGCTAATTGTGATCAGCATGCATTCAGATTTCTTTTATATGTTGCAGCGAGGCAAAGCATCCCACAGAGAGCAGATGGTCATGAAATTGATCCAAGTGATTCAGGTACATCAATGGATCCACATCCAAATCTATCAGACAGACAATTAATTGTAGTATTTAAAAACAATTTGAACTGAACCGAACATCGAAACAGTCCCTTCGGCCCAATGAGTCCATGCTGATCATCGATCATTGATCATCCATTTACACAAGAACTCTGTTATCCCATTTTCGCATCTACTCCCTACAAACCAGGGCAATTTGAAGAGGCCAATTTAACCAACAAACCCACATACCTTTAAGATGTGGAGGTTAATCAGAGCACCCGGAGGAAGCCCACACAGTCATGGGGAAAACGTGCAATCCAAGGTCAGGATTTAAGTAGTTTCTGACGTTGTGGGGAAGCACCTCTACCCACCGCGCTGCCGTGCCATCAGGAAAATTTTCTGAGCTCTCTTGTTTCACGTCACGGCAGTCACGGTGGTGCTGCAGTAGAGTTGCTACCTTACAGCAGGAAACCCGGGTTCGATCCCGATTACGGGTGCTGTCTGTACGGAGTTTGTACGTTCTCCCCGTGACGTGCGTGGGTTTTCTCCGAGATCTTCGGTTTCCTCCCACATTCCAAAGATGTACAGGTTTGTAGGTTAATTGGCTTGGTAAATGTAAAAAATGTCCGTAGAGAGTGTGGGATGGTGTGAATGTGCGGGGATCGCTGGTCGGCACGGACCCGGTTGGCCGAATGGCCTGTTTCCGTGCTGTATCTCTAAACTAAGCTAAAATCACAGTTTCAGGTGGTGGATTGGCCAAATTTATTGCAAGTGCCAGCATGTGCACTCACAGCTGAGAGGTCATAACCTAGCCCTAAAAGTGCATTGGTGTTTCTAAGGACATGATGGTGTCTGATTAAAGACAGACTAAATGAACAGGTAACTGTATCACAAAATACCAAAGTCCAAATCTCTATATGGATGAATGTAAACTATGGGTAGGCTTAACAGTCACTTCTCGATCATCTTTTGATGGACCTAGCGCTAAAAGTACATGTTGCACTTCACACATATGACAATAAGGCATTATTGAAACTTTAATTTAAAAAAAATCAAGAACCAACCATCAGCATGATCTCCAAGCTCTTAACATCAGTCAAGGTATCTTTATTCTTAACTTCCCAGACTTGGTTCATTTGAACCTGCGGATAGATGTCACATATCAGATCTTTGCTTATCTTGGAAGCATCTCTCATCTTTGAAAGTAGAAATCCCCAATGAAGTTCGCCATTGCCTTACGTGTTCAGTACAACTTTTAGTTGCACGAAGGAAGTGTGTTTGAGGACCATGACATGAAACATGATGCTAAGATCACGTTCCATTGAGCAGCAATAATTTCTACCCTTCTGAACTTGGATTGCTTCTGAAACTTGGATTACCTACAGCAGATATTTCAAGGTATTTCAAGGTGTTGCCTGGGTTCCAGCAACTAAGTTACAGAGAAAGGTTGAACAAGTTAGGTCTTTATTCTTTGGAGCGCAGAAGGTTAAGGGGGGACTTGATTGAGGTCTTTAACATGATGAAAGGGATAGACAGAGTTGACGTGGATAAGCTTTTCCCATTGAGGGTAGGAAAGATTCAAACAAGAGGACATGACATGAGAATTAAGGGACAGAAGTTTAGGGGTAACATGAGGGGGAACTTCTTTACTCAGAGAGTGCTGGCTGTGTGGAATGATCTTCCTGCAGAAGTGGTGGAGACAGGATCGATTTTAACATTTAAAAGTAAAGTGGATAGGTATATGGGCGGGAAGGGAATGGAGGGGTATAGTCTGAGTGCAGGTAGATGGGACTAGGGGAAAATAAATCGTTGGCACGGATTGGAAGGGCCGAGAAGGCCTGTTACCGTGCTGTAATTGTTATATGGTTATATGGTTATATGATATTAGAAATATATCGCCCAGTTTAGAGACAATGTAACATCGACCTAAAACTGTTGTGTGCTGATCCCACACGAATTTCCACAATTTAAATTAATTTTGCTGTTGTAGGTGAAAAAAATCCTTCATGAAGGACATCTCTCATGACCTGCTTAAGGATTTGTTATGGATTATAGGGGTACATAGCAGAAATACTAAAAAAAAAAGCCATTGTGAATTTTATATTTTTAAGGATTAGCATATTGTTCGCTTTCCACTCTGGTTAAGAGACTAAAAGTTTGTTTGGTTGAGTTGTTTAAAATATTAAAAGGTTTCTTCTCAGTAGCTACAGAGACATTTATCCACTGCTGGGTTAATCCAGAACTAGGGGATAGAGGAGTTTATCTCGAGTGCCACTGCAAAATAGGTGGTGGAGTATATTCTGGTTGTAAGCTGGGCTCTCCACGTTGTATCCCAGTTCCTCAGCTCTCCACTTTGCATCTCTCTTGAATTCACATGTTCCCCAGCCAACAATGGGCCCACCAGGGCACCACCCTGCCTGAGGTCATTTGTGGCTGGCCCTGGTACTTTCACGCCTCTAGCTCTTCAGCTCCCCCCCTCCCCACCCCATGCTTTCAGTCTGAAGATGGGTCCCAACCATAATCATCACCTATCCTTTTTCTCTAGATGTACCACCTGGCCCGTTGAGTTACTCCAGCTATTTGTGTCCATCTTTGGTATGAACCAGCATCTGCAGTTCGTTGTTTCTAAGACATGGGACATATTTTGACTGTGAACTCAACAAATTACCAGTAGTAGCAACTAATGCTGGGGTGATAAAAATGGCTTGAAACCAAGAGTTGCAGGTGGCCATTGTGGACGGATCAATGTGATCGCCTTGTCTGTGCGTGTTCTCACCAATGAAGAGGCCACATCGAGTCCATTGAATACAATAGATGAGGCTGTAGGACATGCATGTGAACTTCTGTCTCATCTGGAAGGTCTAAGATGAGGGAGGTACAGTATAGGGATAGGGGTTACACCTCCTAAGGTTGCAGGGTATAATGGCTGGGGAAGGATGAGTGAACCAAGGAGTCAAGCGGAGTGTGTTCCCTGTGTAAAGCAAAAAGATGGTGGAGAGGGGGAGATGTGACTGGTGACGAGATTGCGTGTGAACCAGGGAGGCACATAGAGAGTGGTCCCTGCGGAATACAGAAAAGGATTGCTTCCAGTTCTAACCCATTTTAATCCCCCTTTCCATCCCACACCAATCTGACAGACCTTGGCCTCCTCCACTGCCAGGGTGAGGTGAAACACAAACAAAATGAACAGCAACCCATATTCCACCTTACAACCCAACGACATGAACAAGAATTCTCTAATTCAAGGTGCAGTAACCTCCTCCCCCTCTGACCCTTTGTCTATCATTCTGACCAACCCTGGTCCTCGCACACACTCCCATCTTTCTAAACCTCCCTGCCCATCCCCCTATCTCCAAGTTTCTTGCCCTTCCCCCACCTACTGTACACTTTCTGCCTATAACCCACACACACCTCTTACTTGATCATCCTCTTCACTGTTCCCGTCTGCCCACCATCACTCCCTTATTTAGTTCCATTAATCACCTTCCTCTCTTATCAAGCTCCATAATCTGCAGCCTTTTGACGTCTCCATTTATCACCTCCCATCCTATGTCACTATCTCTACCTTTCCCTCCCCTACCTGACTCCACCTGTCCAACAACCCCTCCTCACCTGTATTTATCTATTATTTGCCAGCCCTTGCCCTACCAGTCCCCTCAGCCTCTTCATACTGATTAACTTCCCTCTGTTCTTTCACACCACATGAATGGTTTTGACCCAAAACATTAACTGCCCATTTCCCACCATAGTTTAGTTTAGAGATCCAGCGTGGAAATAGGCCCTTTGGCTCACCGAGTCCGCGCCGACCAGCGATCGTCACACATTAATGCTATCTACACACACTAGGGACAATTTACACATCTACCAAGCCAATTAACCTACAAACCTGTATGTCTTCGGAGTGTGGGGGGAAACCGGAGATCCCAGAGAAAACCCACACAGGATACGGGGAGTTTGTACAAACTCTGTACAGATAGTACCCGCAGTGAGAATCGAACCTGGGACTCTGGTGCTGTAAGGCAGCAACTCTACCACTGTGCCACCATGTCTCATGTCTCTATCTGTTGACATCAATTTGTTTGTCTTTAAATCATCATTTTGGATAAAACATATCAAAGTTATGCTTGAAAATGTAGACATAAATTAATACAGATTTCTAGAATGAGATTTGGAATCTATTCTTTAAAATCCAAGTAAATATTTTAATTCTTGCAGCATGGAAAATGGATAATGGTGTTCAATTATCCGAAGGAATAATAAAAGTGCAAATAAATTATTCACAGATGAATAGCGACAAGACTGCTTATTTCATAGGTGACAGGCTCTGTGATAATATTGTATCTTTCTGTTCCATTTACAGTACATTAGCAGGGGCTGAAAGTGACTTTGTGTAACCCTGACTATGACAAAACCGAGTCATCTAGCGTAACTAACATAAAATCAAGAATAATTTGTAGCCCTTGCCTCGACTTGCTTCTTTGTCAGTATTAAGCCACATTGCTTAATTTGCAATGTTTTAACGATGTTGCACGTTTAAAAAAGATACATATATTAAATATTAATAAAACATCCTCTCTAAAACTTGTGTGAATTTTTTCTTCTTTTCCAATTCAAGATATTCTCTGGTCTCCCGTTGTAAGAAAACCTTAATGGGCCTGTCCCACTCAGGCAACTTTTTAGGCGACTGCAGGAAACTATGTGGTCGCCACATGGTCACCACATGTTCGCGGGTGGTACAAGGAGTCGCCGTCATGGTCGTGAGGAGTTCCTGCATTCTGGGAACAAGTCACGGCCTCATTATGGTCACTGCAAATTTTTCAACATGTCGAAAAATTAGCAGACACCAGAATGAAGCCGCCATGGGGAGTAGTGAGAATTCTCGTGCCGTAGGTGGATTGCCAGGAGGTTCTAGTGGGTTGACAGAGGTTCTAGTGGGTTGCTGACCGGTGAATTTCATTGGCACATTGGGAAAAAAAACGGTAAGCAGTAGTTTTCTGAACCACGGATAACCGACCGGTAATGTTAAATGTCTGCTGAGCTTCTCAGCTGAATATCTCTGGCTTCTTAAAAGTTATCTCCACTCCTTCTCCCTCCTTCTCCCTCCCTTCATTCCCTCTGATCCCCCTCTCCCCTCTCTTTTAAAGGACTTACCGTACGCTGTGCTTTCGCCGTCTTAAATACAGCGCCAATCTTCCTGTCCTTCGCAGTTTGTGTCTGTATCGACTTGGCTTTGCACCGTGTGAATTTCACTCAGACAGCATTCCCCCACTTGCCCTGTCCCCCGCCTGCAAAACGGGCTGGTGAAGGAAGCGATGTGTATGTGTGTGTTCCACTCTGACAGTCTAGTTGACAGTTTTTCAGGCGACCGCCGGCAACTTGACAGTCGCCTGAAAAATTGCCCAAGTGGGACAGGCCCCTAAAGCATATTTATGAAGTGCAAGTGCAAAACTATGTTTATTCTGGTATAGAAAAGAATCCCCCCTCTGGGTGAATCTCAATTATTGGGTGTTGTTCGATAATAAAGATACCTCACCCACCATACTTAGGAGCACGACAACTTCTCAAATACTTCTCTAAAGTAACAAATTTGTATTTACTTATTGGGAATGGAAGTCCACTGTATATTTATTAACTTCTCTGCAAAAAAAGCAATAATGTAGTCAAAAGTTTGGGATTGTTCAATAGTAGTAATTTAAATGTAAGATAGACACAAAAAGCTGGAGTAACTCAGCGGGACAGGTAGCATCTCTGGAGAGAAGGAATGGGTGACGTTTCGGGTTGAGATCCTTCTGCAGACCGAAGAAGGGTCTCGACCCGAAACGTCACCCATTCCTTTGCTCCAGAGATGCTGCCTGAGTTACTCCAGGTTTTTGTATCTATCTTCGGTTTAAACCAGCATCTGCAGATCCTTCCTACATAATTGAAATGTAAATGACACCCATGTCATGAACACTCTGAAATCATATCAGAAGGAAATCAGAAGGATGAGGACCCACAATCCAGTTTATATCAACGGGACAATGGTGGAGAGGGTCAATAACTTCAAATTCCTGGGCATGCATATATCAGAAAATCTTTCCTGGACCCAGCACACCGATGCAATTGTAAAGAAGGCACATCAGTGACTCTACTTCCTGAGAAGATTGCGGAGAATTGGCATGTCGAAGAGGTTTCTCCTAAACTTTACAGGTGCACGGTAGAGAGCATTCCGACTGGTTGCATCGTGACCTGGTACGGCAACTTGAACGTCCAGGAGCGAAAAAGACTACAAAAAGTTGTGACCACTGTCCAGTTCATCACCGGCTTTGACCTCCACACCGTCGAAGGGTAGTTGCTGCCTCATAAAAGCAGCCAAAATCATCAAGGACATACACCATCTTGGCCACACACTTATCTCATCACTGCCATCAGGAAGAAGGTACAGGAGCCTGAAGAAAGTAAGGTCCAAGATCAGTAACAGCTTCTTCCCCATAGCCATCAGGCTATTAAACACAATGAACTGCAAAATAATATATTATTATATGCTCTTTGCACAATATTTTTATTATTTATTGAACTTTTTCTTTTTTTTCCTGTTATATACAATGTTTACACATTCACATATTCTGTTGTGCTGCAGCAAGTAAGAATTTCATTGTCCCGTCCAGGACATATGAAAATAAAACACTCTTGACTTCTTGACTTGACTCTTGATAATGTAGCTTAAAAAAATGAGACAGGTTATGTCATGTCAGAGCTACTGTATCTTTTCAAGGTTACGAAGTAAGCCCGACATTAAACATGACTGTAAAGCACCATATGCACAAGTGCTGTACTAAAGTTGAAAATCCAATAAAATTAGTTCAACGGAAATACCTCTTTACAATAATTTTAAGTGAATTGATCTCCATTTAGCCACCAATGCGTTTTACTCCAGTGCACTAAATTCAAGAGTCTTAATTTAAGACCAAATAATTAGTTCTTCTGAGGAATACCAAAGGCAATTTTAGCTCAGCTTATTCTTCATATCTGCTCAATTAACCTCAAAGGTCTTCAGAACAAAAGTCAGTGTGACGCACGTCAACTGAATTGGAAAATACCAACTATCTGTCAAGATATTGACATTTGTCAGTGTCTGTGGCAGTGCCCAGAACAGAAATGAGCCTGTCCTGTGTGGATAAACCTAGTTGTGAGCTTAGATCTGGGCATTAAAATGCAGAGACTGTGACAGCAAATTGTCATAAAGGACACCTTTCAGTACTCTGTATCATAGTGGTTACACATTCATTGACACCAGGATATTTCACAAGAATGACAATAAGAAGAGACTTCATTGCTCAATTAATGTCAAGGCAATCAATTTAAGGAAACATGTTCTGTAGCATAATATGTAGCTGATAGTAGTTCTCCTAGCTGCCAGGGCTATGATGCTTTGCTGGGATATCTTGGGTCCCTCATTTGACCTTTAGCAGACGCTATTTTGGTTCATCTTTGTAAGAACTGTGTTTAGAGACATGTGTGCTCAAAATGCTTGAAGAACGTAAATGAACTTCCTAAAGGATGAAAATCAATCTACAATTTTTGTGAGTCAATATACTACTGTAGTCCTTGGAGACCAAAGTTCAATATTAATCCTGTCCGCAATTAAACCAATTGAGCTTGTGACCCACTTCGTTTACAGTATTGCCATCTTCTCCTCCCCCACAATGACAATCCAGGTACAGGTAGGGGCTCATAAATATTGAAACTTTAGGGTAATTTTAAAAATGTGCAGAGACCCGGGTGCAATCTTGGCCTCGGGTGCTGTCTGTGTGCTGCTGTGACTGCTGTGGTTTCCTCCTACATCCCAAAGACGTGTAGGTTTGTAAGTTAATTGGCCTCTGCATGTCAGGAGGTTATTTATCCAGTGTGTCAGGTTTGTATGTGAATGGGTGATCGATGGTCGGCGTGGACTGGATGGGCCGAAGAGCCACTTACCATGTGTAGGAAGGAACTGAGGATGCTTGTACTATTCATGCCTCTAGTTTCCCTCTCCCCTGACTCTCAGTCTGTAGAAGAGTTTCGACCCAAAACATCACCCATTCCTTTTCTCCAGAGATGCTGCATGAGCTTGTTACCGTACCACATTGCTAAACGAAATCAGAGAATACAACTTTCTCTCCTGTTCCTGCCACAACCGCTGCTTTTCAGCATCTTTACAGACCTTCCAAAACCACCCCTTTCGACTACTCGGTTATAGAGGACAATCAGCAATAACGGATACAACCTCCCACCTCCCCATGGTCTGTTTTAAAAGGGGTCTACTGTACTTGTAAGGTGACAGAAATGCATCGGTCTTGAATTTGGTTTGTGGAATCAACTGCCTGTGCACACTGTAGATAGGTTGGGAAAGAAGGTAAATGGCATACTTGCCTTCATCAGTCAACACATTGAGTATAGATCCTGAGAAGACATGTTGTAGCTGTATTAAATGTTGGTTAGGCTACCTTTGGAATATTGAGTGAAGTTCTGATCCCTGCATTACAAGAAGGGAGTGGAGGCTTTGGACAAGGTGTAGAGGAGGTCCACTCGGATATTGTCTGGATAAGGAAGTATTAACTGTAAGGAGAGAAACATAGAAACATAGAAACATAGAAATTAGGTGCAGGAGTAGGCCATTCGGCCCTTCGAGCCTGCACCGCCATTCAATATGATCATGGCTGATCATCCAACAGTATCCTGTACCTGCCTTCTCTCCATACCCTCTGATTCCCTTAGCCACAAGGGCCACATCTAGCTCCCTCTTAAATATAGCCAATGAACTGGCCTCAACTACCCTCTGTGGCAGAGTTCCAGAGACCCACCACTCTCTGTGTGAAAAAAGTCCTTCGCATCTCGGTCCTAAAGGATTTCCCCCTTATCCTTAAGCTGTGACCCCTTGTCCTGGACCTCCCCAACATCGGGAACAATCTTCCTGCATCTAGCCTGTCCAACCCCTTAAGAATTTTGTAAGTACAAACTGAGGCTGTACAAACTTGGATTATTTTCTCAGGAGTGTCGGAACCCAAGAGGCAACCTGATGGAAGTGTATACATTTATGAGGCACATAAATAAGATAGTCAGATGTTTTTTTCTCCACAGTGGAAATGCCAATTACTACAGAACAAGTGAGAGGGGGAAATATTAAGAGAGATTTATGAAGCAAGTATTTATACTGAGAATAGTTTGTCCTTGGAACGCACTGCCAGGGGAAATGGTGGAAGCAGATGTTACAGTAGTGTGTCAGAGTTATTTAGACAAGTCCAAAAACAGGCAAGGAACTTGGGGATGTAATCTGAAGAAGGGTAATCTTGATCCAAAACATCACCCATTCCTTCTCTCCAGAGATGGTGCCTGTCCCGCTGAGTTACTCCAGCATTTTGTGTCTACCTTCAGGGATGTAGATCATGCAGATGTTTAGTTTAGGTTGATTCAGGGTAGTACATCCTTATTAGCATAAGGGGCCGTTACTGTGTCATAGAGTCAGAGTCATACAGTGTGGAAACAAGCCCTTAGTCCAACTTGCCCTTCAGCCCAACTTAACCACATCGAACTACATGCCCCATTTATATTAGTCCCTGTGTAGTACAACAGTAAAGTACACTGTGCTGTGATGCCGAGTTCAAATTTCACTTCGGAGTCATGTGAGTGACTTCGTAAAAACCCCGCCAGCACGCATGCACGACATATCGTCGTACGCATTGCACACCGACAGGCTGGGAGGAGCGCCTCTACCGGCAAGCTTAAAAAAGGAACCCTCAGGTAAGGACAGCTAACCTAGAGTGGTTAGGGCACTCTGTCTCTCATATTTGCATTTCAGAGTACCCACTATCGAGCATGGACAAAGCTCGAGGAAAGAAAAGGGCTGCTTCCCGGCAGACTACGGACGACAAAGGGACCGCGGGCAGGAAACAGCGGGCAACAATGCCTGAGCTGGCCTTTGAGCATACGGCAGCCCTCGACTTCATACCACTACAGTCCGGAGGACCACCGCGGACTGGTGGTAAGGCCGCTCGGAGGCCAGGCAGCCCCGTTGAATCGGTAGCCCCCGACTTCCTACCGCTACAGTCAGGAAGACCACCGCGGACTGGTGGTAAGGCCACCCGGAAGTCGGGCAGCCCCATCGACTCGGTTGAGTCCGGGCCTGATGACCTGCCGTTCGCAGAAAGCGACGGCGTTCGTTTATCCCGCATGGAGCGGATGGTGGAGCAGTTGCTCCAACGTGACCTACTCCAGCAGGAGTCTGGTCACTGTGGGTCTCTTCGCAGACCCACGGCAGTACACTATTCAGGTCTGCCCAATGTCTCACCCTCCTCACAGGGGAGCATTAGGAGTCAGGGCTGGGCTGACTCCGAAGAGGGGTTGGCTGAAGAACCCAACTTGCTGGGGGTGCAAGAAGACGAGCTCCTGGGTATGGTATCGAGATTCGCAATACCATCCCAGAAGGGACAGCCATTACATCCGCAGCTGGCAGCGAGTATCAACTATCTAACAACGCACCAGCTGCAGGAGCAAGTTATGACGGATACCACGGGCAAATACCTTGCTCTACACGGATGAACAACAGGATGCTTTAGCACTGCTTTGCAACGTGCAGTTCGAAATCAACTGTTTCAGAAAAAGCACGATCCGTCCAACACTCAACCCTAAATTCGCAGGGTTGTGCAAAACTGTTCGGAGACAACTTGCCGAAGTAGGTTAAAGACCCGGATGATCAAGGCACCGACTACCATCAGGTCAACAGTAAGCCGGCGGCAGCACGCCTATGAAACCACCAATAGGCCCCGCTACCATACCGACAGGACAGCGGGTGAAACGCCAAAGGCCGCACCATTTACGTAAAGGTCTTTTTTAGGCCATACCCCAGAGCAGCCTTCGTGGAAGATGTGCCAACCCCACACCACAGCGCCTCCACTTCCCAAGAGCCAAGGACGGAAGAAGCCGACCCAACGCCACCGGTAACCATGGAGGTAGGTGGGTCTGGTTGTCTTGGGAGTACCGCATGTATAACTTCACAAATAGAGGGTAGGTTACACTTGTTTAGGGATGCATGGAGTTCTATAACTTCTGATCTCTTTATATTGCACAGTATTCAGGGATACAAAATTGAATTCATTAACAAACTCCTCCTACCAGTTCAACATGTACCTAGCCGGAAATTTGTGCTTTCTCAAAAAGAGAAAGTGGAAGGACATGCGGAACTAGTTAGATTGTATTCTAAGGGAGTAATAGAGAAAACTAAACATGAACCTCTTGAGTTTGTTTCAAACATCTTCACCAAAACCAAAAAGGATGGTGGATGCCGCATTATCATTGACTTAACACAGCTGAATACTTTTGTGCAATATACCCACTTCAAAATGGAAACATTTGTAACTGCTAAACAACAAGTTTCCAAAGGGTACTTCATGGCTTGCATTGATCTAAAAGATGCATACTATACAGTACCCATACACAAAGATCACCGCAGATATTTTAAATTTATCTGGATGGGGCAACTATGGCAGTATAAAGCGCTGCTTAATGGACTAACAACAGCTCCCAGACTATTTACCAAAATGTTGAAACCAGCATTGGCGTTTCTACGGAAACAAAAGCATATTGTCATGGCATATCTTGATGACATCCTAATTGTGGGGAAAACCTTGGAATTGGCTAAATTAGCTGTGACAGCCACCAAGCTTCTACTTCAAAAACTGGGATTTATCATCCATCCAGACAAATCCAAGTTAATGACCTCTGTAATAATGGATTATCTGGGGTTCACGATTGACACAGTTCACATGACTGTCACCTTGCCAAAAAACAAGGCGACAGACTTAATAGAGGCATGCAATAGCCTTGTTTGCGCCAGTAAACCGACCATTCGGCACGCTGCCAGGGTAATCGGGAAACTTGTGGCTACATTTCCAGCTACACAATATGGGCCGTTGCATTACCAAAATTTACAAAGAGCCAAAATCTCAGCACTCAAATCCCACGCTGGTTATTTTGACAGGCCTATGCAGCTACCGGCCAAAGCAAATATCGAACTGCGATGGTGGATTAGCAATATTCGACATTGCTTTAATCCCATCACAATTACAAACCCTTCAGTTGTGTTACAAACTGATGCCAGCGCTCACAGTTGGGGAGCTACCGGTACCACCTCCAGTTGTGGTGATAGATGAAATATACCCAAATCTACCTTACTTCAGACACAAGGTATTAACTATTTAGAAATGTTGGGAGCGTTTCACGGACTATGGGCCTACTGTACAGATATGCACCATCTGCATGTTCGCCTACAAATAGATAACACCACAGTGGTGGCATATATTAATCATATGGGTGGTATCAAGTCGATATCTTGTGATGAATTGGCAAATACAATCTGGCACTGGTGTATAGAAATAAACATTTGGATTTCAGCTACCTACCTTCCGGGTAAACTAAAGACAGTGGCGGACACCAGGTCATGCATATTCAATGACAACACTGAATGGATGTTGAACCACCAGGTATTTACTGACATTATAGCTCAGTATGGAACGCCAGATATCGACCTAACCATCTAGACTTAACCATCAGATACCAACATATGTCACATGGGAACCAGACCCTGGGGCAGTAGCGATGGACGCATTTTCGCTACATTGGGGGAATTTGTTTTCCTATGTATTTCCCACTTTCTGCCTCATTGGTCGGGTATTGCGGAAAATTCAATTAGACTCCGCATCAGGGATACTGATAGTACCCGACTGGCCTACGCAGCCATGGTTCCCGGTGGTCCTTGACATGCTGAAAGAAACATGTCTCCCGATTCCCAAAAGCCCGAATCTCCTGGTTCATTCCGTGACGGGGGAAAATCATCCATGCCATGATTACATGAACCTGTTGGCTTGCAGGTTCTGAAAAGACCGCTCCTGGAGTTCAGGCTGATGGACAGGGCCATGAACATCATCACGGCGTTGTGCAGGGAGTCCACTATGAGACAATACCTCACCCATGTTAAAAAATTTGAGTTTTTTTTGTTGCAGGGCTGGTACCACATACAACTCTGCTACCATTACGGACGTACTGGAATTCCTGGCAAGCCTTCACTACGATGAGGACCTCGGTTACAGTGCCATCAACTGTGCTAGGAGTGCTTTGTCATCCTACCTCGGGCTTCGAGTGGGATCCCATCCCGTGGTGTCTAAACTTATGAGGGGTATTTTTAATTCTAACCCTCCCAGGCCTTGATATTCGCAAACCTGGGATATCGGACTGGTCTTGTCCCTACTCGGGCGTTGGGCAACAGTCACGACACTCTCATTAACTAAGCTTACCTATAAGGTAGTGATGCTGATGGCACGTGTTACTGCACAGCGGGTCCAGACCCTGCATAAATTAAAATTGGATACCATGGTGTCAACTCCTAATAAAGTGACCTTTTATGTAAATGAGTTACTGAAACATAACAGACCAGGGTCAACTGGTCTAAAATTGGAGTTCCTGGCCTATCCATTAGACAGATGCCTTTGTATTACTACCCACCTTCGACGCTACTTAGAGGTTACTAAAAATCTCAGGGGTGTGGAAATGGGCCTTTTAATCAGTTTTAAACACCCTCACCATAGGGTAACTGTTCAGACCATTTCAAGGTGGCTCAGGGTGGTGTTAGGTGCATCATGGGAAGACACGGACGTTTTCAAATCTCAATCTACCAGGGCTGCGTCTACATCAGCGGCGAGGATGATGGAAGTTCCCATGGACCACATCCTCGCAACACGGTATTGGTGGTTCAATATTGATGTTGATAGAGAACTGGCTGCCAGACAGGAAGCAAAGGGTAGGAGTAAACGGGTCCTTTTCAGAATGGCAGGCAGTAAGTAGTGGGGTACCGCAAGGCTCAGTGCTGGGACCCCAGCTATTTACAATATACATTAATGATTTGGACGAGGGAATTAAATGCAACATCTCCAAATTTGCAGATGACACCAAGCTGGGGGGTATAGCTAGGTGTGAGGAGGATGCTAGGAGGCTGCAGTGTGATTTGGATAGGCTGAGTGAATGGGCAGATGCATGGCAGATGCGGTATAATGTGGATAAATGTAAAGATTATCTACTTTGGTGGCAAAAACATGAGGGTGGACTATTATCTGAATAGTGGCAGATTAGAAAAAGAGGAGATGCAACGAGACCTGGGTGTCATGGTACACCAGTCATTGAAAGTAGGCATGCAGATGCAGCAGGCAGTGAAGAAAGCAAATGGTATGTTAGCATTCATAGCGAAAGGATTTGAGTATAGGAGCAGAGAGGTTCTACTGCAGTTGTACAGGCTTTGGTGAGACCACACCTGGAGTATTGCGTACAGTTTTGGTCTCCTAATCTGAGGAAAGACATTCTTGCCATAGAGGGGGTTCAGAGGTTCACCAGACTGATTCCTGGGATGTCGGGACTTTCATATGAACAAAGACTGGATAGACTCGGCTTGTACTCGCTGGAATTTAGAAGATTGAGGGGGGATCTTATAGAAACTTACAAAATTCTTAAGGGGTTGGACAAGCTAGATGCTGGAAGATTGTTCCCGATGTTGGGGGAGTCCAGAACAAGGGGTCACAGTCTAAGGATAAGGGGGAATTCCTTTAGGACCGAGATGAGGAAAACATTCTTTACACAGAGGGTGGTGAGTCTCTGGAATTCTCTGCCACAGAAGGTGGTTGTGGCCAGTTCATTGGCTATATTCAAGAGGGAGTTGGATGTGGCTCTTGTGGCTAAAAGGATCAGGGGGTATGGAGAGAAGGCAGGTATGGGATACTGAGTTGGATGATCAGCCATGATCATATTGAATGGCGGTGCAGGCTCGAAGGGCCGAATGGCCTTCTCCTGCACCTATTTTTCTATGTTTCTATGTCTATGTTTCTAACAGCGGGTTGGTCCAATGAGTCAACCTTTCAGCGGTTTTATAACAAACCTGTGAGCACACCCGCAACTTTTGCAGATACTATTTTAAGTTCTGTTTCTTAACTTCCCCGAAATTTATTATTTGTTGTTAATAAATACATTATTGTTTTTCAGCTCTGTTTCAAGTCTGAAATACGTTAACATACTTCCTCCATTAGACATTATGGCAGTGTGTGAGCATGGACGTGTTTCCAGGACATGAAATCACAGAGCTTTGAACTCTTCACGAAGTCACTCACGTGACTCCGAAGTAAAATAGTAAGATTAAATGAGAACTTACCAGTTTGAAGTTTGATCCTTATTTTATGAGGAGTTACGAAGAGGGATTTTGTGCCCTCCGCTCCCAACCCTCTATTATAAGGTCAACTGGTATGTTACTTCTCTTAATCTTACTATTTTCAGCCAACTCTACTATCTGTGATTTCACACCGCTGCTTTGAAGAATGTTGTGCATGCGTGCTGGCGGGGTCTTCACAAAATCCCTCATCGTAACTCCTCATAAAATAAGGATCAAACTTCGAACTGGTAATTTCTCATTTAATCTTACTATTATAGGCTATAGTATTGTCTGTTACTTTACTATTACTATAACCATTTTTGTAATGTCGTCATGAGAGGAGTAGATCGGGTAGATGTGCAGAATCTCTTGCCCAGGGGAAAAGATTTAAAAGGAATCTGAGGGGTCATTTTTTCACACAAAGGGTGGTGGGTATATGGCACATGCTGCCAGAGGAAGTAGTTGAGGCAGGGACTATCCTAATGTTTAGGAAACAGTTAGACAAGTACATGGGTAGGACAAATTTGGAGGGATATGGGCCAAGGTGATATGGGCAGGTGGGATTAGTGTAGCTGGGACATGTTGGTCGGTGTGGGCAAGTTGAGCTGAAGGGCCTGCTTCCAAACTGTATCACTCTATGACACTCTAAAATATTATAAAAACAATAATTTGCTGAAAGTTGCAACAGGTAGATTGAATTGCTAAAATGGCTACGGCATGCATAACTTCAAAGGTCAGGGCATAGAAAATAAGAACTGGGATGTCATGTTGCAACTTTACCAAACTGGTTAGGCAGCATTTGGAGTAGTGTGTGTAGATCTGGTTGCCACATTATTGGAAGGATGAAATTATATGGAAAGAGCACAGAGGAGATTCACCAGGGTGTTGCATGGATTAGAACACTTCAATACAGGAATTGGAGATATAGGCTGGGCTGCATTTCCCATGAGTGATGCGTATATAAGATTATGAGAGGCATAGATAGGCTAGATCGTGAAAATGTTCCCGTGGAAGGGGTATAGTTTTAAGGTGAGAGGTAGAGGTTTTAAACAGGATTTCAGGGATAGTTTTGTTTTTTTCACAGAGAATGGATGAACACTGATTTTTTGAAATATATAAACTGAACTTTTTTGTTGTTGTTCTTTATTATAGCTCTCACAGAGTAATATATTTGCATATCTGTTGTGGTGCTCTAATTAAGAATTTAATTGTCTGGCTTTGGGCATGACAATAAGACACTTTTGACTCTTGTGGAGGTGGTGGCATCAGATACCATTACAAGTTTATGATTAGAACGGGTGTCAAGGGTTTTGGGGAGAAGGCAGGAAAATGGCATTAGTAGCGCATGATTGACTGGTGGAGTCCACTCGATGGGCCAAAAGGCCAAATTCTATTCCAATGACTTGTGAAGTTTAAGGGGTATTTAAATAGACATTTAAATTGACAAGGTACAGATGGATTCCATTCTAATGGGGCAAATTGGATTTGTGCAGATTGTGCATGGACATCGTGGGCTAAAGGTAGGTATGTTACAAAACTTACCTTGAGCAGTGCTGCAGTTCTGCCGCTCCCCGTGTGCGTGACTTTGGCGCCTTTCAGAGGGGGGTGGGCTTAAAGTGCCATTTTTCAAAAGAGTGGGCAAATCGATCCATGTCGGGCGATTTCGTTGCGGAAGAAAAATCGCTCCGACATTTGAAGGTATTTTTAAATTACGCTAGATTATTTATTATCTAGAGTAATTTAAAAATCATCTTCAAAAGCCGTGAGCGCCGACAACGGGAAGGATTTTGCGTTGGGGAGAAAAAAAGATACACAGTTTATTTTTATATTAAAAGTTGGTTTTTATGGAGGCTTTAATAATATTTTCATGTTGCGAAATGGGGTCCAAAAAAAATGTATGAACCAACAGTATTTTTCCTCCCGACTTCACCAGAAACCACAACGTTCCAATCCAGCGCATTCCACTAAAACCCACTCGCTAGTTGATTTAAATGGCCATTAATTTACAGGCATTAAACACTAAATTCCTTCCATTTGGCCCAGAAATTCATGAAAATGAGATTTAAAAATTATGTTATATTGTGGATTACTGTGCAAATGTTATTTGGACACTTAGCAATTTTAAAAAAGTTTATCTTTTCTTAAGAAATGGATAGATGTTTAGATCTACTCATTGAATTTTGTAATTAGCTACAATTAGATAACTAACTAATTGTATGCTTTAATTTCAGGTCATCCAAGTAAGATTGTTTCATATTTGTTTCCGAATGCTTCAATCTATAATAACTGAAAATGTCATTGAGTTCTCTTAATTTATAAGAAAGTTATGGGCTTTTAACGGTTCTAGATCACAGCTTTTGAGTTAAGTTGAAAGGCAATGGGGAACAAGTTGCTAATTTTCGAGTATGAAAATGGTCATAACTGTCTTAATACTGAAGATATGAAAGTGAATTAGGTGTCAAATTAAACTTCTTTTTATGCTTTATCTGATGGGATAAATTGCAGACTTGATTTCTAAAATCTCAACATTTTGTAACATTGCTACTAAAGGGCCCATTTCAGTATTGTACGACTCTGTTCCATCATGAGTCACTTCAAGGTTATGAAATATCACAAAGCGCCTCACGGAATGTTTTCAATCCGCAATAGTTGCCAAGGTAAAATCTTTAGGGGAATTAAAATAAAAGCTTGATTAAGCGATTCAGGTGTTCAGAAATTAGGATTTGGCCACCTACAATGGAACAATAATTGAGAATAATCAAGAGATCAGATTTAGAGGAACACAGAGTTCTCAGAGAGTAATAAAAAGTCAGGAGCCAAAAATAAAGAGCTGAGGATGGAGTGTGTTCCTGCAATAGTACAGAGGTGGACATGGACTTTCTGAATGCTTCCCAATTCCGATGAAACATAATTGACCTGAGATATTACCTCCCTTTCTCTCTCCATAGATTCAATTACAAAGTATTTCTATCATTCGCTGCTTTTATTTCAAATTGTCAGCACTCGCAGTAATTTTCTTTTCAACCAGATAAATCACATTTTTCATGAAACTGAAGGGGGAGGAAGCAAGCAATGAAACTGGGCATAACAGCTGGCCCTTCTTTGAAAAGAGAGCATAGAAAATCAATATTTGTGCAGGCATTAAAACAGCAACAAACACCAAACAAATCACAAAATCGCAGAGGGTCATTTAAAGGTTTGACAGGTCAGCTATGTATTCACTTGAGTTTGGAGGTGAGTAGCGACTTGATTGAAATGCATGTGACCCTGAGGGGAGTTAACATGGGGTATCTAGACAGCATGGCTTCAGGAGAAACTTAACTAGGGGTCCGTTTTTAACAACAAGGTATCCCTCATGTCAATCAACGATGAAGCATCTGACACTCTCATAGGTTTGGGACTCTTTGGAACTCTCTGCCTCGAAGGTGTGGTTGGTCGAAGCACAGTGTTTGAATATTTTTGAAGTAGACACACTTGAGCAAATGGATAAAAGATCATGTGGGTAGACAGAAAGTGGTTGGGGCTTTTAAATAGCAGTTGCATCCATCATGCCCATCACTAATGTCACATTACGATAAGTGTGATCTTGACTTAAGAGGTGGGAGGGATGAAATTTAGCATTTGACGGCCCTGGGCCTGTACTCACTGGAGTTTAAAAGGATGAGGGGAGCCTCAATGAAACTTACAGAGTAGCGAAAGGCCTAGATAGAGTAGAGTGGAGAGGATTTTCCACTAATGGGAGAGTCTAGCATCAGAGGGCGCAGCCTCAGAATAATGGAATGTACCTTTAGAAAGGAAATGAGGAGGAATGTATTTAGTCAGAGGGTGTTAATCTGTGGAATTCATTGCCACAGATGGCTGTGGCCAAGTCATTGGGTGTTTTTAAAGTGGAAATTGACAGATTCTTGATTAGTAAGGGTGTCAAATGTCACTGGGAGAAGGTCACTGGGAGAAGGTAGGAGTATGGGGTTGAGAGGGAAAGATAGTTAGAGTCACAGAGTGATACAGTGTGGAAACAGGCCCTTCGGCCCAACTTGCCCACACCGGCCAACAATGTCCCAGCAACACTGGTCCCACTTGCCTGCGCTTATAGACAATAGACAATAGGTGCAGGAGTAGGCCATTTGTCCCTTCGAGCCAGCACCGCCATTCACAGATGATCATCCACGATCAGTACCCCATTCCTGCCTTCTCTTCATATCCCTTAACTCCGCTATCCATAAGAGCTCTATCTAACTCTCTCTTGAAAGCATATGTCTTTTGCATAAACACTTGGTCCATAACCCTCCAAACCTGTCCTATCCATGTACCTGTATATCTGTTTATTAAACAATGGGATAGTCCCAGCATTAACTACCTCCTCTGGCAGCTTGTTCCATACACCCACCACCCTTAGTGTGAAACACCCACCACCCGATGTGTGAGTCAGCCATGATTGAATGGTGAGATAGAATCGATGGGCTGAATGGCCCAATTCAGCTCCATTGACAAAAGAAAGGTCCTCCAGGAAAATGTTGTTCCTTGAAGATGGAAGTTTTGTAAGCAGCATGCCAAAATGCATGACATTTCTTCTACATTTTTAATTACATCTCATTATTACAAGTAATGCAATTGCTTTACATTCATTTAATTGCAAGCTTCATGTTCAATCATGACATAAGGGACTTGTCCCAGAGCGGGGACCTAATTTGCGGGTTTAGAAGAGTTTGCGCTCAACTCAAACTCGCTGCATGGTTGACACGTGGTCCTAGAAGGTCTATGTAACTCTCCTTCATGCTCGAGAGAAGTTCCCGCATACTCGAGGCCTCAGTTTGGTCGAGGAGTATTTCTTAGCATGCTGAAAATTGTCCACGAGCAAAAATTGGTCAAGGTTTAGTCGGTTGGTTGTAGCAGGTCAGCATGTTATTCGTAGGTAATTGAAGGTAATCGAAGGTAATCAAAGGTGGTCGAAGGTAGTCGTAGATAGTCGTAGAAGGTGGTCGTCTTCACTCTCCACTATTCGGTGTCCAATTATCCCGAAGGTAGTCAAAGCTAATCTTCAACAAAGTCGAAGGAGGTCGAAGGAGAGCGAAGGTGATCGAAGGAGGTCTTCTACATAGTCAAAGGACATCTTCTACATATTTGTAGGAGGATCTCTACATAGTCGAAGGAGGTCGTGGGAGGTGTTCTATTTCGGCGATACAACAAGACCATGACACTTTTATAAACTCTCCTAAACTTTTCTAAACTCGCAAATGTGGTCCCCGCAGTGGGACAGGCCCTTTAGTCACCTAAGAATGGAGCTATGCCATTTATCTAAAGTTCTGCTTTTCCTTTGAGCTTCATGTATTCATGGATTGTATTCATTTTTTTGTCCTCTTGTCTCTGACCCCTGTTTTAAACAGAAGATCGACATAAAATGCTGGAGCAACAGCGGGATAGGCAGCATCTCTGGAGAGAAGAAATGGGTGACGTTTCAGGTTGAGATCTTACTTCAGACTGATGTCAGGGGGAGGGAGATACATAGATAAGGAAATGTAATGTGTGAAAATAGGACAAAGGGAATGTAGAAAAGATCATTGTTAGCTGGGAGATGATTACAACCAAGCAAACAAAGATAAAATGTAGTCGGAGACAGTAAGACGGCATCTCAGGAGAGAAGAAATCGAGGACGTTTCAGGTCGAGACCCTTATTCAGAATGACATAGAAACATAGGAATTAGGTGCAGGAGTAGGCCATTCGGCCCTTCGAGCCTGCACCGCCATTCAATATGATCATGGCTGATCATCCAACTCGGTATCCCATACCTGCCTTCTTTCCATACCCTCTGATCCCCTTAGCCACAAGGGCCACATCTAACTCCCTCTTAAATATAGCCAATGAACTGGCCTCAACTACCCTCTGTGGCAGAGAGTTCCAGACGTTTTGGGTCGAGACCCTTCTTCTATCCATTGAGGTTAAACTCCAGGCCGTTGAGAGTGTTCTTTCGTTCCGAGGCCGGAGCTCCATCATCCCGGTGAGAGGGCCTGAAACGTTGCGGTGACTGCGGTGGCCTCAATAGGCCCCGACCACGGGTGAACAAGAGGAAGATGACTGAACTTTATTGCCTTCCCTCACAGTGGAAAACGTAGATTCCGCTGTGGGAGATGTTTATGTTAAATTCTATAATTTTGTGTTTATTTTATTTGTGTGGCTGCATGGTAACTCAAATTTCACTGCACCAATTGGTATACGTGACAATAAATGTAACTTGAACTTGAACTTGAAGTCACTTTTCTAATCAAGTGATTGTCGTAAACTGTTTTCCTCCTCCAATTTGGTTGACGTTACACTTCTATCTGAATGGGAGTTTGCATCAGTACCCGAAGAATAGGAGATACCGAGATACATTTATTTGTCACATGTACCAATTCGTACAGTGAAATCTTGTCGTGAGTAAGCTGTAATAGTAAGATTAAACGAGAACTTACCAGTTTGAAGTTTGATCTTTATTTTATGAGGAGTTACGATGAGCGATTATGTGAAGAAGGCTGTCAACCCACATGTGCATCAATCTTCAAAGCAGCGGTGTGAAATCACAGAAGACCAGTTGTTGAACTAAAATGGTAAGATTTGAGGTGACTAGAAACTTCCAGAAAGATCTTTATGTTACGAGGGTCGGGAGCGGACGGCACATAATCGCTCATCGTAACTCCCCATAAAATAAAGATCAAACTTCAAACTGGTACGTTCTCGTTTAATCTTACTATTTTACTTCGGAGTCACGTGAGTGACTACGTGAAGATTTTGAAGCTCTGTGATTTCATGCCGTGGAACGAGTCCATGCATCACACACTGCAACAATTGACCAGGATGAGTGAAAAATAATTAATGCATTCAAACATGACATGATTAAAAAGTACTAATGTTTTAATAGCGAAATGAAAATTTACGGTGACCCCTCTCAAACTGTGAAACAGAACGTAAAACAGAATTAGCAAAAGTCCCAGGTCTGGCGATAGGTTTATTATAAAACCTCTGGTACGTCCGCTCATTAGACCATCCCGCAGCCGCTAGAATGAGGTCGAGAGGGATGTCCATATCCCTTGCTGCTGATGTCGATGCAGCCCTGGTGGAATGAGGTTTAAAAGTGTCAGTGTTCACTCCTGCACATGCCAGAACCTGTTTAATCCATCTTGAGATGGTCTGCACTGTAACCTTCCTATGAGGTTTGGTGTAGCTGACGAATAGTGATAGTTCCGAGCCTCTGAGGCTCTTAGTGACCTTAACATATTGTAATATGTGAGAAACCACACATAACCGTAGGTCTAAAGGGTAAGCCATAAAACTCAATTTTATCCCAAACATCCCTGGCCTGCCCTGCTTAATGAGATCATGAACAAAAAAGGTGGCATTGTCACAAGATGTAATCATGCTGTCCAGCCTATGTTTATGTAATGTCTGGACCCGTTGAGCTGAGGTCAGCACCATGAGCATGATTACCTTGAGTGTGAGGTAATGCGGAGACAGGGATGAAGCTGGTGCCCACTGACGGAGCAGCGTGAGAACCACACTCACATCCCATATTTGTGAATACCTAGGCCTAGGGGGAGTAGAGTAAAAAATGCCCTTCATGAATTTGTTATTAATGGATGATATCCTACAGTGTGATTCCCTGACCCCAGACATAAACAGGATGACAAAGCGCTCCTAGCACAATTTATGGCACTGTAACTGAGCTTCTGATCATAGAAGAGTGAGGAAAGAAACTCCAACATATCCGTGATGGAAGCCATGTGATATTAATTTTTTGAGAGGGAACAGTACATCTCCCATTTCTTTATGTGAGTGAGGTACTGTTTTTAGGTAATCTTCCTCCAGGCCGCAGCGATCACATCTATCGTATGCTCAGAAAGCCCGAGCCCCAGAAACGGTCTCCTCAGAATCTGCAAATCAATAAATATATACGGTCATGAAGAGGGTGGCTTTCCCCTGTCACAGGGTGTACCAGCAAATTTCTGCTCTTGGGGACAGCCATAAAAGGCTGTGTAATAATAGCTAGGATGAGTGGGAACCAATGCTGAGTCGGCCAGTCTGGTACTACCAATATGCCAGAAGCAGAATCTTGTTTGATCTTGGCCAAGCATCGACTGATGAGGCAGAATGGGGGAAATATATACAAACACTTTCCACCCCAGTGTAGCGAGAATGCATCTACTGCCAATGCCCCTGAGTCTGGTTCCCATGACACGTAATTTGGTAACTGATGATTAAGCATGGATGCAAACAGATCAATGTCTGGTACACCATAACAAATGACAATGTCATTAAACACTTTGTGATTCAACATTCATTCCTTGTTGTCATTGAATTGTCTTGACCTGGTGTCTGCCACCGTGTTATATCTACCTGGTAAGTAGATAGCTGACACCCAGATGTTTCTCGCAATACACCAATGCCAAATGAGATTAGACAATTTATCACAGGATACAGACTTACTTCCACCCATGTGATTAATGTATGCTACTGCTGTAGTGTTGTCAATCTGAAGTTGAATATGTACATGATGCATATAGGTACAATAAGCTTTTAACCCATAGAGTGCTCCCAACAATTCATGTTAATACTATGTGACTGAAGCATCGATGATTCCTGCAGATTCCATCTGCCCCTGCAGCTAGAGACGGTGTTGGTAGCACCCTAACCTAGCGCACTGGCATCAGTTTGGAGGATAGCTGGTGGTGTATCAACTAAAACAGTGCTAGAACAATACTGAATATTGGCAACCCACCATTGTAACTCAGCAATGGCTTCAGCTGGCAACTGCATGGGTCTATCGAAGTAGTGCAAAGGCCCGAACTGAGCAGCTGGGCAAGCAGCCACTAATTTGCCAATTATACTAGCCACATGTCTAAAAGAAGGTTGGTTCTTAACAATTAGGTTTCTGCAGGCTTCAATTAACTCTAATTGCTTGCCCCAAGGCAGAGTCATTGACATTTGCATTGAGTTAATGCTGAATCCCAAATAATCAATTATCTTAGACGGTATCAATTTAGACTTAACTGTATGGATTAGAAACCCCAGTCTCTCAAACAAGAGTTTGGTAGCTGATACAGATACATCAATTCCAAAGTCTTTCCAATGATTAAGATGTCATCCAAATATGCCATGACTATACAATTCTGTGCCCTGAGTAGCCGCAGGACTGGTTTTAATAATTTTGTGAATAGTCTGGGCGCTGAGGTTAACCCATTAGGCAATGCTTTAAACTGCCACAATTGTTCCATCCAGCTAAACTTCAAATACCTCCTGTGGTCTTCATGAATGGCCACTGAATAATAAGCATTTTTGAGGTCAATGCATGCCATAATAACATCCTTTGAAAACCAATTGTTTTGCAGTGACAAAGTTTTCCATTTTGAAGTGTTTATACTGCACAAAGCTGTTAAGCTCAGTTAAATCCAGGATGACTCGACATCCTCCGTCCTTCTTTTGCCTAGTAAATATATTGGACACAAACTGGTGAGGCTCATGACTCGACCTCTCAATTACGCCTTTCTTGAGTAAAGACTCAACTTCCCCTTGTGCACTCACACACTCCTGTTGTGAAAGAACAAAAGTGCTACTCAGTGTATGATGAGTGGGTGGAGACGAGTCGAAAAGGAACTCAATTTTCAACCCATGCATACTGCGCAGTATAAATGAGTCAGATGTTATCCAATGCCATTCATGTAAGAAAAACTGTAATCTCTTCCCAACTTGTAACTGATCCATGGAGGATCTGTCACGCAAACAACCAGACTCACTTATCTCAGTGCTTATCGGCAGTGTGGTGGTTGCTTCTGCCCCCAAGGTCTGGGGGGTAGGGCTAATGTAGGGTGCCATGGACGCATCTTGAACATGGCCCAGCTTGGGCCCTGCCCTAAAAAAGGCCTCTGTGCCAGCTGCTCATGACGTCCACCATATGCTGAGGAACATTTGGAATGGAAAGGGGGGTATGGGTACTGTCATTGGAAAGATGAAATCTTAGGAGGTGCCTTGATAAGGCCAACGGTTTTAGCCTTCTCATCCATTTCCTTTACCTGCTTAGGCAGGTCTTCCTCGAATAGTAGGTTTGGGGGTTGGACATTCCACGGCTTGCACAGCCCTGCAAATTTCGGGTTCAGAGCAGGACGGATGGCATTCTTCCGGAGGCAATTGATTTCAAAATGTGCATTGCACATTAATGCCATCGCGTCCTGCTGGGTATCAGAGAGGGACCCTCCACTGACCTGGCAAAAGCCATGATGCCTGAAGCAAGTAATTGTAGAACTTTTTGGAGTTTTACTTCCTGGGCTCTGACGCCCCCTCCAATGTCTCCCCAGATGGAATTGTTTACTGTCGGGACATTGAGTGAGGCACTGTTCAGTGGGGTAATGTACTTGGCAGTAGTTTCTTCCATGGCCTGGTCTTGGAGTTGGTGGGAGGCCAGGTAGTTGATACTCATGGCCAGTTCTTCTCCCAATGGCTCCCCTGTTAGGGAAGGGATAGCAAATTTGGATACCATTGGGGGTACTCCTAGGGTAGGGCTTTCATGCCTCGAAGCAAGCTACCCAGCTGTGCCTCCGTACTCTGAGTCAGTAAAATACTGTCCTTGTACGCTTCCCTCCTCAGAGAAGGGAATATGCAGCCCTGATACAGGTGCTGCTGCCTTGGGTTCCCCGTAATACCTGGGCTCAGATAGCTCACCCCTCCGGAGCATATCATTGTGGAGCAACATCTCCATAAGTTGCTCCATGTGGGTCAGCCTGCCATCAACACTGCCCATAGGTGGGGGGGAAATTTCCACCCATTGGCCCGACTCAGATGTCCAGGGCCCTTACAGACTTTTTTGTGGCTTTTTGCCCCCGCGGGGTAGCCAAGGTGCTGGGAATTGGCACCAAGTCTGTAGCCGCTGGCTCCTCTGGCAGCGACACTGAAGGCGAAATCAGCGGCCGCCCGCTACCCACAGGCCCGCGGTCTTCAGTAGCCAGTTTCAATGCGGCCCGCCTCTTTACCTTGGACATGTTCTCTGCTAGTTCCAGTATGCTGAAAACAAAATGCAATCCGAACCCGGAGCAACAACCTCAGATGAAGTATAACACTTACCTGAGCGTTTTTAAACTTACCGCTGGAAGGAGCGACGCGCCCGCCAGTCAGTCGTTGCGCAATGCGTCAGACGTAAAGACGCGCATGTGGGTTGACGGCCTTCTTCACGTAGTCACTCCCGTGACTCCGAAGTAAAATTGATCACTTTAGTCAAAAGTATTGTTCAATTGCACAGCATAGCACATCTTGATTTTTACATCAATAATTGTTTTTGTGTATTTACATATTTATTTATTTGGTATGGTACCTTATTTGTCACATGCACTGAGGTACAGTGAAATTCATTTTTGTATACAGATCAATGCAAGTATCACTATACATAACCACTTAGATACATAACTGTATTAGATAGGCATCTCAGATACAGTACAAGTGAATAGCAGTATTACACTGAGACAGTGTACAGAGCCGCCAGTTTGCCGCCATATGCACTGTTAATGTCCGCAGCACCTGAGGACGTCTTAAAACTTCTGTGCACATGTGAACTTCATGCTTACTACAAGTCAGTGGTCATCACAGAAGATAATGCACCTTTAATGACCGAAGACAATTTTACTTCACTGAAGTTCAGCATTCTTATATTCAATTGAAAATATATGCATGCATCAAATCCACTTTTGTTTACTATTAATTCAGCAGATATTGCTGGCTCTCCATGTTGCAATGAGGTCTGTATATTGAAGCTAATGCTCGCCCTAATTGTGCATTCATTTCTGTAATTTTGTACATTAGCATTAATAGAGTCCTTGCACAAATTTTACCTATGCTTCCAGGTTTACCTTTGGGATTTATTTTTCTCATGCATGGCTACAAATAAAGCCCTATCATTAGTGCTTTCCTTTGCTTGTTAATTGACTGTTCAGCAGCAATTTATAAAGATAAAGTAAATTTGCTCAGGGTTTACATAATTGCCAACCTATGAATGTATTTCACTCAGAGCTGGCGCCCAATGCCAGTGGAAGCTGGCAGAGGAAGCTGCCAAATGGAGGTAAAATTCACAACAACCATGTTATCATCTTGTGTGCATTGTGCATGAAAGGAGGAGTGAACAATGTCAGTGCTCCTAGTATTTTCAGGCACAAACAGGAGGTTTTGTACTTTATTATTGAAGTAAAAATGTACCCTCTTCGTCACCTCTTCTTCTGCAGTTCATACAGTAAGTTCATAAGTTTTAAGAGCAGAATAAGGCCATTGACCCATCAAGTCTACTCTGCCATTCAATCATGGCTGGTCTATCTTTCCCTCGCAACCCCATTCTCCTGCCTTCTCCCCATAAACCTTGTTATGGTAGAACCAGATGGTGGGATTGGACTCCATTGGACTCACTGTGGCCACTCATGAAAAAGTGTTGACTATTTTGTATCACCCCATGCAACAGTCCGAAGAAGCGTCTCGACCCAAAACGTCACCCATTCCTTCTCTCCAGAGATGTTGCCTGTCCTACTGAGTTACTCCAGCATTTTGTGTCTACCCTTGCAACACATCTCCTTCATATTATCCATTGAAGTAAATATTTCTCCTCCCGTTATTTCTAACTCAACCTCAAATGGTGCACACCATTTCACCTACTATCCTGCCCCACTTTCTCCTACTCTCCTCCCCTTCCACCTATATCCCTCACTCTGGTTTTATATTTCACTCCTCTTCTCTCCTTATCTGACACCTTTTGTCTTCTTTTCATCTCTAACCTTTGTCCTTCTTCTTAGGCCCCCTTCGGTTGTAGCTGACCATGAGTGTCTCCAGCGTGCTATTCCCTATGTGGAGTACGCCTGTGCGTGACTTTATTTAACGCGGGGAGACTGGTGCAAAAACAGCCATGACAGATCGGGGTCAGGATCCAGTGGCATGGAGTCCAAGACCATTTGCAGACCTCCTGGAGACCTGCTGCAGCCTTCATCCGCCTTCCCAGCCATTGTGACGCTCCACTAAAGTCAGCTATCGTCCTCCGCCTGTTCCACCGTTGAGATCTTGGTTGGCCTGCTCTTTGTCAGAGACTTCCCCCTCGACCTTACTGCCATAGGTGGCCCTACCAGGAGCATAGATCCAAACGGCATCGCTCTCAGGATCTCAGGTCCACACAAGCTTCTCCACCACGACATGATGACAATCCATGGAGAAGTGGATTTATCCATCCTTTGTCCACCCATCTACCAATCAACTCCCCTTCCCCCCCACCTGTAGCCACCTATCACTTGCCAGGCTTTGTCCCACCCCCTCATCTTTTCCAGCTTTCTTCCCCCTACTACTATCAACCTGAAGAAGGCTCCTGACCCAAAACATCACCTGTCCATTCCCTCCACAGAGGCTGCCTGGCCTGCTGAGTTACTCCAGCACATTGTGTTTTTTTTGTAACCCAACATCTGCCATTGTTGTGTCTTCATGTAGTGTTTGGCTACCAGCAAAATTGGACATATCTGGATGTTTATTTTCTATAGAAACAAGGAACTGCAGAAGTCTGAAGAAGCGTTTCGACCCGAAACGTTGCCTATTTCCTTCGCTCCATAGATGCTGCCTCAACCGCTGAGTCTCTCCAGCTTTTTTGTCTACCTAAGGAACTGCAGATGCTGGTTTACAAGAATCAACATCTACAAAAGCAATCTGCAGAAGGGTCCTGACCCAAAACGTCATATGTCTATGTTCTCCAGAAATGCTGCTTGAACCACTGGGTTACTCCAGCATTTTGTGCCTTTGTTTATTTTCTCCTCATTATCCTCATGTTATATATCCTCATGTATTTGACGCAATCAGAAATTCTGAAAAAGGATCATAAACTGGAACATCGTCTACTCATTTCCCTCCATAGATGCTGCCTGGTCTGCTAAATTCCTCCAGCATTTGTTTATTGCTCAAGATTCCAGCATCGGCTGTAGAAATTTACCAGCTGTTTTTAGAAGGAAGGCAGCAGGACTCTGAATGATATCGTTCATCTGCTCCACACATGTCTAATGAGAACCACTTGTAAATCCTAGATGCAGACAACTGTGTTAATCCCCAAAGAAGAATTAGAATTAGAAGAATTAAACTTTTGACCTTCTAAAACAATGTTTAGGGCTTTTGGAGTCTTCTGTAACAGTTTCACCACTGGAACTAAATTATACATCTTCAGTTAAAGTAGGTATTCACAGGGGTGGTCTAGAAAAGTTTCAGGATGGTAGTCTTTAAATAGACAATAGAAGATAGCACTATGACAGCATATCAGCAAGTCATCTGATCACCACAAGCAATGAGCACTCCATAATGTCAAATTATAGTCATCATAATAAAAGGAATTTGATGGAGATGTATCAGCTGACTGTTATGGTACCCATGAAATTTCCTTTTCATTAAATTCAATCAAGAAGTGACTGTACTATGAGACATTGGAGCAAGAGCAGGCTATGTAACCCTTTCAAGCTACCCATCATGATTCTGGCCGATCTTCTGCATACCTGCCCCTCCACCTATCGTTGTATCATCTGCAAACCTTGCCACAAAGCTATCCAAATAATTGATATACAAAATGAAGAATAGCGGCCTCAAAACCGATCCCTGTGGAACACCACCAGTCACTGGCAGCCAACCAGAAAAAAAAACCTTAATTCCCACTCTTTGCTTTCTGCCATGCAGCCAATCTTCTTTCCGTGCTAGTATCTATCTTCCCACAAATACCATGGGCTCTCATCAGCAGCAAATGAAAATCCCCCATGACTACTGTATCATTGCCTTTCTTACATGCCGAATGTATCTCCTACATTCTGACTACTGTATGGAGGCCTGTCTGTAACTCCCATCAGGGTATTTTTACCCTTACAGTTTTGTTCCACTTTCCACAAGGATTCTACATCTTCTGATCCCGTTATCCTTTGCTAAGGGCTGATTTTCATTCAGGTAGAGCTATCACACCACCTCTGTCCACTTGCTTATCTTTTTGATGGGCTATGTAATCTTGGATATTAAGCTCCCAGCTCCAATCCTCTTTCAGCCATGTCTCCATGATCCCCACAATATCATACCTACCAATTCTTACTGCGCTGTAAGCTCATCCACTTTGTTCTATATACTACGTGCATTCAAATACATGTATATCACATTTAGTTCAGTATTCATCGTCAACAATGAATTGGCTGGGCTTGTATTCACTGGGATTTAGAAGGATGAGAGGATATCTTATAGAAACATGTAACACTCTTAAGGGATTGGACAGGCTAGGTGCAGATGTTGGGGGAGTCCAGAATCAGGGGTCACAGTATAAGAATAAGGGGTAGGCCATTCAGGACTGTGATGAGGAAAAACCTTTTCACCCAATGAGTTGTGAATCTGTAGAATTCTCAGCCAGTGGAGGCCAATTCATTAGGTGTATTCAAGAGGGAGTTAGATAAAGCTCTTAGGTCTGACAGAATCAAAGGATGTGGGAAGAAAGCAGATACGGGGTACTGATTTTGGATGATCAGTCGTGATCATATTGAATGGCTCGAAGGGCTGAATGGACTACTCCTGCACCTATTTTTTATGTTTCCATGTGTCTATGTTTCTACCCCTCTTCTCAAATTGGTCCCCATTTTGCCTAGCCTTAGGCTCTTATCCCTTCTTAGATTTTCTGTCCTATTACTTCTTCTGGAGACTTCAGTAACCTCTCATGCACTCTCCTTCCCTTTAATTTCATCCAAACATTTCAAAGTTGTTGACCCCAGCCCCCACTAGTGTAAAGCCCTATCTGAAGCCCTGGTTAATCTTTGAATCATGCATGCAACTCTTTAATCTTTTCAAGCCTATGCCAATTTGCTTGTGGCTCAGGTAGCAATCCAGTGATTATTACCATTTCGGTTCTGCTTTTCAATTTAGATCCTACCTGCTCAGATTCCCGTTAACTGCATGCTTTTTGCTCAAATTCAGTTAACTACATGCTTTTTGTAAAATAATGGCATCCAAGAATGGAAGTATGTCATTTATTTAATCTTCTGCTGTTCCCTTGAGCTTCAAGTATTCAAACATTGTTTTCAATGTCATCCTTCAAGAAATGTACGATCTGCCTGCATTAAAGCCAATTTTCGAAGTGACTCTTCTGTTGCTGATGACAACCAATTCGTTTCGACTCCAACATCCGAGGAGCTGTGGCTGCGGGCATACAGCCGCGGGCGGCACTGGATTTAAAACACCCTGGAGCCTGGGATCCGAGATCGCCAGAGTCGGAGCTCGAACCAGCATGGCCTGAGGACCTCGGGAGCCGCGGTCTCCTGGGAAGAAGCGGCCGCTTCAGACATTCCAAGCCGCTACGGAGTGTTCACCCGACGCCGGAGTTCCTTCTCCACGGCAAGAGGGCCTGAAAACATCGGACTGGCTGCGGAGGCCACAAATAGGCCCCGACCTCAGGTGATCACAGAGGAAGAGGACTGAACTTTCTGATGCCTTTTCCCACAGTGGAAAATGTTGATTCTGTTGTGGGGGAATGTTCATGTTGAATTCTATAATGTGCTGTGTCATTTTTCTTATTTTTAATTTTTCTATGGATGTACGGAAACTTAATTATTTCTTCCATGTAAAGCACTTTGGTTTCAACGCGAGTTGATTTAAACGTGGTATATAAAATAAAATTTACTTACTTACAGTTTATCTCCTTGCCCTATAGGTAGTATTTGGGATCTTTTTTCAAAGTTTCAATAGCTCGCAAATGCACTTGAAAATCATATTGAAATGTCTTCACCTTTTTAGACTAGAGTTTGTGATAACTGATGATTTGATGACTGCACAATTATGCCATATACTGTAGCACCCATTGTTTGTTTTAACGGTGCTGAATTGGCACTAAACTTGCATGAAATCTGAAATACAATGGCACGTAGTCATAAACTGGGTGGCACGGTGGCACAGCGGTTGAGTTGCTGCCTTACAGCGCCAGAGATCCGGATTCGATCCCGACCATGGATGCTCTCTGTACGGAGTTTGTAAGTTCTCCCCTTGACCTAGGTATGTTGCAAAACCTACCTTTAGCGGCGCTGCAGTTCTGCCGCTCCCCGTGTGCGCGACTTTGGCACCTTTCAGAGGGGGGCGGGCTTAAAGTGCCGTTTTTCGACAGACTGGGATAATCGATGAATGTCGGGCAATTTTGTTGCTCCGACATTTCATCAATGAAGGTATTTTTAAATTACTCTAAATTATTTATTAACTAGAGTAATTTTTAAAATCACCTTCAAAAGCCGTGAGCACTGACAACTGGAAGGATTTTCCGTAGGGGAGAAAAAAAGGTAAATAGTTTATTTTTATATTAAAAGTTTGTTTTTCGGGAGGCTTTATTAATATTTTTATGTTGCGAAATGGGGTCCCAAAAAATGTATGAACAAACAGTATTTTTCCTCCCGACTTCACCGCTAACCGCAACGTTCTAATCCACCGCATTCCACTAAAACCCACTCGCTAGTTGATTTAAATGGCCATTAATTTACAGGAATCAAACACTAAATTCCTTCCATTTGGCCCAGAAATTCATGAAAATGAGATTTAAAAATTATGTTATATTGTGGATTATTGTGTGAATGTTATTTGGACACTTAGGCAATTTAAAAAAGGTTTATCTTTTCTTAAGAAATGGATAGATGTTTAGATCTACTCATTGAATTTTGTAATTAGCTACAATTAGATAACTAACTAATTATATGCTTTAATTTCAGGTAATCCAAGTAAGATTGTTTAATATTTGTTTCAGAATGCTTCAATCTATAATAACTGAAAATTTCATTGAGTTCTCTTAATTTTTAAGAAAGTTATGGGCTTTTAACTTTTCCAGATCACAGCTTTTGAGTTAAGTCAATTGAAAGGCAATGGGGAGCAAGATACTAATTTCCGAGTATGAAAATGGCCATAACTTTCTTAATACTGAAGATATGAAAGTGAATTAGGTGTCAAATTAAACTTCTTTTTATGCTTTATCTGATGGGATAAATTGCAAACTTGACTTTTTAAATCTCAAAATTTTGTAACATTGCTACTTGACCGCGTATTTTTTCTCCGAGATCTTCGGTTTCTTCCCACACGGTTAGAAGTAGGCTGCGGGCTGGCGTTCGGAGCTCTTCTCCTCCGGGGTCCCCAACGAGGATCCCAGGCTCCAGAAGCTGCGCCAACTGCAGTTCTGCAGACCGCGGCTTCAGGCTGCCGCAGGCCAGCGAACGGAGCGCTCCCCTCCGGCGACCCTTGGCGAGAGCTCGCCCACTCTGCGACGAAAGAGTCCTCGCAGCGCCCTCTGCTGAAGCCCCGGGTGCGTCTCTGGGAAAGGCCGCACCGATCCTAGATGTTAGGCCACGGGGGAGGCGACATGTAAAAAGTTGCGTCTCCGTGGAGGAGGCGACCAAAGCGGTTTCCCCCTTACCCCCCCACACCACTCCCCACACAAGACACACAGAGAAACATTAAAAACATACATTGAGACACGCTAAAAAAACAAAAAAAGCTGATGGCAGGGCTGCCCGCTTGCAGCGCCCCAACCGACCTTATTGATTTGGCTTGACTGTGGATGTGGAGCTCTTCTTCCGTTGCCTACGCATCAAAGCGGTTTTCCATGGGAAGGAGTCCTCACCCCCCAGTGATGACCCCTTCTCCCATCTCCAATGGACCCCCTCCTCTTGGACTCCCCCTCATGGCCATCTACCAGCTATAGACCTTTTTATTTTAATCTGCTGGCGGGACATCACCCGCGTCAACTTCTCCATTCCCCTTTCTCACTCTAATCTCTCCCCCCCTGAACGCACAGCACTCCACTCACTCTGCAACAACCCAGACTGGGTGATCATACCTGCCAACAAGGGAGGTGCCGTGGTAGTCTGGCGCGCTGATCTCTACAAGTCTGAGGCCACATGCCAACTCTCAGATACCTCCTCCTACCTTTCCTTGGACCATGACTCCACAGACAAGTACCAGGTCACTATCTCTAGCACCATTACTGAACATCAACTCCGGCTCCCTGCCCTCCCAAGCTTCCAACCTCATCACTCCCCAGCCCCGCACGGCCCGATTTTACCTTCTCCCCAAAATCCACAAGCCTGACTATCCTGGCAGTCCCATTGTTTCTGCTTGTTGATGCCCCTCCAATCTTATTTCTACATACCTCGACTCTATCCTATCCCCCCCTGGTTAAATCCCTCCCTACCTATGTTCAAGACACCTCACACATGGAGGTCATTCGTCTCCTCCATGACATCTGTTTAACAGGCACCTATTCCCTCATCTTCACCATGGATGTCCAGTCACTCTACACCTCCATCCCCCACCGGGAGGGTCTTAAAGCCCTCCGTTTCTTCCTCGAACGCAGAACCATCCAATCCCTGTCTACTGATACTCTCCTCCGCCTAGCGGAGCTGGTCCTTACCCTTAACAACTTTTCTTTTGACTCCTTCCATTTCCCCCAAATCCAAGGCATATCTATGGGCACGCACAATCCTTGTTCGAGGCGTACTGTGGCACTATCCCAGAACTCTACCTCTGCTATATCGACAACTGCATTGGTGCTACCCCCTGCATCCATACAGAACTCACTGACTTCATCCATTTCACCACAAACTTCTATCCGGCACTCAAATACACCTGGACTATTTCCGACATCTCCCTACCATTTCTAAACCTCACTATCTCCATCACAGGTCACAGACTGCTGACCAACATCCACTGTAAACCCACTGACTCCCATGGCTATCTGGACTACACTTCTTCCCACAATGCTTCCTGTAAGGACTCCATCCCCTACTCCCAATTCATCTGTCTATGCCGCATCTGCACCCAGGATGAGGTGTTCCACACCAGGGCATCGGAGATGTCCTCATTCTTCAGGAAATGGGGGTTTCCTTCTTCTACTAAAGATGAAGCTCTCACCAGGTATATTCTATATCCTGTAACTCTGCTCTCACTCCCTATCCCCCACTCGTAACAAGGGCAGTCCCCCTTGTCCTCACCTTCCACCCTACCAGCCGTCACATACAACAAATAATCCTCGCCACCAATCGATTTTAGCCACCTCCAATGGGATCCCACCACTGGCCACATCTTCCCATCTCCTTCCCTTTTGGCTTTCCGCCGAGACTGCTCCCTCTGTGACTCCCTAATCAATTCGTCCTTTCCCACCCAAACCACCCCCTCTCCTGGCACTTTCCCTTGCAACTGCAGGAAATGCTACACTTGTCATTTTAACTCCTCCGTTGACTCCATCCAAGGACCCAAGCAATCTTCCCAGGTGCGGCAGAGGTTCACCTGCATCTCCTCCAAACTCATCTATTGCATCCGCTGCTCTAGGTGTCAGCTGCTCTACATCGGTGAGACTGAGCGTAGGCTTGGCGATCGCTTAGCCCAACACCTCTGCTCGGTTTGCAATAACCAACCTGATCTCCCAGTGGTTCAGCACTTCAACTCCCCTCCCCATTCCGAATCCGACCTTTCTGTCCTGGGCCTCCTCCATGGCCAAAGTGAGGCCCACCGTAAATTCGAGGAGCAGCACCTCATATTTCGCTTGCGTAGTTTACACCCCAGTGGTATGAACATTGACTTCTCCAATTTCAGGTAGTCCCTGCTTTCTCCTTCTTTCCCCTCCCCTTCCCAGCTCTCCCACAGGCCACTGTCTCTGCCTCTTCCTTTCTTCTCCCACCCCCCCCACACCCCCACAGTAATCTGAAGAAGGGTCTCGATCTGAAACGTTGCCTATTTCCTTCGCTCCATAGATGCTGCCTCACCCGCTGAGTTTCTCTAGCATTTTTGTCTACCATCAATTATCTTAAGGTTAATTGTTGATTGACCTGTCTTCAATGAATGGAAGCTCAAGATGCAGATTGTATTATATGTGAACCACTCTAATTTCAACCTCTATCGCATTCTGACCTTTTTGTCGTAGTTGGCTGCCGCTGTGTTATAATGGGGCTCAATACAATCCTACGGAACCTTCCATTTGTGTACATTACAGTCCTCAGTATCAACTTCAGGTAACTCCCTCATGCTTGCTATCAATGCCAGAACAGTCCATTTCTACCTATCATCCGTTTTAGTTCAGTTTTCTCTTTCCATTCCATTAGTCTGGTCGGCTATGCTTGTCCCACAGCCCTCAACTGCAGTAATCAGGTCATTTTCACGTTGGGAGGCTGTGACTACTAGGATACTCCAGGGACTGGTGCTCAAGCCCCTGTTCTTCATGATCAAAAGCACTGATTTAGATTCAATGACAGTGTCGAAACAAATCAAAGTTTATTGATGATTTGCAGCACATGAAACAAGCAATGAAGCATAGTCTAATTCTAACTGTCACGTTAAACCCTTTGAGGGTATTCCCTTTGTTCTCCTCATCCCTTCCTCCAGCTTCTCTTTGTTAGAATGGGCGGCTCAGTGGGGCAGTGGTAGAGTTGCCGCCTTACAACGCCAGAGACCCGGGTTCAATCCTAGCTAAGGGTGCTGTCTGTACGGAGTTTGTATGTTCTCCCCATGACCTGTGTGAATTTTCTCCGGGATCTCCAGTTTCCTCCCACACTCCAAAGACGCATAGGTTTGTAGGTTAATTGCCTTGGTATAATCATATGTTGTCCCTAGTGTGTGTAGGGTAGTATTAGTGTGTGAAGATTACTGGTCGGCATTGACTCGATGGGCCGAAGGCCCTGTTTCCATGCTGAATCTCTAAACTAAACTGGGAAAGAGAAAGCAAACCACCTTGTGATTTCTATGAGCCATTCTGACAAAGAGTCTCACACTGAAGCATGAACCCCGTTTATCTTTCCACTGAGTATTTCCAGCATTTTTAGTTTTTTTTGCATTACATCTACCAGGTCTACATGCACCTGAAGGCAAAGATACAGCTGAAAACCTGCACCCTAAAGAGCAGAGGGTGGTTACAGCAACTTGCTGGTTCTCCAGTGCTGTCAAGGCCACCTGTTTGATGGGCTTGGGTTCACTGAGTTTGGATTCACTGATCTAGGTACCTTAATTTAAATCTTTGTTATTGGTCATGAACAACTATGGCCCTATAACATATAACATAACCATATAACAATTACAGCACGGAAACAGGCCCTCTCGGCCCTTCCAGTCTGTGCCGACTATTTATTTTCCCCTAGTCCCATCTACCTACACTCAGACCATACCCCTCCATTCCCTGCCCATCCATATACCTATCGACTTTACTTTTAAACGTTAAAATCGATCCTGCCTCCACCACTTCTGCTGGAAGCTCATTCCACACAGCCACCACTCTCTGAGTAAAGAAGTTCCCCCTCATGTTACCCCTAAACTTCTGTCCCTTAATTCTCATGTCATGCCCTCTTGTTTGAATCTTCCCTACCCTCAATGGGAAAAGCTTATCCACGTCAACTCTGTCTATCCCTTTCATCATTTTAAAGACCTCAATCAAGTCCCCTCTTAACCTACTGCGCTCCAAATAATAAAGACCTAACTTGTTCAACCTTTCTCTGTAACTTAGTTGCTGGAACCTAGGCAACATTCTCGTAAATCTCCTCTGTACTCTCTCTATTTTGTTGACATCCTTCCTATAATTAGGCGACCAAAATTGTACACCATACTCCAGTACCTAGCACCAGTCGATGAACCATCCCAGTAGTCACTGCCTCCCAAACATGACCAGTTTACTGTCATTTATTCATCATTATATTTCCTCCTAATACAGTGAGCTAGAATTTTGATTAGTAATCCCTTGTGTGGCACCTTATTAAACGCTTTCTGAACATACAAACACACCAGTTGGTTCCCCTTGATCTATTCTGTTGGTTACAACCTCAAACATTTTAACTGGTCTGTCAAGCATAATCGACCACAAATCCATGTCGACACTGCCCAATCCTTTCATCACTCTCCAAGTGCCCTTTCAGTTAATAATAGATGAAAGCATTTTTCCAGATACTAAGGGCAAGCTGACTGGTCTACAGATCCCTGGCCTCTCTTTTTCTTCTTTAAGATCATAAAGATATAGGGGAACTAATGGGCCACCTTGCCCCTCAATCTTTTTCTGATATTCAGCATGAAATGTGCCGTCTCAGAAGGAATCTATTATTTTACACTACAATCGTTGCATTCTTGTACTTATGAATGATGGTGCTTATGTACAGTATGATTTTACTGGATTGTATGCAAAATTTCACTGTATCTAGGTACACGTGGCAATAATGTATTATTCAACGAATGCTTCCATTATCTTCATGACTATCTTCTTCAGCATCTAATGGTGCAAGTCATCAGGTCATCAGGTCATCAGGTCCTGAATAGAATGCCTTTTAGTGTCATTAAATGAAGATTTATTGCCTTTGTTCGAGAAATTTCTCCAATACTAATATTTATTTGATCTCTTAGAAACATAGAAACATAGAAAATAGGTGCAGGAGTAGGCCATTCGGCCCTTCGAGCCTGCACCGCCATTCAATGTGATCATGGCTGATCATCCAACTCAGTATCCCGTACCTGCCTTCTCTCCATACCCCCTGATCCCTTTAGCCACAAGTGCCACATCTAACGCCCTCTTAAATATAGCCAATGAACTGGCCTCAACTACCTTCTGTGGCAGAGAATTCCAGAGACTCACCACTCTCTGTGTAAAGAATGTTTTCCTCATTTCGGTCCTAAAGGAATTCCCCCTTATCCTTAGACTGTGACCCCTTGTTCTGGACTCCCCCAACATCGGGAACAATCTTCCAGCATCTAGCTTGTCCAACCCCTTAAGAATTTTGTAGGTTTCTATAAGATCCCCCCTCAATCTTCTAAATTCCATCGAGTACAAACCGAGTCTATCCAATCTTTCCTCATATGAAAGTCCTGACATCCCAGGAATCAGTCTGGTACATCCCAGGAATCAGTCTGGTACATCCCAGGAATCAGTCTTCTTTTATCCAATCATTTTAGTTGCCCACAATTTCAGGTATTCCTTTGTACAAATTACAAACATTTCAGGAATATTTTGCATCTTCTTCCACAAAGACAGGCACAAACATGTGTTTAATTCCTCTGTCTTTTACTTAGACCCTAATCTAATTAAAACAGGAAAATGCTGAAAAAACTTGGTAAGTTAGGCAGCATGAGTGGAAAGACATTAGATTTCAGGGATACAATGTGGAAACAGGCCCTTTGGCCCACCAGGTCTGCGCCGATCGGTGATCACTGCGTTTAATAAGGTACCGCTGCGCCACCGTGCTGCCCTCAGTGATGAAAGAGAGGGATTGCATCTAAGAGCCTGGTTCCTAGTACCCAAAGGAAAGCATGTAAATAACAAGCAAGCCTTCTGAAAGCAGATGAGGCATATAAATCAATGGTGCAGGCTTCTGGTGGTGGCATAAGAGATGAGGAAATGTTCTTCAAATCCCACAATGTTCATCAGGTGAATACTTGTGACAGGTTCATCTTCACACTTCTCTTGGAATGCAGCCATAATGATTTTGGCTTCCTTTGCATTATCAGTCTGCTTGATAGGCTGCACCAAACAGTTACAATCTATGAGAAAAGAAATTCTCCCCAGGAGACTAAAGTTACATCTCATAGAGAAAATGAGAATTGCAGCATAGGGGTGCCACAGTGGCAAATCAGTAGAGTGTCTGCCTTGCAGCGCCAGAGACACGGGTTTGATCCTGACTATTGGTGCTGCCTGTACGTTCTCCACCTGACCTGCGTGGGTTACCTCCAGGTGCTCCAGTTTCCCCCCACACTCCAAAGAGCTCCGGTTTCCTCCCACCCTCCAAAGATGTGCAGGTTTGTAGGTTAATTGGCTTCGGTAAAATTTGTAAATTGTCCCTAGTGTGTGTAGGATATTGTTAGTGTGCGGGGATTGTTGGTCAGTGCAGACTCGGTGGGCCGAAGGGCCCGTTTTCGTGCTGGATCTCTAAACTAAATAAAGCTTCGAAACAGATTGCTGAACCAAACTTGTTCAAGCCGACCAAGATGCCCCATATAAGTTAGTCCCAAATGGTCCATATCTCTCTAAACCTGCCCTCTCTATGTCCCTATCCAAATATCTTTGAAATGTTGTTATTGTACTTGCCGGTGGTAGCTTGTTCCAAATATTTACCACCCTTTGTGCAAAAATGTTGCCACTCAGTTTCCTATTAAATCTTTCTGTTATTACCTTAAACCTACGTCCTGTCCTCTGGTTCTTGATTTCCCCTACTGTGCATAAAGGACTCTGTGCATTCTCCCTATCTATTCCCCTCATTTGACTTTATACACCTCTATAAGATCACCCCTCATTCGCCTGTTCATCCCCCCCTATAGTTCAGGTCTTTAAATCTGGTTTATCATCCTCGTAAATGATCTCTGCAGCCTTTCCAGCACAATGGCAGGGATGACCAAAAGTGAACACAATATTCCAAGTGTGGGTTCACCAATGTCTTCAGCCACATGCCATGCCCTATTTTCCAAAGTCAAGTTTTGCCCTCTCACTTGGGATGCCCTCTGTGTTGAATTGAAAGATACAGCATGGAAACAGGTTCTTCGGCCCACTGAGTTCATGCAGACCATCAATCACCCATTTACACTTAGAACTAGCTTTAATCGGACTAAATGTTGTACCTTGTATAATTTATCTGTACACTGTGGACGGCTTGATTGTAGTCAGGCACACTTTTTTCTTTGACAGGACAGCACACAAACAAAAGCTTTTTACTGTACCTCAATGAAAGTGACAATAATAAACTACACTATTCACCTACAAACTTGTACATCTTTGAAGTTTGAGAGCAAACCAGAGTACCCGGAGAAAACCCGCGTGGTTACGGAGAGAATGTACAAACTCTGTGCAGACTGTGCCCGTTGTCATATCAAACCATGTTCATGATTATAGCATGTAAAATAATGGCATAGGTAATGTAGATTGCAGGAACCATTTCCCCATGTCAAAGGTGAGTAAAACTAGAGAATATATATTTGGAATGAGGGAAGATATTTTGAGGAGGGCTGAGAGGGCTTACTTCACCAAGAGAGCGGTGAGTGCTTGAAGTGCACTGCTTGAAAGAGTGGTGAAAGCAGAATTCCTAACAGTATTTAACAATTGTCCAAATGAGCACTTAAATTATCTTGAAGGTAGACACAAAATGCTGGAGTAACTGAGCGGGACAGGCAGCATCTCTGGAGAGAAGAAATGGGTGACGTTTTGGGTCGAGACCCTTCTTCAGACATATCAAGAATTATCTTGATATTAAAGTCTATTGACCAACTGCTGGAAGATGGAATAATATGTATATGATCCCTCTACTAGGCATGGACATAGTGGGCCAAATGGCCTGTTTCTTTCCTATATGACTGAGTGTCAATGTCACTAAGATGATATCCCTCCACCAAGAACTAAAATAAGTTATTTCTGTCCTTTTGGAGCTTTTGATGCATGAAGTAAAGGGCCTGTCCCACCAGCATGCAACTCTATGCGATTAGCGCGACCTAATGTGGCCGCTTGAGCCGTCCGGCGTCGCGGGGCCGGTCCCACTTCGATCGCCGGAGCCGTGCGGAATTGTGCGGAGTTCGTCCCGACATCGCGCGGGGCTCCGAAAAACCGACTATGTCCAAAAAGTCTGCACGGCAACGGCAGTCGCCTCGACATTTACACACCGCCCGGACATCGTGCCTCCGTGAACCTATTTGTAAGTGCCTCCGTGACCCTCTATGTGTGTGGCTCCGTGGCCCTGTGTGTGTGTGTGCCTCGGTGCCCCTCTCTGTGTGCCCCTCTCTGTCCTGGCGAACTTACCTTGGATTTCGCTCCAAGTTCGCCTCACTTTGCGCCGCGTTGCGCCACTCACCCGACCTCTGTGCAGCCCCTGCTGCCGGTTTGGTTGTGCTTGCCGCATGCAGGCGCATGCTGGTGGGAACGGCCGTGTACAGGGGATCACCCGACCTCCGTGCGGCCCCCGCTGCCGGTTTGACCGCGTTCATCGCATAGAGTTGCATGCTGGTGGGACAGGCCCTTAACTGTATGTTTCCTACATTAAATGGATTGGTTGGAATACATTGTCACATGTGACTAGGCACAGTTCTTTGCTTGTGTACATCACGTATACAAATAACGGCCACCTACGGCGATGACAAAGTTACAAAGCACGCCGACACCTCCTTTTGTCTCCCAACCCCCCCAACAGTCCTCAATTGTTCTTCCACTCCCCATCACGGTGGTCCTCCACGCACTCATCGACCACTGGTCGAGCTGCAAGGCATCGCTGCTTCTGCGATGTTTCACCACCATCGAGGCCCCATCGTCGCGAGGATTCACCGCTGCCGCCACTTTACCGCTGCTGAGGCCTCATCGCTGTTGACTCCCCACTTCACGCCTCCGTGGTGCTGACCCAGGCCCCAGCCACAGGCTCCGACGGCCGCCCCACCAACCCAGACTCCTACCTGCGAGGACAGGCTCCTCCAACCGGCCCACGATTGTGGATGATCAGCCATGATCATATTGAGTGGTGGTGCTGGCGCAAAGGGCCGAATGGCCTACTCCTGCACCTATTGTCTATTGCCAGCCGGGCCCCGATCCCGATTAATGAAGTGATCACACTTCAAAAGCACTGTTGCAAAATCCTTTGTGAAATCCTGAGGTTATAACATGGACTATATAATTGCAAGTCTTTCTTGTTTTCTCAGGATGAGCAGTGTTACTCATTATTGGTGCTAAAGCTGGCAAACCTCAAGATGCCCCCTTTAACCTTGTCTGATAACTGCAAAGCTTCATTTTTGTAAATCTATCCCAAAGCTCCTCCACTGCACATTTTGGTCCAGTTTTATCTTCAACAGTCACTTCAATATCTGTGTGTGCTTTGCTTAATGCAATGGCCACAAGTAGTCACATGTGGTTTGTTAGGCTTAATATAATTGGTACTCGAGGGCAGAAATGTCACAGCTGTTCTGTTGGACCGTGCGTTATAATGGTACTAAACTTAACTGATATGCCTTTTTCCATTCTTACACTGCGACTTCATTTGTGGTATTTAAAACTTCTCTTGTTAGTATAATGGCATGTTTGTGTGTGTGAGAAGGAACTGCAGGTGCTGATTTAAACCGAAGCTAGTCACATAAAGCTGGAGTATCTCTGGAGAGAAAGAATGGGTGACGTTTCAGGTGGGTGTCGATCCGAAATGTCACCCATTCCTTCTCTCCAGAGATGCTGCCTGTCCCGCTGAGTTACTCCTGCTTTTAGTGTCTATCTTCTATATATGCAGATATATATATATATATAAATATATAAATACCTGTAACTAAAAGATCAAACCTCTGGAAATCAGTGTGCCTTACTTTTAACTTTAGTACTCTTCAATGCCTTTCTTGATAGATTTCTCTTCTAAATCGTCTGTTTTGTTTGAAATGAGCCTGTTTTGGGACCGTCATTTCCGAAAAGGGAGCAGCACGGTGGCGCAGCGGTAGAGTTGTGCCAGTGACCCGGGTTCGATCCCGACCACGGGTATTGTTGGGTTTTCTCCGGGTGCTCCAGTTTCCTCTCACACTCCAAAGACTTACAGGTTTGTGGGATAATTGGCTTAGGTAAGTTGTAAAATTGTCCCTAGTGTGTGTCGATCAGTGTATGAAGTGATCGCTGGTTGGACCGTAGCTTCCTTCCGTACTGTATCTCTAAAGTGTAAAGTCTAAAGTTTAAAAAATAATCTTTATATTGTGTGTGTGTGTTTGTGTGTACTGAACTTTTCAGACTGTACATGACTGTGCATCCATCCTATCTATTCCCCTTATGATCATGCACATCTATAAGATCACCCCTCATCCTCCTGCGCTCCAAGGAATAGAGTCTCAACCTGCTCAACTGCTCCTTGTAGCTCAGGCCCTCTAGTCCTGGGAACGTCCTCATAAATCTTCTCTGTACCCTTTGCATCTTGATGACATCATTCCTATAACACGGTCCCCAAAACTGAAGACAATACTCTAAATGTGTCCTCATCAATGTCTTAGATAATTGCAACATGACAAGGTGTACGTGAGAAAACACTGCTGCCAATTTTACATCTCGGTCACAGTAAACAGATAACTGGGGCTGCCGTAACTAAGTGAGCCAGTGAGAAGAGAAGGACCCTTTCAAAAACTATAATCAGCGGTAGATATACAAAAGCAGAAACAGAATCAGACCGATCACTAATCCAATGTGACAACCCTACATTGCACGTGGTCACAGCATGAAATGTTATGTTCACTTCCCACGGGACTCCATCAATGTATCTGAGGCCCTTGTATAATATCTCCAAATGAATGTTTCAAAGGAAATACATTTTATGCATCAATTCATAACTTAAAGCAACATCCCGAGCTGTGTAGTAGTAAAGAATACAGCAAGCTATTGAGGTCACAATTCATTATTAATTATATTGTTTCCATAAAATTTCAGAGCTATGGTACTAAATGTAATTTACTGCAATAGGTACAGCCAAATAAATATTGTCTGGGTTCAATAAATTATCTGCGATAGTAAAAAGCATTTAGTAATGTTTTTAATGTTTCCTCATTTTGTTGGCAGAGCTGAATCTTCATTTACATATTTGTCCAATATTATCTTCATCTAATGTTGCGTTTTGGCACTGATTCTCACCAAATCAAACAAAAATTCCACCCAACCACCTGGCGGCCAGGAGGATCTTTAACTTTTCTCCTTTACATATGCATTTGTATTTTTGGCATGAGGGCATGTTAGCAAGGCCAGCATTTGTAAAACCAGCTTTAATTATGCAATGGTTCAATGGTTCTTTGTCACGCATGCACAGCACAGTGAACTTCTTTTGCACAACCACAAACGCACAGTCGCCATACTATGGTGCCATTTACAAAGAAAAAGTAAAAGTCCAAAATCCGGTCCACATGTTGGAAGTATGGATGTCTTGATTAGTACAGGTGTCAGAGGTTATGGGGAGAAGGCAGGAGAATGGGGTGAGGAGGGAGAGATAGATCAGCCATTATTGAATGGCGGAGTAGACTTGATGGGCAATCGCTTCACCCAACACCTCCACTCGGTTCGCAATAACCAACCTGATCTCACGGTGGCTCAGCACTTCAACTCCTCTTCCCATTCTGAATCCGACCATTCTGGCCTGGGACTCCTCAATGTGAGGCCCACCGTAAATTGGAGGAGCAGTACCTCATATTTCGCTTGGGTAATTTACACCACAGAGGTATGAACATTGATTTCTCCAGTTTCAGGTAGTCCCTGCTTTCTTCTCCCCTTCCCAGCTCTCCCTCAGCCCACTGTCTCAGCCTCCTCCTTTCTTCTTCCCGCTTCCCCCACCCTCACATCAGTTTGAAGAAGAAGGCTCTCGACCCGAAACATTGCCTATTTCCTTCGCTCCATAGATGCTGCCTCACCCACCGAGTTTCTCCAGCATTTTTGTCATCCTTCCATAAAATGGTGTTTACATGCTTTTTTTGACCTTGTCATTCCAGCTGGTAGTGGTTGCGGACATTGAAAATGTTGTCTAAGGAGTCTTTGTGCATTGAATTGCCACAATGCCTCCTTCAGATTTTCCCCTTGTTCCATCCATTGTAGTTGAGTTTGATGATAGTATTTACTGTATGTATGATATATCTGATCTGAATATCATGCAAAGCAAAGCTTTTCACTGTACCTCAGAACACATTTATGTTTCAATGTATCTGTTTCGTTATCCCATGCACCAAGGTACAGTGAAAAGCTTTGTGATCCATGCTATACAAACATATCTGGTTGGATATATCCAATTAAATACATCATACATAGATACAATCAGTTTAAACTCGTGCAATAGATAGAGCAAAGGAGTAGATACAGAGTGCAGAAGGTAGTTCTCAGTATTGCAGCACATGGTAGTGCAGCAGTTCCTTAGACAAAGTCCAATGTCCTCAATGGGCTAATCAAACAGTACCCTAGCTTATGAAAGAACCATTCAGAAGCCTGATAATAGAGGTGAAGAAGCTGTCCCAGAGTTTAGCTGTATGTGCTTTCAAGCTTCTGTACCTTCTGCCGGATGGGACCAAGGAGAAGAAGGAATGACCGGGGTGGGACTTCTTTGATTATGTTGGCTGCTTCGCTATTAAGGAAGTAGAGGACTATGCAGGTTGATAACATTGAGAAAAAATATCATCCTTTAATAGCTGAGCAGGCATGAGAAGCCTACTCCTGTTCCTCATTCTTACGTTCTGATGTAAGTCAAGAATATGATAATGATATAGATTTCAACTGTGACGTCTTGTTCAACCAATCTCATTGATTCAGTTTAATTTAGAAATACTGCGCGGAAACCGACCCTTCGGCTCATCGAGTCCACACATGACTTGCAATTCCCGCACATTAACACTGTCCCACACTAGGGACAATTTTTACATTATACCAAGTCAATTAGCCTACAAACCTACAAACACAGCAGTAGAGTTGCAGTTTTGATTCAGAGACCCAGGTACGATCCTGACTACGGGTACTGTCTGTACGGAGTTTGTATGTTCTCCCCGTGACTGTGGGTTTTTCTCAGGTGCTCCGGTTTCCTCCCACACTCCAAAGACATACAGGCTTGTAGGTTAATTGGCTTTGGTAAAGATTGTATATTGTCCCTAGTGTGTAGGATAGAGCTAGTGTACGGGATGATCGCTGGTTGGTGTAGAATCGAAAGGCCTGTTTCCACGCTGTATCTCTAAACTAAACTATACTGAGCTAAACAAAGTAGAATTTAAATTATGGAAGACTTTGACAGGATAAATAGAGAAAGTATTCATTTTCTAATATTCATTTATTCTTAAATTAGAGCAATAACTGATTTAATCCTTTTATTCTCTTTTATTGATCATGATTATGGTCGATCCTCTCCCTCATCTGCATTTTCCCTGATTCCTTTAATATCCAGAAATCTAGTGATTAGAAGGAGGGTCCCAACACAAAATGTTATCTGTCCATTTCCCACTATTGATGCTGCCTGACATAATCATAGCCATAGTCATTAGTTTATTGTCAGGTGTACCAAGTTACAGTGAAAAGCTTTTGTTGCGTGCTAACCAGTCTGGGGAAGGACTATACGTGATTCTGAGATCACGGGATACGGGATACTGAGTTGGATGATCAGCCATGTTCACATTGAATGGCGGTGCAGGCTCGAAGGGCCGAATGGCCTACTCCTGCACCTATTTTTCTATGATTACAATCAAGCCATCCACAGTGTACAGATACATGATAAAGAAAATACTGTGAATAACATTTAGTGCAAGATAAAGCCATTAAAGTCCAATCAAAGATAGTCCAATGAGGTTGATAGTAATTCAGGACTGCTCTCTAGTTGTTGGAAGGATGGTACAGTTGCCTGATAACAGCTGGGAAGGAATGCAGAATGATCCCAGGAATTAGTGGGTTAACATATGATGAGTGTTTGATGGCACTGGGATGGGCTGCAGTTGCTGGAGTTTAGAAGGATGAGTGGGGACCTACTTAAAACTTAAGTAAAAGTGAAAGGCCTGGATGGAGTGGATGTGGAGAGGATGCTTCCACTGGTTGGAACGTCTAGGACCAGAGGTCAAAGCCTCAGCAGAACTGTGTTTGCTGGTTTCAAACAGACCTGAAACATTCTCTAGGCATGCTGGCTGACCCGCTGAACCACTCAAGAATTCTGTGTCTTTCCTTTATATCCATAGTGCTAGATGCGAAAAGGATGGAGGAACATTTATGGGAAGTACTAAAGTCCACATTAACCAGTTAAGCCAAATGACCTGTTTCCATGTTTGTCTTCTATCCATTGTGTATACTTTCTGGTTAAGCCCTGGAGGTTGATACGCAGTTTTCAGGTAGGCACGAATGTTCATACAGTTTTAGAGGAGTGATGTTCTCTGTGTGGACTGCACCTGGAGTCATTAATAATGTACTCTGATGACAATAACAAATATCTCTCGGAGATGGATGTGCTGATAGCATACTGATTCTGGGTTCCTGCAGTAAACCGACTCATGGATAGTGTTTACAATTTGATAAAGTACTGCTACCGTCTAGTTACACTGGGAACAGAAAGGCCATGCCATGCAGAGATCGCATATTGCAACAAGGTTTTCTCAGTTCTTCAACGTCTCTGGTCACGGTCATCACAAAGAAGACTGCAGCGGGCTTTTTCATCAAAAATTAATTACTAAGGAACTTCAAAGGAACATGCGGTGGAGAAAAGAATCCCCAACACAGGCAATGGTGTCGAAAGCCAACGGCACCTTACGCATGGAGTGTCTCTGCATTGCTGATAAAGCCTTTTCCTCATGCTTTTCCACGTCTATGCAGAGTGGCGTAAAATCGCTGGTGTTGCCAAAGTGCCCATCTACTTAACTGGCATTTATAAATATTCACAGCACATCATTGAAATACGACCGGCTGCAGGCAGTAGGGGTTAGGTTTGGAGAAACAAAGAACTGCTGATGCTGTTTTTTACCAAAGATAGACACAGAGGGCAGTATCTCTGGAGGAAAGGAATAGGTGACTTTTCAGGTTTGGGATTTGGGTTTATTTTTGTCACCTGTACCAAGGTACAGTGAAAAGCTTTTTTGGTTGCTATCCAAACAAATCAGATACACCACATGTAGATACAATCAGTTCAAACTCAAGTACAGCAGGTAGAGCAGTGGGGAAAATACAGTGTAGAATATCGTTCTCAGCATTGTAGCGCATTGCAGTACTTCAGTTTCATTGACAAAGTCCAACGTCCTCAATGGGGTAGAGTTGAATCGGACAGTACCCTACCTATCGAAGGACTGCTCAGAAGGCTGATAACAGAAGGAAATAGGCTGTTCCTGAGTCCAGTGTTGCCTTATTTCTGAAGGAAGAAGCAGAGAAAAAGAAATGATTGGTGGTGTGGGGGTGGGGGACAGGTCTTTGATTATGTTGGCTGCTTTTCAAAGGCAGCATAAAGTGAAGATGGCATTAATGGTGGAATGTCTGGTCTGTGTGATGAACTGGACTACAAGTACAACGGTTCCCAAATCAAGTTATTATGCAACACAACAGTATGCTTTCTGTGGTGCATCTGTAGAAGTTTGTAAGAATCACTGGACACATGCTGAATTTCCCCAGTCTCCTCAGGTGGTAGAAAGGTTGACATGCCTTCTTGGCTGTGGCAATAATGTGGTTGGTCAACAACACATCATTGGTAAAATTAACACCAGGGAACCTGAAGCTATCAACCGTTTCCACTTCCACATCATTGATGCGGATTGGGGCATGTACTCCACCCTTCCTCCTGAAGCAAAACTTGCTCCTTTGTTCTTGCTGATATCGAGGGAAAGGTTATTGTCCTGGCCCATAATTATAATCACCAAATATTAAAAATGCTCAGTCACGGTTCTGGTGAAAGTTCACAAATTGACTTTCTCCCTCCAAAAAATACCACCTAACCTGCTTAGCATTTCCAATTCCAACATCTCATGTTATTTATTACAGTGACGTTGATAGTCACAGGTTCGCTAATGCCTACATGACCATGTTTGTGCTGGGTATCAAGCGATAATAAAGAGCTAAGAGATAATCGCCCCCTCCTCCCCCTCCTCTCCTCCTTCCCCACCCACCCTTTCCCCTCCTTCCCCTCCTTTCCTCCCTCTCCCCCCCCCCTTAACCAATATGGTAATTGGCCAGTCTATAGAACTGATGCACGACAATACCTTGAACTATATTCAGCGCTCAGTATCTTCCCCTTAGCTCTGTCTGATTGTACTTTTTTTTACTTGATCACATTTGTATATGGTAGTAGACCAAGGTACGGGATACTGAGTTGGATGATCAGCCATGATCATATTGAATGGCGGTGCAGGCTCGAAGGGCCGAATGGCCTACTCCTGCACCTATTTTCTATGTTTCTATACCCTCTACATGCGGTTGCGGGGGGGGGGGGGGGGGCGACCTGTGGTGTCACACACACACTAACCACCCCCACACACACACACTAACCAACCCCACACGCACACTAACCACCCCCACACACACACACTAACCACCCTCCTTGATATTATATTAATATTCTTAATTCGCTCCTTTTATCCCATCCCCCACCCTATCCACTCATGCATAGCCCCCAAATCGCAGGCGAGGCTAGAGAGGGCGGGGTTAGAGAGAGAGAGGGCAGAGGCACAGAGAGGGCAGAGTTACAGATATGGCAGAGGCACAGAGGGCAGAGGCACATAAGGCAGAGGCACAGAGAGGGCTTTCTCATCCAGCGAGGGCCGGACCTGAGCTGAGGACCGGACCCGAGGACCAAGAGTTCGGCCGTTCCAGTACAGGGCCCGACTTGCTTGTTCTTTCTGCATCTTTTGAATAACCGAGGGGGCGAAGGGGTTGGAGGATGACGTCACTCGCAGAGCGTGGAAGAATGGCATGCGGAGAAATCCCATTGTGATGTCATCAGCGAAAGGCAGTCGTTTTTAAATTTGTTTTTAAGTTTTGTTATATTTTTAAACATTTTCAGTAAGAAGATAAATAAATCATTACATTTTCAGATAAGTAGATTTTGGTCTCCACGGGAAAAAAGTCCACCGGCATATGTAAATATTTTATCTTTACCGCATCATTGTGTCATTATACACAAACAGACAATACACAAACAAACAAACACACACATGCACATCTCAGATCAGACTTTTAATAGTTACTAGACCAAGTGGGAGGGGGGGTGGCCTGTTGCATCATACACACACCAACACCCCCCCCCCCACACACACACTAACCACCCCCACACACACTAACCACCCCCTTGATATTATATTAATATTATTCTTTCACTCCTTTTACCCCATCCCCCACCCTATCCACTCACACATAGCCCCCAACTCGCAGACGTGGTTAGGGAGGGGGTAGAGAGAGAGGGCAGAGCGAGAGAGGGCAGAAGAGAGAGGGCAGAGAGAGAGAGGGCAGAGAGAGAGGGGACAGAGACAGAGGGAGGTCAGAGGCAGAGAGAGGGCAGTGAGGGGCAGAGAGGGTGGGAGGTAGAGAGCTAGGGCAGAGAGAGAGAGGGCAGAAAGAGAGAGAGGGACAGAGAAAGAGAGAGGCAGAGAGAGAGGGGGGCAGAGAGAGAGAGAGGGGCAGAGAGAGAGAAGGGCAGAGAGACAGAGAGGGGCAGAGAGAGAGAGAGATGGGCAGAGAGAAAGGGAGGGGCAGAGAGAGAAAGAGAGAGGGAGAGAGAGGCAGAGAGAGAGAGCGGGAGAGGGGCACAGAGAGAGAGAGAAAGGGGCAGAGAGGGACCGAGGACCCAAGCAACTCGAACAACCCGAGACGGACCCGAGACAGACCCGAGACACCCGAGACTGACCCGAGACAAGACCAAGACCAGGGACCGAGCCGGGACCGAGCCGAGACCAAGCCGAGACCGAGCCGAGACCGAGCCGAGACCGAGCCGAGAGCTCCAGTACAGGGCCCAACCTGCTCAGTCTTTCTGCATCTTTTGAATAACCATGGGGTGGACGGGGGGAGGGATCGGGGGGGTGACATCACTCGCAGCACATGGAACACAGCGCGGAGCAGCCCCATTGTGATGTCATCAGCGAAAGGCAGTTGTTTTTAAATTCAAAGTTTTGTCAGATTTTTTAACATTTTCAGTAATACTTCGAGAAAATGCATGACATTTTCAGATAAGGACATTTTGGACTTCATGGAAAAAATGCCTACCGGAATATGTAAAAAAATTACCGTTACCACCTCGTTTTTTTCCGCAAAGATGTGATTATACACATCTACATACAAGATCAGACTTTCAGGCTGGATAGCATGCAAAACAAGGATTTTCACCGTACCTTAGTACCATTGACAATAATAAACCTAAAGGGGGAGGCACGGCGGCGCAACAGTAGAACTTCTGCCTTACAGCGCCAGAGACCTGGGTTCGATCCTGACAGTGGGTGCTGTCTGTATGGAGTTTGTACGTTCATCCCATGACTGCGTGGGTTTTGTCTTGGAGCTCCGGTTTCCTCCAGCACTCCAAAGACATGCAGGTTTGTTGTATATTTGGCCTCCATGGAAATTGTGAATTGTCGCTAGTGTGTATAGGATAGTATTGGTGAGTGGGGATCAGTGGTTCATGTGGATTTGGTGGGCCGAAAGGCCTGTTTTCGCATTGTATCTCTAAACTAAACTAAACTAAACCTAAGAGAGACACAAAAAGATGGAGTAACTCACTGGGCCAGGCAGCGTCTTTGGAGAGAAGGAATGGGTGACTTTTCAGGTCGAGACCCTTCTTCTAAACAGAGCTTCTCCTCACACATGACTTCTTAGTGAACTGCAACCGTGGTGACCTGGGCCTCATGTGAAATAAGGCATTTTGTGAACTGTTCCCCTTGTGTTCTCTCCTTCATCTCCCTAGTCCCTGGACTTCTACTATTCCTCTAATAACTGCAGCCTAATGCTCCAAATTGAATTTGCCAGAAGGTCCTGGTACATATCCCTCTGCTAAACTAAATTACTTCCCTAAATTATTGCAGTCAGTTCCAGAAGCTGAATATTCTTAAAGCTCAGGAGAAGCAGGGAAGCAGTCCATGTAAGCTAATTACTGATTTATCTGAAAACAGCTGATAATCCCTTTAAATATCACCAGAAATAATGCCCTCTGTGCTGCTCCCAGTCCTGATTTGTGTGACTAATTTAGAATTGTTGAATAGTTTATATATAGAATTCTCAATTAAAAAATGAAAGAGATAGATGAATATTTGCTCCTCCTTTAATTATATTCTTTTTGTATGGTTCTAATTAAATCTTGTCACTTATATTGATAGTATTCATTCCATGTCCAGAGACTATATTAAATTATTTTGATATAATGTTATTAATATGTTAAGTCATTGCCCTAAATAGTCTGCTCCCTCCATTCCCATTTGTGGAGCCATTCAGACTGTCCGACGGTAAGTATTTCACTGTCAGCCAGTTGATTTATGGAGAATCATTTTTAATTCTATTTCTCTAAGTGAAATTCATACATAAGATCTACCGAAGAAGCTGAAGTATATATGTATATTATGAATTATACGCATCAGGGAAATAACAGTAAGAATCGCATTGATATGGGACTTGGAACTCTCCATGTGATCTGCATGAACATGGTTTATAGTTCCCTGCTATAACATCAGGCTTATAGAGTCATAGTGTGATGCAGCATGTAAACTGGCGCTTTGGCAATGAAGTCCATGCCAACTATCAAGCACACAGCTACATATTTTCTACATTAATATAATTTTATTGTGCTGCTGTCATGATCTGTGAAGAATATTGATAAAAGTGATCAGGAGGAAAATTACTTTTAGAGTCATTGAGTCAAACAACATGGAAACAGGCCATTCGGCCCAACCTGTCCATGCCAACCAACATGCCCCATCTACACTAATCCCACCTGCCTGCGTTTGACCCATATCCTTCTAAACCTTTCCTGTCCACATACTTGTCCAAATGTATTTTAAATGTTTCGATAGTACTTGCATCAACTACCTCCTCTTTTACCTTTTACCAGAGATGGGGAGTCAAGTACTGAGGACAAATGTTTAAGGTGAGAGGGGAAAGATTTAATTGGAACCTGACGGGCAACTTTTCCTATCAGAGAGTGTGGAGTATGGAACGACCTGCCAGAGGAGGTTGTTGAGGCGGGTATATTTAAAAGATATTTGGACAGGTAAATGGAAAGGAAAGGTTTAGAGGGATATGGGCCAAACACAGACAGGTTGGACCAGTGTAGATGTAGCATTTTGGTCAGCTTTAACAATATTTATATAGACTTTAGAGATAAAGCGTAGAAAATAGACAATAGACAATAGGTACAGGAGTAGGCCATATGGCCCTTCAAGCCAGCACCGCCATTCAATGTGATGATGGCTGAAAATCAAACCCATTGCCGTGTCATTACTAATCCGCAATCAGCCCATCGACACAGGTTCATCAGCCCACCGAGTCTGCGCCGACCAGCAATCACCCCATACACTAGCACTATCCTACACACTAGGGACAATTTCTACAACTTAACAAAGCTAATTACCCAACAAACAGTGGCAGGAGAGGGGTGCATGGGTGGGGGTAGTTGTGGGGGCGGGGTGTGGGGGTCGGGTGTGGGGGTGGGGAGGGGTTGTGAGCGATGGGGAGGGGGTGTGTGGGCGGGGAGGTTGTGGGAGGAGATGAATGGGGGCTGGGTGGGTTGGTGGATGGAGGGGGGTGTGTGGGATGCGGGGGTTGTAAGGGGAAGGGGGTGTGAGCGGGTTGTGGTGGGAAAGGATTTACAGGGATGTTGCCTGGACTACAGCGAGGGGTTGAGCAATGAAGGACTTTATTCCTTGGAGTGCAGAAGGATGAGGTTCAAAGGGTCAAAGGTTCTTTATTAGCCACATACACCAATTGGTGTAGTGAAATGTGGATTGCCATTGCAGCACATAAATAAAGAATGCAAACATAACAATAATAAAGACATTTAAACATTAAAAACATCCCCCCACAATGGTTCCCACTGTAAGGGAAGGCACAAATTCCAGTCCCCATCCTCATGTCCACCCATAGTTGGGCCTATTGAGGCTTCCGCAGTCGCCTTTACGGTGGCCCGATGTTCTAGGCCCTTCTTGCCGGATGATGGCGCTCCGGCATAGGGAGAATCCTCTCAGCGGCATGGGAAACCTGGAACGGCCGCCTCCTTACCGGGGAACGTGGATTCCGAAGCCGACAGGCCGCGCTGGATGGAACTCCACCACTGGCGATCTCGGTGAGAGATACTGGGCTGCCGATGTAAAGTTCAGTGCCGCCGCCCACGGCTGGCCGCTCCACAGACCCGCAGCTCCGCGATGTTTTTATCGGCGGACTCAGCATTCCGGAGCTCCAGTGCGGCGACCCGGGCAAGGTTCTGGCCGGTCCCCTCAGGAAACGCCACTCCAAGCCCGCTGGTAGGCCACAAGGACGGGTCGAAGATGCTGCTCGGAGAAAAGCCGCCTCTCCAACCAGGTAGGGACCCTGAAAAGCAGTTTCCCCTCCCCCCCCCCCCCCCATCACATAAAAGCTCCAGAAACAAAACACTTTAACTCACTAAAAATTAAATAAAGAGGTGAAAAAACGGACAGCTGCAGGCTGGGCAGCCACACCCATACAGGACAATGGGTGGTCTTGTAGAAGTGTATGAGATCATGAGAGGAATAGATAGGGTGAATGTAGTTTTTAATCCAGACTAGGGGAAATCAGGAAACAGAGGACATAGGTTTCAGAATAGAGAGGTAAGATTTAACAGGAACCTCCAAGGGTCAACTTTGCACACAGAGGTTGATTGGCATATGGAACGAACTTGAAGAGGAGGTAGTTGAGGCAGGTGCTATAACAACATTTAAAAGACATTCAGAGGTACATGGATAGGAAAGGTTCAGAGAGATAAGGGTCAAATGTAGACAGGTAGGACTAGCATAGATGGGATATTTTTGCCTGCATGGGCAAATTGGGACAAATGACCTGTTTATGTGCTGTATTACTCTATGACTTTAATATCACATTGTAGATGGTGATTGAAAACACATTAAGGGCTGAGTGAATGGAGAGTCTTGCGCGTCGAAGATAATTTCCAGAGCCAACTGTTTTTCATCCTGTAAGGAAGAAGGAATTGCTAGATCCGGGTCTGGAAAATCCATTCTCTCCACAATTGCCACCTGTCCCATTGAGTTACTCAAGCACTTTGAGTTTAACTCAGATTCCAGCACCTGCAGTTCCCAATGCCTCCATTTTACTGCACAGTCTATCCATTCCTTCCACAGATGCTGCCTAATGCACTGAGTTACTCCAGCACTGTGGGTTTAGTACAGCAAGATTCAAAAGGAAGGTCATTTTCAATGGGCATGAAGTGGATCAAGCTCAGGTAAACTGGAACCAAAGGTTGACAGGCAAAACTATAATTGATCAATGGGCTGCCTTTAGGAATAAGTAGTTGAGGTAATATTGGGGCACATTTCAAAGAGGACCAAAAGAAGAACAAACAAATCCAGGACTCCTTGAATGTTGAAGAGAAAAAAATAAACACAAACAGCTGCTTTTGTAAAATAATGGTTACATGCAAACACATTCCAGGTTGATTACATAAAGATCAAAGGGGATGAGAAAAAAATAATGTATGAGAAAAGATGGGAATCCAGAAGTGTTCTACAGTGAAAGAATGAGGTGTCAATAAGTTAGCATGCAGCATTTGGAACATTCAGCTTATAGGTAAATAACAAGGACCTGATGGGATATATCTTGATATTGTTAAGAAGTACGGGAAGAAATCGTAGAAGTACAGATTGTACTGTTTCAATGCTCATTGGATACACGGATGGTGCCAAAGATCTGGAGAGTAATAAAAGTTACTCCATTGTTCAAATAATGGAATGAAGATAATCCCAGCAATTGCAGGTCAGTCAGTTTAACCTCAGTGTTGGTAAAGCTTTTAGAAATGTTGGTCTGGAACTGGATTAATAGTAACCTGGAGGAGAATTGATTAATTAAGATAAGCCAGCATGAATTTGTTAAGGAAAAGTAGTTTTCAACCAATTTGATAGATTTTTTTCTGATGAGGGAACAGATAGATATGATGAGCTAATGTGAAGTACACAGACAGGGTTTTTGATGGAGAGAAAAGGGGCACAAAGTGCTGGAGTAACTCAGCGGGCCAGGCAGCATCTCTGGAGAACATGGATAGGTGATATTTCGGGTTAGGACCCTTCTTCAGACTAATCAGATTTTTGATATGTTACAGCATACCAGGATTATTTGCAGAGTTGAAACAAATGATACAAACCACTATAGCTGAAGTAAAGATAACACCATACTTGGCAACATCGTGAACTGTGAATAGGACATGATAAATTGCAGTAAGATATAAATAGGTTGATGGAATGGGCAGGCCCATGACAGATCAGGTTTAAGGCGGGGAAGTGTGAGGGGATGCATTGTGTTGGGACAATGACGAGGCTTAATATAGAATAACTGTTGCTTGCAAGGAGGACAAGACTGGCTTCCAAAGCTTCCAGGGTTTCCATGTTTGATGTGATAGAGGGGGAAGTAAAAGAGGATGAGGACTTGGTCATTTGGATTCAGAACTGACTAACCCATGGGAGACAGAAGGTAGTGGGGAAAGGGTGTTATTCTGGCTGGAGTTCTGTGCCCGAAGGTGTTCTGTGGCATATCAAACAGAAAAAAAAAACACATGCCGGAAAAATTGAATTAACCCATAAAATGCCGGATGATCTTAGCTGGTCAGGCAGTAGATGTGAGAGAGAAAGAAAGTTAACAGCCCAGATAGACTCGAAATGCTGGAGTACCTCAGAGAGACCTAATGACCTCATTTTAGCAATGTTACAAAATTTTGAGATTTAAAAAATCAAGTCTGCAATTTATCCAATCAGATAAAGCATAAAAATAAAAATAAGTTTAATTTGACACCTAATACACTTTCATATCTTCAGTATTAAAAAAGTTATGGCCATTTTCATACTTGGAAATTAGCATCTTGTTCCCTATTGCTTTTCCATCGACTTAACACAAAAGCTGTGATCAAGGACAGTGATCAACAACTTTCTTAAAAATCAGAGAGTGGTAGCGGTGTGGAATGAGCTTCCAGTGGAAGTGGTGGCGGCAGGTTCGTTGGTATCATTTAAAAATAAATTGGATAGGCATATGGATGAGAAGGGTATGGAGGGTTATGGTATGAGTGCAGGCAGGTGGGACTAAGGGAAAAAAGTTGTTCGGCACGGACTTGAAGGGCCGAGATGGCCTGTTTCCGTGCTGTAATTGTTATATGGTTATATGGTTAACATGTTTCCTGCCTCTAGCGTGTCCAAACCCTTAATAATCTTATATGTTTCAATAAGATTCCCTCTCATCCTTCTAAACGCCAGAGTAGACAAGCCCAGCTGCTCCATTCTATCAGCATATGACAGTCCCACCATCCTGGGAATTAACCGTGTAAACTTACGCTGCACTCCCTCAATAGCAAGAATGTCTTTCCTCAAATTAGGGAACCAAAAATGCACATAATACTCCAGGTGTGGGGACTGTGGAAAATAATTAATATGACAGGCGACTAGAATGGTCACTCTCGGAGACATGCTGCCAGGCAGTAACCTGATCAGCTGCAGTTCTCTATGTGCAGCAGACCACAATGTGTGCACCAAATTGTTGGTGTTACGACTCCCGAATGGAGGTACTTCAGAGCCGCGTAACATAGTCAAAAACCAGGTTCAAGTTCAAGAAAATAGTTTTTAATTTAGTTAAGGGAAGACAAAAACCCAAACCTGATTCAAACAACACAGTCAGGGACAAGAATAGACTAACAAACAAATATAACAGTGCTCCAGCCAGCCTCGCAATGGACCGTCGAACTAGAGTCTCTAACCTGCCTAAATGGAGATATCCCTGAAACAAAATACACGAAAACCCTCAGGTCAGCCCTTATCTGTCCCAGTTCAATATTAATTGACAAATAGAGGTAACAATACACAAAGTTCTATGCCATGTGGACAGGCCTCCTACAGCTCACACCAGCAGCCTGTTCACTAGTCAGGGTCGACGAAGAGAGAGAGAATTCTGGGAGACTCCTGGTATTTCAGCTTCCAATGAGTCACCCATCACCTGACGCAGCTTGGCCAATCGGGTACAGGAGCCCTTAACCCCTTGATTCCTGACTCCCAGCCACGGGGCCTGCACTCAGGAGAGAAACAGAAAAGGTAAGTACATAGCATTCACCGGGGGGGAGAAGTGCCTAACAGTTGGCCAGAGAAATTGACTAGCTTTACTTAGAGTGAGGAGGTACGTGAAATAAGTCTGGGAATATTAGCTTCATAACAAGTTTACTCAGTTAATTATATCCTCTTAATATAGTTACAAGCCCAGTAATAGTTGCAGTTCAGCTGGGAATGTTGATCTTCCAGAGGGGTAAGAGATGTAGTGGGATAACTTACTGGCAATGGGCAAGGGGTAACTTACTGACAATGGGCATGCTGCTCTCAGCTGCTCCAATCTAATAGTTAACATCTGTGTAAAGCAGATCTCATCAAGGCTTAAGAATAGTCAGCTCATTCTCCTGCAGAAGTAAGGGCCTATCCCACTTGGCCCTCATTTGCGCGCCATTTACGCGACCTCCAAAAATGTGGTCGTCGCATTGTGCGTGTAGCGTGGTACGGGTGCATAGGGAGATGTGGAATGTGGAGTTGCGCTCGGTATTGCGCGGCACTCTAGGATTTCGTGTGCCACCTGCATGACATATCATGTACGCACGCTGACTCATTGGCGTCGCATGCTGACGTCCCGACGTCTCACGTGTATTGCATGGTGATGCATGGTTATGTCACCGTGCGTAACCATGCGTCGCCGCGTGCCACAGGGTATTCTAATGACGTCATGCACACCAGACGGCATGATGACGCTTGATTTGCGCGCAACATCCCGCGTAACAAATTTACATATGACGCGTAAATGAGGCGCAAATGACGGCCAAGTGGGACAGGCCCTATAACCATCAACCAATTTTCATCAGCCACCTGCATGTAAAAACTGAGTGAGCCCCAGTATGAGAAGATATATATGCTGAATAAATTGATGACAGAGTGTGAGAACCTAGTGGACAGAACACACAACAGCAGGGACCTATGAATAACATTGGAAAGTAGAATCCTCGGCAGGGACTCAAAACAAGGGATTGTTGCTGGGACTAATCACCTCTGAGCATAGTGGTTTGTTTGCACAATAAAGAGAGAGGTCCAATATCCTTCATTGAAAAGAGAGATCATGGAAGGTAATTAGATTGGAGGTCTCCAGTTCCTGGCAAGGTCTGCTCTACATTGAAGAAAGCAAACATAGATTGGGTGATTACTTTGCAGAAGACATTTGCATATTAAAATACATTTGGACATGTAAATGGATAGGAGAGGTTTAGTGGGATATGGGCCAAATGTGGATAGGTGGGAATAATGTGGATGGGACGTCATGGTCAGCATGGGAAAGTTGTATGACTCTATGACAATGGCTTTAAAATCTCAATTCCCTCTAAGTGGATGACCCGGAATTCCAGTTCCCTATGTTTAATTCCACATTCCATTCCCATTCTGATGAACTTGTCTTTGATCTCTTACACGCATCCAACAAGGAACAGCATTTCTTGTTCTGACTTTGCATATTATAGTCTCACGCTGAAATTTCAGAATTTCTTTCACGATCCGCCCATCCTGACAAGAAATTATTAAACTTTTATGTTGACTCAATGATGATGGTTTATTTATTATAACGTGTACCGAGGTACAGTGAGATTCTTTTTTTTTGCATACACATCAGTTAGATTGTCGCCACACACAAGTACAATACCTGGTTAGCACATGATGCGAATAAATAATCCACTGAGTCTATATGCAATAGTCGCCAGGTTTTGGCACCATTTCAGCCGCAGCTGGCTTCTTGCTTCTCGCTTCTCAGCTAACCAGCGGGATATTTGCAGCCATTCTTTCATGTCTGATTTTCAGCATCTACCTCATATTTCCAGCAATCTTTTCTCCCGTTCTCCACCTATCACAGACATTTTCTTTGACGTCCCCCATTCCTCCCTCTTCCTCAAACATAATGACTTACTACTTTTCTCAGTTCTTTTAATGGTGGCACTATGCATTTCGTTGTCTCTGTACTGTACACTGACAATGACAATTAAAATTGAATCTGAATCTGAATCTGAATGGTAGAGTTGCTGCCTTACAGCACTTACAGTGCCAATCACCCGGGTTCGGTCCTGACTACGGGTGCTGTCTGTACGGATTTTGTCCGTAGTGTGTGTAGGATAGTGTTAATGAGCGGGGATCGCTGGCCGGTGTGGAATCGGTGGGCTAAAGGGTCTGTTTCCGCACTGTATCTCTAAACTAAACTAAACTAAGAGGTTATACACCAGAAATGTTAACTTTATTTCTTTCTCTCCAGCGAACTTCTTTGGTATGCCGAATATTTCCTGCATTTGTGGGGTTTTTTCTTTCATGTATATTAACAAGTTGTCCATACTGTTTCCATTCAGAGAAGCAACAATGAAGGAAAAGGTCAGCATTTAAGCTCGCAATCAATGGTCCCAGTAAGTTGGCATCACCTCAAGGCTTTTCATGTCCAATACCAAAGCAGGAACTAATGAATCCTCTTAGAAAGTTGGAGAAACATTTTCCAGCAATCAATAGATTAATTAGATAATTCCATTAACTCTTTTACCAGGGTCACTCAAAGAACAAGTCACATGCAGGGTACTCTTTCATCCATTAGCCAAACTAGCCATATAAACACATGAAAAGTAATGAATTATGTGAAAATGCATGGAGCTATTCTCACTGTATATTGTCACTGCAAGATAACTGCCATTCAATGTAAGATCATTACATTGGAATTGCAAATGATTAAATCTCTCCCCTCTTCTAGCTTGCTCTCTGGTCAGCAGGGGACGGTGGGCTGAATGGCCTAAATGCATGCCGTACGATTCTATGACTCTAAACGTACACCAGTCATCACAGAAATATCCGTTTGTTCTTGGTTTTTGGTTACTTGGCCTCCAAAATATTCCAACTGGAATTTAAACTGGAGGTGGTGAAGGGAGTGTTAATTTTCCTTAGCCGTGTGTAGTTCCTGTTCACGCTGCCAGTAAGTGTATCACGAGGTCCGCAAAGCAATTCTTTTCAAGAAATTACAGCATTAAACAGTTGATCATATAATCCCCCTTGGCAAACAAAATCAGCCATTGAAGTGCTGATTGTTGCATTAATTAGAGACAAACAATTCATGTCCACTGTGAAAAGCTCTGTAAGGGAAGTAGGATAACCAGGGGAATTAATTGCAATGAGCATGTGTGGCGACTAATGGCTTTCATGTGGTTAGAGTCACAGAGTCATACAGCACAGAAACAGACCCTTTCGACTTTCGACCTTAGGGCGTGGAAGGTCTGTATCTCACCAAGTCTGCACCGAGTCTGCGCCGACCAGTGATCACCCCATTCACTAGCACTATCCTACACACTGGGGACAAGTTACAATTTACGGAAGCCAAAAATCTGTATGCCTTTGAAGTGTGGGAGGAAACCGGAAAACCGGAGAAAATCCACACAGTAACAAGGAGACAGTACAAACTCCGTACAGACAGCACCCGTAGTCAGGATTGAACCTGGGCCTCTGATGCTGTAAGGCAGCAACTCTACCGTTGCGCCACTAAGCTGCTTCTTTGGTCCAACTCATCCATACTGATTAAGATGCCCCAACTAAACTCGCCCCACTACCCGATGTTTGACCCATATCCCAGTAAACCTTTGCTGTTTATGTACCTGTCTAAGTGTCATGTTATAGTACCTTCCTCAACTACCTCTTCAGGCAGCCCATTCCATATACCCACTATCTAATGAGTGAAACCCCACCCACTGAGAGAAGGGTTATATATCTTACAGTGTCACATCAAGAGTATGATCTGAGTATTAGCTCTTCAGAGACTAGGAAGTTGCTAGATATTGCCAGAATGTGGCGACTGCATGCTGTTCCAGAAGGGGATCTATTGTATTAATGTGTAGGAAGGAGCTGCAGATGTTGGTTAATACCGAAGATCGACACAAAATGCTGGAGTAACTCAGCGGGTCAGGCAGCATCTCTGGAGTAGAGGACCAGGAGACGTTTCCAGTCGGACCCTTCTGCAGACTCCTATTGACTTCAGACTCCGAAGTCTGTTTATTGTATTCACGTACAGTATGATTTACTGGATAACATGCAGAACAAGCTTTTCACTGTATCTCTGTACAATTGAGAATAATAAATTAATCTACACTAAACTAAACTAGATGTTCATGAAGTCCATTCAAGGCTTGAATGATTGCTTATGCAGATTGAAGTATTGTGCTGAGTTAATGTGATGTCATAATTAGGAGCAATGACCTTTTAAGGAATAGGAATGTTAGAACAGAGATATGCTATTCAATGTCTCCGACTTGTCCTGCTATTCACTTATATGACTGTTACCCCATCTCTATTTATCCATCCTTTTTCCATAAACCTTGATATATTTACTTGATAAATATCTATTCACATCTACCTTAAAAATAGTCAAAGCATACCTATTTGAACTTTTAGTTTCTACATAATTTAGTGTGCCTCTTAGATTAATATTTGTAAACATGAATATTCAGATCTTTAAAATACATGGAAAATGCCAAATTTCTAATGTGAACTCCTGATATCTTCTTTATTTTCTACCTCCTGCCCAAACGTAGACAATATCGCAAGACTGCTTCAATTATCAATTGAGGGCAGCACGGTGGTGCAGCGGTACAGTTGCTGCCTTACGCCACCTGAGACCTGGGTTCGATCCTGACCTGGGGTGCTGTCTGTACAGAGTTTGTATGTTCTCCCTGTGGCCATGTGGGTTTTCTATGGGTTTCCCAGTTTCCTCCCACACTCCATAGATGTACAGGTTTGTAGGTTAATTGGCTTTGTTAAAGTTTATGAATTGTCCATAGAGTGTAGGATAGTGCATGGATCGCTGGCCAGCTGGAACTCGGTGGGTTGAAGGGCTAATTGACCTCAATGTACTGTATGCCCAGCAGCCTGGAAGGTATTAGTAAAGGGCAATATAAGGGCAACACAATTGAGACAATATGTGGGGGAAAGTTATTAAATATCACCAGTTTTCAACGGAGTTTTCAAATTCTTCCCAAAGTACCATAAAATTGTAATTAAATATATTTTACCTCAGCAGTCGAGTAATGCCTTGTGCATAGTTTGGCATAACACTTGCAAAACTATGAAGAATTCTCATAAGGAATTAATTTGACAAATAGTCATAAAGTAGGAGACCTAATAAAAAGGACATGTTTTCCAATAGCTCAGCACATATCTTTCATGCCTCTTCTATATTTTCCAGTCTATTAATGGTCACTGTAATTGTCTGCAATCGGGTAACTTGGTCAGATCAAGGCAACCATACATTGACTTGGATGGATAACTTTAATTTTCCCATGCTGCTGGACACAAAATTGCCTTGTAAAATGTCATTGATTATTATAGAGACTAATAAAGTACACTGACCCATAATTTTACCTTAATGATCTCTGTCAATAATATTCCTTTCTAAGTAGTTTCAAAAATGTTCCTGTTATTTGTGTAGAAATTTACTCAGTTCTCTCTGTGACCTTTACTAACCTTCATTCACAGCTTATATTGAATTTGAACAAGTTAAGAATAAAAAATGAAAGAGCACGATTCTTTCTGCTGTTATAAGGACTTTAGTCTTCCAATTAAGATCTTAGTCTTCTTAATTCTACACATTGTTTAAGCCACGCACACTTAAATTGCACGATAGATTTTTCTATTGATTTTTTTTATCAGGTCCCATAAACATTTGTTATGCTCTATTAGTTGCTGACTGTAATGATATTTATAATGCATGCACATTAGTAAATAGCCTTCTTGGATCCGAAATTTACCAAATAAATTACATTTCCTTTTTTTCCACATGATAAATCTTTCATATACATTACTGCTTTGTTCTGTGTGTAACTGCATCACTTTAACAACAAATGCAAATTATTTTGAATATAATATGAATGTCGAACATTTATAAAAATGGAATTAGTGCTACCATCGTCTGTATTAATTCTCCATTCCGCTAAGAATTTTATGCTGATAAACACAAAGGCGCATTAACTCAGGATCATTGTGCTTGATTTGCAGTCAAGGAACAGGCACAACTAAAATTAGTTTATCAGCACAACACATCCCAGATCTGTACGTACATTAAGGCCACTGCTGATTTTTCCAGGACATTATTATTGGGTTCTTCAACACAACTCTATTTAAGGGCATATAGCTAAAATTATTCACGGCCACACTGTATGAGCTCTGATTATATTTTGTATAACCAGCGCAATCTAATCAACATTCTTTATAAGGACCAGAAAGTTACCTCAAAAGTGTAATGGTTTAGCTAGACACAAAATGCAGGGGCAACTCAGCGGGACAAGCAGCATCTTTGGAGAGAAGAAATCTGAAAAGGGTGTGAAGAAGGTCTTGACCCGAAACATCACCCATTTCTTCCTTTCAGAGATGATGCCTGTCCCACGTAGTTACTCCAGCATTTTGTGTCTATCTTTGATGTAAACCAGCATCTGCAATTCCTTCCTACACTAATGGGCAAGCTGTTTTGCTTTCCTCAATAAGTCTCGACATAACAAATGTAATAAACCTCTATTCCTGTATCCAAATCTTCTTGCAAAAATAGGCAACAGACCATTTGCTTTTGTTTTATATAAATTTCAGTGATTCAATACTTCTCCGTGGATTGTCACATGGTCGTGGTGGAGAAGCTTGTGTGGTCCTGAGATCCCGAGAGTGATGCCGTCTGGAGCTATGCCCCTGGTAGGGCCACCCATGGTGGTAAGATCGAGGGGGAGGACTCTGACAAAGAGGAATCCAACCAAGGCCTCAACGGTGGAACAGGTGGAGGACGATGGCTGACCTTAGTGGAGCGTCACAACGGCTGGGAAGGCGGATGAAGGGTGCAGCAGAAAAGGGTTTCCGGTCATCTTGGACTCCATGCCACTGGATCCTGACCCAGATCTGTCAAGGACCGTGTGGTGGCCGTCCGTGCACCAGTCTCCCCACATTAAACAAAGTCACGCACTGGTGTCCTCCAACCCTGGAGACACCCATGGTCAGCCATGACTGAAGGGGGCCTAAGAAGAAGATTCAGTACAGTGGAGAGCATATTGACTGGTTGCATCATAACTTGGTTCAGCGATTTGAACGCCGAGGAATGAAGAAGATTGCAAAAAGTGGTGAACGCTGTGAGAAGTGTAGGAGTCTGAAAACTGTAATGTCCAGGTTCAGGAGCAGCCCCAGGCTATTAAACACTAAATCCTCCAACTAAGTTCCAAACTACATAGACTTGGGGGGTATTGCTTTTCTGCTTGCATTATTATTGTTTGTTTGTTTTTTATACACTAAACTTATTTTTTGTTGTTTATTATCCGGTTTACATAGTCCTATGTTTACAACTCCCACTGAACACCCTTTTTTGAATCAATCATCAGATTAGACGATGGCCTCATAATCTTCAGAACTCTTCATGTTCCCAAATGCATTCACTTGATTATTCTGTATAAATTAATATCCACTAATGATCTTAGATGTCATTGTGTTCCAATGAATTTCCTCAACTAATGTATTTATGAAAAAAAAATCCTGATCCTCACAGTTAAATCATTAAAGCAAATAGATTATTTCATCCAGTAAAAAGGAACAAATTGAAACTCAATTCACAATAAATGCTCATCTTCGCTCTGTATTCAGTGGATGAAGTCATGGATTATTTGTAAGATAGAATAATACATATTTAATAAATATATTAAATACGTGGATAAAACGTGGATAATGAATAATAAGTGTTTAATGACTCTGGGCTTGTGCTCGAGATTAGTAGGATGAGGGGAGATTGCATTGAATCTTGCAGAATAGTGAAAGGCCTGGATAGAGTAGATGAGGAGAGGATGTTTCCGCGTGTGGGGGAGTCGAGGACCAGCGAGCACAGGTTCAGAAAAAAAGGACGTACCTTTAGAAAGGAGATGAGGAGAAATTTCTTTACACAGAGGGTGGTGAATACGTGGAATCTGTTGCCACAGACGGTGTGTAGGCCATGTCAATGGAGATTGACAAGTCCTTGCTTTGTAAGAAACTCAAAGGTTATGGGGAAAGGGCAGGAGAACGGGGTTGAGAGGAAAGATAGATCAGCCAATGAATGGTGGAGTAGACACGATGGGCCGAATGGCCTCATCCTGCTCCTATGACATGATCTTATAACATTGGTGAGAAGCCCATTGTTGCCAGCATAACTTCATTGCCTTCACTTCATATTCAGTTGAAGAAGTCTTGGAATATTTGTAAGGTAGAAACAATACGTATAAACACGTGGATAAAAGTTGATCACAGGTGAATGGAAATGTTGAGGAAGGAACTGCGGATGCTGATTTAAACCATAGATAGACACAAAAATAGGGAGAACATGGAAACTCCATACAGACAGCACCCGTGGACATGATCCAACCCAGGTCTCTGGCGCTGTAAGGCAGCAAATTTATTACTGTGCCACTATGCCGTCCACAGAGTGACCTGGCTTTTCCCATGGGAACTCTGCAGGTCCAATTAAAATTTAATTAATCAACATTCAATTTTGTTGTTGTCAAGTACAGAAAGAACATCATGGATTTCACACAACATACAACAATATTTGATTGGTTGGTACACAAAAGGATGTGCAGTAAAATAATGCAGTAAAATGTTAAGATTTTGTATTAAACTATGATTTTTTTTAACTGCTCCGTGTGTCAGACTACGTTAAATTTGTGCAGGAAGAAAGATGCTTGTTTACACCGAAGATAGACACAAAATGCTGGAGTAACTCAGTGGGTCAGACAGCATCTCTGGAGGAAAGGAATAGGTGATGTTTCGGGTCGGAACCCTGCTTCAAACATTGGAATCAGACCTGCCATGATCTTAAATGGCAGAGTCTTGATGTGCCAAGTGGCCTACTCCTGCTCCTTATTTGTAAATTTGTATTTTAATATGATCAGCTGCATAGATTTACTACAAATCCTATTTCCCATTGCGATTGTTATTTCTGACCTAGAATGTCCTCAGGAACGCCAGGAAATTCCAAATACCACATAATGCACACCAGATGGGACAAAATGGGACAGATAAGAACAAAATTGTCCAAATCTTTGCCAGAGGACTCTATAGCTTTTATTAGATCATCCTGATTGTAAGAATTAGTGCACATAGAGAATATTTTTTACTGTTGCAGATATAAGAACTAACAAAACAGCACTTATTCCTGTGTCTCTCAGGAAATCACTTACAAACCTCTTTACAGATCTTCACTTTGGAAATGTGCCTCTGCATTTTGTAAAGGCTTAACCTCTAGATTACTCTTAAGCAACATTGAGCAAATTCTGATGTTACAAATAGAATGTGCTGATGCAGATGAATGGGCAACAAAGAACGCTGCTTTAAAGGTTACGCGCTAAAAGTATTTGGAAATATGCATTCCAAATACTTATGTAACTGTTTAACTTAGGATCTTTGTCTTATAATTTGGAGAAATGCACTCAAATGTTGATCTGAGTGTTGTTTTAAGGCAGCACTTTAGAGATGAGGGCTCTCAGCTGTCCTGTGGTCCAGACCCACCAGTGTTTGCACTGAACTGGGAAAGCAGCTTTGTAGAAATGTAGTTTCTCGCTGTAGCTCATCACTCTCCCACATTGGATGGACTGGAATAGTTGCATCGATTTGATGCATTATGTTCACTAGTTTAGTTAAATTGATGTTTTTAGTTTATAAGTTCATAGGCTCTAGGAGCAGAATAAGGCAATTTGGCCCATCTCTGAAAAAAGTGTTGTTAACTTCTTTAATAAAATGAATTTAATAAATTTGAATATTTTTCTACATTATAAATTCACGTTGGAGCAGAATAAGGCCCTTCAGCCCATCAAGTCTACTCTATCATTCAATCATGGCTGATCTGTCTTTCCCTCACAATCCCGTTCTCCTGCCTTCGCTCCATAACGCCTGACTAATCAAGAATCTGTCAATCTCCATCTTAAAAATATCCATTGACTTGGCCTCCAGTCATCTGTCACAATGAATTCCGCAAATTCAACATCCTCTGACAAAAGAAATTCCTTTGCATTTCCTTTCTAAAGCATAGTTTAGTTTGTCACGTATACCAAGGTATAATGAAAAACTTTTGTTGCGCGCTATCCGATCAGCATAAAGAAAATACATGATTACAATCGAGCCATCCACAGTGTACAGATAAATGATGAAGGGGGTAACGTTTAGTGCAAGATAAAGTCCAGTAAAGTTCAATAAAAGATGGTCCAAGGGTCTGGTAATAAAGATGACTGATGTATTGGTTAAAATGGACAAAAAAAATCAGGTCGTTTTCCCACTGAATAACATAACATAATGTCTTGTTTTACTAATGGTGTACATGGCAAAACTGCATCATGAGGTCAAGCCCCAGCTTGCAATATATTCACAGGCAACATTTATTGGCGTGCAATGTTGGGACAGCTCCCTTATAGTCTTAATGATTCAAATTCCTTAAAGTAAGTAAAACAAATGACTGAGGAGTAATCTTATAAAGGTTTATATAATTATGAGGGGCATTAATAGTCTGGGAATCCAGTACTAAAGAGAGGCCTAGGAAGAGTGGATGTGGAGAGGATATTTCCAGAGGGCACATTCTCAGAATACAAGGACGTACTTTTAGAATGGAGATGACAAGGAATTTCCTTAGCCAGAGGGTGGTGAATCTGTGGAATTCAGTTAGCCAGAAGGTGGTAAATCTATAGAGGCCAAGTCATTGGGTATTTTTAAAGCGTAGATTGACAGATTCTTGATTAGTAAGGGTGTCAAGGGTGATGGGGAGAAGGCACAAGAATGAGGTTGAGGGGTAAAGATAGATTAGCCATGATTGAATGGCAGAGCTGACTGGCCCAATTGGCCGAATTGCCTAATTCTCCTCCTATGTCTTTTGGTCTTTTGTCTTAAAGGTCATAAATTTATGTTGAAAGGGGAGAAAAATATCGGAGTATTACGTTCTTCACACAGAAGTTGATGCTTACCAGGAACAAGCTGCAGAGGGGCTGGTAGAGACGATACGATACAATACGATATGATAGAACTTTATTTATCCCAGGAGGGAAATTGATCTGCCAACAGTCATGAAACATGAAATTAAAATGATGAGTGGAAAGCTTTGGGGATGTGCAAAGATTGGGGGAAGGGGGGAGGGGAGGGGAGTCAGTCTCAATCTACCCCATAACAGAAGGGGTAAGAGTTTGATAGTCTCAGGGAAGAAGGGTCTCCTGTGGCATTCTGTACTGCACCTTGTTGGAACCAGTCTGTTGCTGAAGGTACTCCTCAGGTTGACCAGTGTGTCATGGAGGGGGTGAGCTGTATTGTCCAAGATGCTCCGCAGTTTGAGGAGCATCCTCCCCCCCAAGACCAACTTCCATGAATCCAACTCCACTCCCCAGGATGGAGCCAGCCTTCTTGATGAGCTTGTTAATCCTATTGGTATCTGCGGCCTTCGCCCTGCTGCCCCAGCACACAGCAGCAAAGAAGATGGCGCTGGCTACTACAAATTGGTAGAACATTTGCAAGCATCTTACTGCAGGCGTTGAAGGAGTGGAACCTTCTCAAAAACTACAGCCACTCTATCCCTTCTTGTACAGGGCCTCAGTGTTCCTGGACCAGTCCAGTTTATTGTCCAGGTGCACTCCAAGGTATTTGTACTCCATGGTAAACTGCACATCCACACCATTGATGGAGACAAGAGATAGGGGTATTTCTCTCCTCCTAAAGTCCACCACCAACTCCTTGGTCTTGTCGGTGTTGAGCTGTAGGTGATTCGGCCCACACCACTAAACAAAGTCGTTGACTACACCTTCCCTCCCCTCACTGGTGCAGCCCACGATTGCAGTCATGTGAAAACTTCTGCAGATACGATCTCTTTTATACAAGACAGCATTTAAAAGATATTTGCATGGGAAAGGAGTAGAGAGATCGGGATCTAACACAGGCATCCAGGATGAATGTAGATCGACATGACATTTGGATGGAATGATTGGGCCGAAGGGCCCATTTCTGTGCTATAGAACATCATGAGTCTATAAATTTATGATTTATCTGCATCCGTTCCCATCTGCTATGAACGCCACAGGCAGCATTGAACCAGGAACCATCTCTGGTTCTGGCAAGAATACAGTATATTGAAAGTCCAAACAGCACAATCTTTTGAACATTCTGCTCCTGCAATAGCACATCAAGTTTACTGTCCATTAAAAAGAGGGAGTGTCGTGTTCTCTAGCACAGATTAGTATTTAGAAGACGTCCAAGCATCTTTACCCTCATGTGCAACCACTTGTGTATATGACCTTGGATAATGAAAACAGAAAAAATCACTTTAGCCTTGCCACTTAGACTGCAGATTTCATTAACAATGCAACACCGGTTGAACCACATGAATAAAATTGTTAAATGATACCTTTCTCATAAATAGCTAATGCTGCATACTACAAAAACTCCTATATGGAGGAAACACTCTTGGGAATGTTATCTGAGAGTCCAAAATAATGAGTTTTGAACATTGAGGCCAATATTTATTTCCTTACTAAATTCATGAACAGAGTAGACATAAGTAATAAATTATGGAGTTCCTGGAGAGTACCAGACTGATTCCTGGGATGTCAGGACTTTCATATGAGGAAAGATTGGATAGACTCGGCTTGTACTCGCTGGAATTTAGAAGATTGAGAGGGGATCTTATAGAAACCTACAAAATTCTTAAGGGGTTGGACAAGCTAGATGCTGGAAGATTGTTCCCGATGTTGGGGGAGTCCAGAACAAGGGGTCACAGTCTAAGGATAAGGGGGAATTCCTTTAGGACCGAAATGAGGAAAACATTCTTTACACAGAGAGTGGTGAGTCTCTGGAATTCTCTGCCACAGAAGGTAGTTGAGGCCAGTTCATTGGCTATATTTAAGAGGGCGTTAGATGTGGCACTTGTGGCTAAAGGGATCAGGGGGTATGGAGAGAAGGCAGGTACGGGATACTGAGTTGGATGATCAGCCATGATCACATTGAATGGCGGTGCAGGCTCGAAGGGCCGAATAGCCTACTGCTGCACCTATTTTCTATGTTTCTATGTTTCTATGAGACAGTTTTTGGTGGTAATTGAAGCCTAACATATCTGTGGGAAACTGACCCACTACATGTTCGTGCTCCCTTCAAGTTATAATGACACTGTCAAATTAGTAATAATGTTAGGTAAACATATCAGAGGCTAAAGAGCAGAGATGGAGTTGAGACACAGATCAGCCATGACCTAACTGAAACAAATCTATGAGACAAAAAGATTGGAAAATATTCGAGTAAGTACATAACAAGCAAAACAGTGAAATGAACTTTGTTGGTGAAGATTCAGCTTCTGACACATCAGGCGATGTAACCATTTTAAATTAAACCTGCTAAAATCCTTGGAGAGACAGGTTACCATGGAATCAAGTCATCTAAAGTAAATTAATCATCTTGAAACAATATGTTTATATTCAGAAGCAACATAACAGATACGTAACCCAATTTGCAGCAAACATGATTTATTGAAATGTTGAGGTTAAAATTTTATTCAGCTGCTTCTGGTGCTCAGCTGGCAACCAAAACAGAAACCTTATTAGCATTCTTTATACAATATGTTTCCCTTGAAATGTGACCCAGCTCCCTGCCCCTGGGGAAGATAAACTTTGTGATAATTCTCATTCGCTGTGACCATTCTGCAATGATGATATGACTAAGTTTATAATGAAGTGCATCGCATAAACATGTCTTAAAACACTGTCAAAAATTAGACGAGGCAGATGAATTGGTGCTGCGTTAACTAAAGAAAATAAGGAAGAATGGATATTTCTTATCTTATTGTTCCATTCCATATGCAGCAGCACTTGATAAGATGACTACTGAATAATAAAAGTTAAATCAAAATGTAATATGACAGATGAGTGTCTTCCACAAATCAGCCCAAAATAACTGTGTTTAATTTTACTTTATTTTAATTACATTAAAAGGTCCGCCAATTTTATGAAAAAAGCGGGACGGACAAATTCAAAGAAAGGAAGAAAGCAGTTCGAGTATAAATCTCATTATTGTAACAAATCCAACATCGGAAACGCTAAACCAGTATTATGCCTGAGGCAATTTGCCTTCAATGTATTTTGCCTTTTTGAAGATAAACACAAAATTTGCTTAATATGGTCAAAATATGCAATGCTCGAATAAACAGGTGAACGATGGCTTTTATCGAAATAACAATGCACCCATCCTATTTGCACCCTTCCAGTCCCAGATGCTGATTTTCAGCTGTTTTAATATTTCTAGCGCTTACAATGTGTCAATGAAGGGTCCAGTTGCATCATGTCAAACCACACACTATGTCAGTTCGGGTGGCGCTGCACGCGGCAGCCTTGCCAGCAGTTTGTCAGTGATTTCGTCTTTTTTTAGTATGTCTAATGCATGTGTAAATGCCGCTCGGTATGTTTTTATGTGGGGGTAGTGGGGGGGGAAGGGGTAAAGGGGGAAATTGTTTCAAGTCGCCTACCTCGGGGGAGATGCAATTTTTCTCCTAGCCGCATTTTCGCCCTCCCTCGCGGCCAAACAACTTGGATTGGTGTGGCCTTTCCCGGAGACGGCCAGGAGCTTCAGCAGCAGGCATGGCGCGGGCTTCCATCGCAGAGCCAGAAGAAAGGCTCCGACCGCCGGCCTGCTGACTTTGACCATGAAACCGCGATCTATGGAGCTTCTAGCAGCAGGCATGGAGCGGACTTTACCATCCCAGAGCCAGGGATGCCTTGCCAGGGATCGCCGGAGAAGAGCTCCTACAGCTGGCCTGCCTGCGGCCCATATCATCGAGAAGCCCCAGTGTTGGGTAAGAAAGTGGCCGATTCGGGCACTCCAAGCCGCAGAGTATGTTCCATCCATCCCGACGTCAGAGCTTCGATCATCCCGACGAGAGGGCCTGTACAATCGGGTCTGTACAATCGGGCCATCCGTAGCGGTGACTATGGAAGGTCAAGGCCCCAAACACAGGCGAACAAAAGGAGGAAGACTGTCTGAACTTTATTGCCTTGTGGGGGAGGGGGAATGTGGGAGGGAAATGGGCGGTTGGGGAGGGGGGCAAGAGGGGGTGGGGGAGGGGGGGGTGGGGGGGGAGGGGGAATCTTCATGACTTTTGTACTATTTTACCGATTGGAACAAAACATATTTGACGTGCAGCAGAGGAGAATGGTGAGTAAGGTGGCGAAAAATCATAGCGCTATGCTAGATCGTTTTTGCGTAAATTTAATTACAACGCAGACAGGAAGTGGTCAAGATGATAGTTTTAGTAATATACTAAACTAGGTGGGACACACACTCACACACTCACTCTCACTCACACACACCCTCCACCTCATACAAACACACACACACACACATACACTCACACACACACACACTCACTCACACACACACTCACATACACACACATACACTCACACACATACGCACACACACACTAACTCACTCACTCATACACATCCACACACACACTCACTTTCACACTCCACCCACACACACTGACTCACACACCATATATATAACAGTTAACTTTCTTGAATCTACTCACGGAGCTGAGCGCTGCCTCTCCACTGTGGGGCTTCCACACTCAGCGGCACTTCCGGAATCAGCATGACCTCTGCACGTACCGGAAATTATGCAATCAGCACAACCTGAGCACTCACCGGAAATTACGCAATCAGCACGACCTGTCCATTAAGCGTAAGTCATGAAATGAGTGGGACTTATGGACTAAACACAGTGGGACCAAATAAAGCATTTATTCCTTCCAAACACAGTCGGATCTAATAAAGCATTTATTCCTTCCAAACACAGTCAGAGTTAATAAAGCATTTATTCCTGATGGAGAGAGTCAAAGACGCAAAGCTGCGCGACGTCTTCAGTGACCCTGCAGGCGGGTCTCAGCTGTGGTTCAACTGGTCGAGATCAGATGGTTCAGTCCAGTCCCAGATAGACTTCCTCTTCATGTCAAAGGCCATCACGGTCAGACACATCGACCTCACGCCTGTGTTCTTCTCTGACCACTGCCTCCTTCAGGCTTCCTGTCACGTAGATCCAGGCAGATTTGCAGCAACTGCTCCTTCTGCAGTTGAGAGGGGTGGATGTGAGGGAGGAACGTGGTGTGTTGAAGGGCCGGCAAGCTCTGCTCTTTACCTCAAAATCCTCCAAAATCATCTTCCGATCCAGGGTCCGCCACGTGGAGCAGGATGAGACGTGCTCACGCTTCTTCTTCTATAAAGTTCACAGGGGGAGCTCTGTGATGAACAGTAACAGGAAGGAGGATGGCTTGGTAACATCCTTGCAAATCTGCAAATCCTTTCACACGGATTTGTATGACAGAAAGGCCACAGTCAGCAAGCGGGAGAGTCTGGACCAACCATTGGCCGAGAGGAGCTGACTGGCTCCATCCGTTCCATTGACTCGAGTAAAACACCCGGAAGCGATGGCTTCCTGGCCGAGTTGTATTCGGCTCTGTGGGAAGTGTACAATGACATGCTTCTAGCCAGCAGCATGTCAGACTCTATGAGGAAGGGCAGCATTACCCTAATCTACAAGCAGAAGGGGGAGATGAAGAATATAAGGGATTGGAGACCCATCACATTGTTGAATGTTGATTACAAAATCCTGTCTCAGGCCATCATCAGCCGGGTCAAGTCTGCTCTGAGACGGGTGATCCACCCGGACCTAACCTGTGCTGTACCTGGCAGGAAAATCTCAGACAGCCTGGCGCTGCTGAGAGATATCTTTGCCTATGTGCAGGACAGATGGGTGGATGCCTGCCTAGTCAACTTGGACCAGGAGAAGGCCTTCGACAGGATATCACACACGTTCCTGAGGGACGTGCTCTCCAAAATGGGCTTTGGGGAGGGAATCAGGAATTGGATCCAACCGCTCTACACAAGCTTAAGAGTAGTGACATGGCCAGGAATGGGGACACTCAGGTCAAAACATCCCTGTACATGGACGATGTCGCCGTCTTCTGCTCGCATCTCGCATTAGATGACATTCTAATCATAGGGGACTCCAAGAAATCAGCGGAATCATCTGTTTCAGCCACCAAACTCATGCTTGAGAAATTGGGGTTCCTCATCCATCCAGTTAAGTCCAAATTGATACCTACCAAGGTAATTGATTACCTGGGATTTACCATTAACTCAATTCACATGTCTGTGACTCTGCCTAGGGGCAAGAAATCAGAGTTAATAGAAGCCTGTATTAATTGTTAAACCTGCAATTGTTAAACAGTAGCTTTCAAATCGACAAGTAGCTGGTGTAATTGGCAAACTAGTGGCTGCCTTTCCAGCTGTGCGTTTCGGGCCTTTGCACTATCAAAATTTACAACATGCCAAGGAGCAGGCACTCAAATTCCATACAGGCCAATTCAGTAGACCTATGTGATTGCCAGCAGAGGCGATTGCTGAATTACAATGGTGGGTAACGAATATTCGTCATTGCTCCAGAAAGATTTTAGTCGATACACCATCAGTTTTCTTACAAACCGATGCAAGCGCCCTAGGATGGGGAGCAACAAATACCATCTCTAGCTGTGGTGGTAGATGGAATGTGCAGGAGTCATTAGTTCTTCAGCAGCATGGGATTAACTACTTAGAGTTGTTGGGAGCACTCTATGAGCTGAAGGCTTATTGCAGCAATATGCAACATGTGCATGTTCAACTTCAGATTGACAACACTACAGCGGTGGCGTATGTCAATCACATGGGTGGTATTAAGTCTGTATCTCGTGATAAATTTGCTAACCTTATCTGGCACTGGTGTATTACGAGGAACATTTGGGTTTCAGCCATCTACCTACCAGGTAGATACAACATGATGGCGGACACTAGATCGCGGAAACTGAATGGTAATTCAGGAGTCCAGAACAAGGGGTCACAGTCTAAGGATAAGGGGGAATTCCTTTAGGACCGAAATGAGGAAAACATTCTTTACACAGAGAGTGGTGAGTCTCTGGAATTCTCTGCCACAGAAGGTAGTTGAGGCCAGTTCATTGGCTATATTTAAGAGGGCGTTAGATGTGGCACTTGTGGCTAAAGGGATCAGGGGGTATGGAGAGAAGGCAGGTACGGGATACTGAGTTGGATGATCAGCCATGATCACATTGAATGGCGGTGCAGGCTCGAAGGGCCGAATGGCCTACTCCTGCACCTATTTTCTATGTTTCTATGTTTCTATGTAAAACAGAATGCATGTTGAATCATGAAGTGTTTAACGACAATGTCGCCCGGTATGGCGTTCCGAATATTGATTTGTTCGCATCCAGACTAAATCACCAGTTACCCAAATATGTGTCATGGGAACCAGACACCAGGCAGTGGCAGCAGATGCGTTCTCGCTACATTGGGGAGGAATGTTTTTGTATGCTTTTCCCACCTTTTGCCTCATCAGTGGGTGCTTGGCAAAAATCAAGCAAGACAACGCCACAGGCATTTTAGCAGTGCCTGACTGGCCTACATAATTTTGGTTCCCACTAGTCCTGGGAATGATAACACAGACTTTTATGGCTGTCCCCAAAAGCAGGAAACTGCTGGTTCAACCAGTAACAGGGAGTAACCATCCACCACATGACCAAATCAATTTATGGGTTAACAGATTCTGAGGAGACCATACCTGGGGCTTGGATTGTCAGAACGAACAGTGGATGTGATAACAGCAGCCTGGAGGGACAGTACACAAAAACAGTACATCTCTCACATCAAGAAGTGGGAGATGTTCTGTTCTATCTCAAACATCACGTATGGATCAGCACGAATCACGGATGTCTTGGAGTTTCTATCTACCCTATACTATGACCATAAATTGAGCTACAGTGCCATTAATAGTGCCAGACGCGCATTATCCTCTTACTCAGTGCTGGGATCGGGTCACCAATTGGTAGGGACTCACCCCTTAATAACTAGGTTCATGAAGGGCATTTTTAATTCAATACCACCCTGGCCCCGGTACACAGAGATTTGGGATGTGAGCGTGGTGCTCACACTGCTTCACCAGTGGACAACAGCTTTGTCCCTGCCTCGCCCTCAAGGTGGTCATGCTCATGGCGCTGGTAACAGCGCAACGGGTCCAGACGTTACACAAGTTACGACTGGACAACATGACTACTCATGTAAATAGAATAACCTTCATCATTAATGATTTGATCAAACAGCAGACCGGGGGTGTCAGGGCTCAAGCTAGTGTTCCTGGCATACCCCATGGACCCACGGTTGTGTGTAGTATCACACATTCAACAATACATCAAGCCTCAGAGGCTCCGAGTTATCTGTACTGATCAGTTACAAAACACTTTTTCACAAGGTATCAGTGCAAACCATTTCTAGATGGTTAAAAGAGGTTCTGGCAAGTGCAGGAGTGGACACTGACACTTTTAAATCTCACTCCACCAGGGCTGCATCTACGTCGGCAGTGCGGGCAATGGACGTCCCTCTCGACCACATCCTAGCGGCTGCACGATGGGCCAATGAACAGACGTTCCACAGGTTTTACAATAAACCAATTGCCAGACCGGGGGTGTTTGCTAGTACCATTTTAGATTCTGTTCTATAGTTTCCCCCCAGGATGGGAGGGGTTACTATTATTTTATTTTGATGATGAAAGCATCAGCATTATTAACTAACTATGTCATGTCTGAATGCATTCTTCTTTTTCACTTATCCATGGTCAATCTATACAGTTTGTGACGCTTGGACTCGTATCCAGCGTGAAATCACAGAGCTTTGAAGTCTTCACGTGACCGAAGTAAAATAGTAAGATTAAACGAGAACTTACCAGTTTGAAGTTTGATCTTTATTTTATGAGGAGTTACAATGAGCGATTACGTGCCCACCGCTCCCAACCCTGATATTATAAAGGTCATCTGGTAGCTCTAGTTCTCTCCAACCCAGTCAGTGTGCCCAGTGTACCCACAGTCAGTGTACCCACAATCAGTGTGCCCACAGTCAGTGTACCCACAGTCAACTACTGTTATCTGTGATTTTACTTCGGAGTCACGTGAGCAACACCGGCAGCACCCGCTCCGCAGGCCGGGAAAAGAACAGGGCCCGACTCTCCACCACAGCAGGCCAGGGAGCTGCACGTTGGTGGGAGCACCGCGCGGGGGTAGGGTAGGCAAGACCCTGACTCCCTACCGCTATTGCCCAAACACCACCGGGCCAGCGGAAAACAGGTGCGTAAACCCATGCTTCGTTCAACAACACGTTCTGTTTCCCCTCTGTTACAGGTCTCCAGAGGGCGGACCGGGGGGGGAAAGCCACACCGAGGTCGAGAAGCCCCGCTGCAGCGGCCGGCATCGACATGCCACCGGAGAAGTCTGCCAGATCGCGGACCGGTGACGTACCTGCTGGGAGTCGGGGAGCCCCGCAGGAGCGGGAGGTACCGGCTCACCACAGAGGCAGGCTGCCAGAGTGCAGGCCGGTGGCAGTGTATTTCGGTCGTGTGGCCCCGCTGAGGCGACTGGCAGTGACTATGCGCCGTCTCAGTCCCGTATGTCAGGGAGCCCTGCTGCGGCGGCCGGCACCAACTCGTCTCTGCTTCTGTCATACCAGACAAGCGGACAACTACAGTCTGGAAGACGGAGGACTAGCGGTATGTCTGCGTGGGAGTCGTGAGCCCCGCAGGAGCGGCAGGCAGCGACTACCTGCCAACGTACCCTAGACATCACCTTGACGAAGTGCGGTCCATTGCCAGAAGCCCCAGTAGTTCTGGAGAACCTGGGGGAAGTCGACTTGTCATCCACAGATGGGGCGGCAGTCACATGGCTCGTATGGAGCGAATGGTCAAGCAGTTGCTTGAACGGGACCTTCTCCATCAAGAGCTTGTGGCCCAAGGATCTACGAGACACACAACAGAACCACCAAATATCCCTCATCAAAAGGGCGTGCCAGAAGTCAGCCGTTAGATGACTTTTAAGAGGGGTTGGCGCAAGAACCGATGTTGCCAGAGATGTCTGAAGCTACACACCAGCTGCTGGAACAGGTGCTCACGGAGGCTACAAACAAGTACAAAGCCCAGATAATTGTGTGTCGCTCAATGTCCCGACCGTCAACACACCCATCTGGGGCAGTCCCGGGGACAGCTGTCAAAACAGGTAAAAGACCTGGACGAGGAGGCAAAAGCAGTTGGGTTGATGAAACTACCATCTTCAAGCAGGCCACCGGCGTATTGCAGACAGCATCCTTATGCTACATCTAACAGGCTTTGGGTTCAACCCGACAGGGCAACCAGAACCTATCCACCGGTCGCACTGGATCAACAAAAGCCTTTTTAGGACAGGGCCCACAGCGACCAGCGTGCAAGATGCACCAATCCCACATCCCAGCAACACAACGAACCACAAAAGCCAGAACATCAAGCCCCACCGGTAACCATGGAGGTAAGGGGGTCTGGTTCTCTTGGGAGTACTGCATGTATCATACGCATGTCCGTCTTCATATAAATTATACCACTGAGGTGGCGTACTTAAACCATATGGGAGGTATCAAGTCAATATCTTGTGATGAATTGGCAAATTTAATTTGGCTCTGGTGTATTGAAATAAATATTTGGATATCAGCTACGTACCTTCCGGGTAAGCTCAATACAGTGGCAGACACCAGGTCACGAGTATTTAATAATGACATCGAGTGGATGTTAAACCCCCATATATTTGCCAACATTATAGCCAAATATGGAACACCAGATATCGACCTTTTGCGTCTAGGTTGAACCATCAGATACTGACATACGTTTCTTGGGAACCAGGTCTTGGGGCAGTGGCGATGGATGCGTTCTCGCTACGTTGGGGGAATGGGTTGTCTATGCTTTTCCCCCATTCTGTGTCATTAGTCGGGTATTGCAGAAAAATCAACTTGATTCTGCAACAGGTATGCTGATAATACCCGACTGGCCTATACAACCATGGTACCCGGTGGTCCTCAATATGATAAAGGACCATGGGCACAGGTTACTATATGCCTGAATTTGGTGACCAATCTCATAACAGGGGAAAATCATCCGTGCCATGGTCATCTGAACCTGTTGGCTTGCAGGTTCTGAAGAGGCCACTACTGAAATTCGGGGTGTCATCAATAACCATGGACATCATAACAGCATCCTGCAGAGAGTCCACAAGGAAACAGTACCTCACCCACATAAGGAAATAAGAGGCCTTCTGTAGTCGGATCAAGACCACCTACAACTCTGCTACAATCTCCAATGTGCTGGAATTCCTTGTGGGCCTTCATTATGATGAGGTCCTCAGTTACAGTGCCATAAACAGTGCCAGGAGAGCACTGTCATCCTATCTCAACATTTGAGTGGGATCTCACCAGCTGGTATCCAAACCATGAGGGGTGTATTCAATTCCAACCCTCCCTGACCACGATATAATATTACCTGGGATAGAGGTGTTAACCCTACTCAGGGGCTGGTCGCCTATGACGGATTTACCACTGGACTAACTCACCTTCAAAGTGGTGATGTTAATGGCACTGACCACAGCACAACGGGTCCAGACTCTCCAGAAACTAAACTGGATAGAATGGTCTCGACCACCAACAAAATGACGTTCTTTATAGATGAGTTGCTTAAACAACACAGACCTGGGACTACAGGACTGAAAATGGAAATCCTAGCATACCTTGTTGATGGAAGACTCTTTATAGCCACCTATATCCGACATATATTAATGTCACACACACCATCAGGAATAAGGCGATGTGTCTGTTTAACAGCCATGAAAACCCACATCACAGGGTGGCGGTGCAGATTATCTCCAGGTGGCTCAGGGTGGTATTCGGTGCAGCAGATATGGACATTAACATTATTAAATCTCATTATACCAGGGCTGCATCTACATCAGCAGCGAGGACCATGGAGGTACCCATGGATCATGTCCTCGCAACAGCGGGCTGGGCCAGTGAAATTACGTTTCAGCGTTTTTATAACAAACTGTGGCCACTCCCGCAACGTTTGCGGAGTCAGTTTTAAGTGCTGTTCCCTAAATGTTTGTCCCCAAGTTCAGGGGTTTATTGTTTGTATTAACATATATGTTATTTTTCAGCTTGTTCAAGTCTGAAATACGTTAACACACTCCTCCATCAGGAATTACGGCAGTGTGTGAGCATGGACGTTGTCCAGGGCATGGAATCACAGAGCTTTGAAATCTTCACGAAGTCACATGTGATTCCGAAGTAAAATAGTAAGATTAAATGAGAACTTACCAGTTTGAAGTTTGATCCTTATTTTATGAGGAGTTACGATGAGGGATTTCGTGCCCTCCGCTCCCAACCTTCTATCATAAGGTCAACTGGTATATTAGAGTCTCTTAAATCTTACTATCTTCAGTCATTGTTGTTATCTGTGATTCCACACCGCTGCTTTGAAGAATGTCGCGCATGCGTGCTGGCGGGGTCTTCACGAAATCCCTCATCGTAACTCCTCATAAAATAAGGATCAAACTTCAAACTAGTAAGTTCTCGTTTAATCTTACTATTTTATTTTAATTTTCTGCAGGCAACAATAAAATATGATAGAGCAGCCTTAAAAGGTGCGAATGTGAACAATGTTGCCTGCATCCAGTTCAAAGCAGAAATGACAACCTTCTCATGCTGTTATCCCCAACCTCTGTGGTTACCTTCTGAACATCCATATCAGAAAATGAGACTTTCTAAAGTTTTCTCTCATCATTTCCACAGATCACACAGTGCAGAGAGGACTGCAATCCTGCTACACCATCCATCTGGCACCTGCAATTAACCTTTCACCATCTCTAATTAACTTTTTACCTGCAGATTCTCATGTACATGGTAAATGGTAGCGAATTGAGGAATGCAGTTGAACAGAGGGATCTAGGAATAACTGTGCATAGTTCCCAAAAGGTGGAATCTCATGTAGATAGGGTGGTAAAGAAAGCTTTTGGTGTGCTGGCCTTTATAAATCAGAGCACTGAGTATAGAAGTTGGGATGTAATGTTAAAATTGTACAAGGCATTGGTGAGGCCAATTCTGGAGTATGGTGTACAATTGTGGTCGCCAAATTATAGGAAAGATGTCAACAAAATAGAGAGAGTACAGAGGAAATTTACTAGAATGTTGCCTGGGTTCCAACACCTAAGTTACAGAGAAAGGTTGAACAAGATAGGTGTTTATTCTTTGGAGCGCAGAAGGTTAAGGGGGGACTTGATAGAGGTCTTTAAAATTATTAGAGGGATAGACAGAGTTGATGTGGATAAGCTTTTTCCATTGAGAGTAGGGAAGATTCAAATAAGAGGACATGATTTGAGAATTAAGGGACAAAAGTTTAGGAGTAACATGAGGGGGAACTTCTTTACTCAGAGAGTGGTAGCTGTGTGGAATGAGCTTCTAGTGGAAGTGGTGGAGGCAAGTTCGATTTTATCATTTAGAAATAAATTGGACAGGTATATGGACGGGAAAGGAATGGAGGGTTATGTCTGAATGCAGGTAGATGGGACTAGGTGAGAGTAAGTGTTCGGCACGGACTAGAAGGGCTGAGATGGCCTGTTTCCGTGCTGTAATTGTTATATGGTTATAGTGTTTGCACGTGCAATTGCCAATCTGCAAGCTGCTTCTGGAAGTTCCATGTGACATGTTTCACTGATAATGCTTAGTTCAACATGATGCAGTCAAACTCCAGTTATCTACCATCCTCAGCTGGCAGTGCCAGTTTGAGGTGGCATGGTGGCGCAGCGTTGGAGTTGCTGACTTACAGCACAAGAGGCCCAGGTTCAATCCACACTATGGGTGCAGTCTGTACAGAGTTTGTACGTTCTCCCCGTGACCTGCGTGGGTTTTCTTCGCGATCTTCAGTTTCCTCCCACACTCCAAAGGCTTACAGGTTTGTAGTTTAATTGGCAGTGTATAAATGTAACTTGTTCCTAGTGTGTGTAGGATAGTGTTAATGTGTGGGATCTTTGGTCGGCGTGGACCCGATGGGCCGAAGGGCCTGTTTCTGCGCTGTATCCCTAAATTAAACTAAACTAAACTTATGTTCTGCGCTTCCTCCGTTGCTAGAGTGAGGCCACACGCAAACTGGAAGAACAGCACCTCATATTCCACTCGGGTAGCTTACAACCCAATGTTATGAACATTGACTACTCCAATTTCAGGTAATTAATGTCCAAAACGCCGCTCGCTGCTTCCCACCCTACAACCCCCCATCTCCCCTCTTCCTTGTGCAAAATCTAGATGTGCACTCACTTCTCCAATTTTCGTTCCGCCCTATCCTCTTCCATCTATGTATCATCCTTTGGCTTTGGCTTTGGCTTTGCACCTCTTTTCTCCTTATTTCCATATCTCACTACCTATTGGCTTTTCATCCCTGGCATTTGCCCAACTACCAGCCGATCAAACCCCCCCTTACCTGTTGCCTCCCTATCAATTGCCAGGCTTTGGCCCGCTCACACCACTCTTCCAGCTTTCTCTCACCCTCCTCCCCACTACAATTAGTCCCAAGTAGGGCGCGACCCAAAGTGTCACCTATTCATGTTCTTCAGAGATGCTGCCCGTACCACTGAGTTACTCCAGAAATTTGTGTCTATTTTTTGGATCCAAAGCAAGCCTTAGAGTTGGCTTAGTTTGCCTCACAATGGACAAATAAACAGAGATAATGCTTTTGAGCACACCAAACTCTATAATCCTCATATGCAATAGAATATTGTCATTGGTAAATCCTTGCAAAGAACATTCTTTAACTTTATGTATTTAACATTCTTTTTTTCACACACTAAAAGGTTTTTACGTAAATGCTTCAAAAGACATGATGGTATTTCGGAGCTGTCATGTTAGGCATGAAAGCACCTATGTGCACATATTAAAACCAGATGTTAGCAATATTTATGACAGATTTCCACAGCAACTACAACAGTGTTTCAAAATCTGTTGAAATTATTTCACTACTTTCCTTACCTAATGACGTTTCAAGTAATCACATGAACATGAAACATTGGATCTTACAATGCTATGTATGACAGTGGTCACAACTTCTACTGGCTCGCTATGAGCTCATCCGCCCTTTAACAGGTCATGTTTTCGGTCCTGCTGGGGGTCCACTGCCCTCTCCTCACCTGGCAAACCAGGTGGGGGAGATGGTTTAGTAGCCGACTATCCGACCATAGAACAGGTAGCACGGAATTACATGGTACCTGATATAGAACAGTACAGCACAACAACAGGCCCTTTGGCCCATAATGTGTAGGAAGAACCTGCAGATGCTGGTTTACCCCGAAGATAGGCACGAAAAGCTGGAGTAACTCAGCAGGTCAGGCAGTATCTCCAGAGAAAAGGAATAGGTGACATTTTGGGTCAACACCCTTCTTCAGACTCTTTTGCCCCACAATGTCTGTGATGAACACGATGCAAAGACCATCTCTGATCTGCCTGTGCATAATCCATATCCCTAAGAATGCATGTTTAGTCTGGAGAGAAAGGGACTTTCAGGGTGAGTTCTCAGTTTCCTTTTTTTTTAACCTTTCACTGTTCAAATTAGTATGACCATCAGAGTTTTGCAGCAACTGCATCTTTTCTCGCTCCCTCAGTGATCCTCAACATGTGCCAGGTTAGACATTACTGTTTTGGTTCTATAAAAAACGGGAATTTTACGACATAGAAAGAAGCTACTTAGCCCATCAAGTCCATGTTAATGGAGAAGATGTTATCCAGCCTAATTCTATTTTTCCGTTAGCAAACGTTAAAGTTGTACTTTAAGGTGCACCGATGCTCATCCAGTAGGTTTTTACTTGTGACGAAGAGTCCAGCCTCTCCCATCCTTTGGTCAAGGAGTTCCTCTCAATTTTTCTCAAATTTGCCCCAACACTTTGCCCAATGCTATGGCCAAGAAAGCACACCAATGCCTCCACTGCCACATAACACTAAGGAAATGGTGCATGCCTCCAATGACTTGTACTAATTTCTATAAATTGAGGCAACTACATTCCCCAAGGCCACAGGGAATTGCACAGAATTGTGAATGCAGGCCAGTCCATCACACAAATCAGCCACTGCAAACCCTCACCTCCCCCTATCAATTCCATCAACCCTTCACGTTGCCTTGGGAAAGCAGACAACATAATCATGGAAAACTTCCATCCCAGTCATCCCGTCTTCTCCCCTCTCCAATGTAGCGGAACAAACAAAAGCTTAAAAGCGCATACAACCAGATTCGGGAACAGCTTCTTCCCTGTTATTAGACTACTGAATGCACCTCTCATAAGCTGAGGGTGTAGGCCCGACCACCCAACCTACCTTGTTACAGCCCTTGCACTTTTTTTCCCTGCATTTCCTCTGTAGCTGTAACACAATATTCTGTAATTCGGGTTATTTTTCTCATTGCAGTACCTGTTGTATTTGTATTCATGGTTTGATTATAAGAAACTCTTTAGTCAGAGGGTGGTGAATCTGCGGAATTCTTTCCCACAGAAGGCTGTGAAGGCCAAGTCAATTAATATTTTTAAGGCAGAGATAGATCGATTCTTGGTTAGTACGGGTGTCAGGGGTTATGGGGAGAAGACAGGGATCAGGTGGGAGAGGTAGATCAGCCATGATTGAATGGCAGTGTAGACTTGATGGGCCAAATGTCTTAATTCTGCACCTATCACTTATGACCTTGTGACCTAATGTATTGTAGGATTTGAATGGATAGCACACATAATAAAATTAACCTTTGTAAACATGAACATAACAAAAACAATACCAATTCCCCTTGTTATTGAACTCTTAAATGAAAAAGGGAATTTTTTCCATCCCTAACCTAAGCTTTTTATAATTTGATTAAGAAGGTAGACAAAAATCGAAGGAAAATCAAAGGTAGACAAAAATGCTGGAGAAAGTCAGCGGGTGAGGCAGCATCTACGGAACGAAGGAAATAAGCAACGTTTTGGGTTGAAATCTTTCTTCAGACTCAAGAAGGGTCTCAAGTATGAAGAAATGTTTCGACCCGAAATGTTGCCTATTTCCTTCGCTCCATAGATGCTGCCTCACCCGCTGAGTTTCTCCAGCATTTATGTCTCTTCGATTTTCCAATATCTGCTGTTCCTTCTTAAACATTTTGTCTACTCCACTGTAAAATCTCCTCAAGTATGCCTAATTTGAAGAAGTTCTCCTCCTCCCTCCGAAGACAGTTTAAAAGCTCCTCTCTCACGGCCCCCCCTCTGTGATTCCCCCTTCCCTCCAACTCTACAACCACATCCTAACGTAAAACAGTCCGAAGAAGGGTTTCGACCTGAAACTTTGCCTATTTCCTTCGCTCCATAGATGCTGCCTCACCCGCTGAGTTTCTCCAGCATTTTTGTCTACCTTTTTTATAATTTTATATATTCTATTACATTTTTGCAGAAATTCCAAAGGAAAGAACCAACTAATAAAAATGTATTTAATAATAAACTTCCTCATAATAAACTTTTTTTCAGTTCTGCCAGCATTCTTGTACATTTCTTAGGAATTGTACATTTTATTATTGGTCAGTCATTTTGAACTTCGTACTTGATAGCACGTAAGACCTTTGCTTTATTTCTCTATTTGGGCAGGAAGGTCACAGCCCAAAATGTTTATCTTTCACTTTCAATTAAATCAGAGAATGCAGGAAAAAAAAACAGCTTGTCAAGCAGTGTTAGTGGAGAGGGAAATAGAAGTGGCATTTCAGGTCAATTTCTCATTCATTAACCATTTAGTGGCAGCTTTTTGGTGATTATACACCAAGCAAGGATGAAAGAAGGGTCCCAATGCACAAAGCCTCTTATCCGTGTTCTGCGGAGATGCTGCCGTACATGTTGAGTTAGTCCAGCACTTTGTGTTTCACTCATTAATTCTTAACTAATGAATGGGAATTATTTGCAGATTTTTTTTTATGGATTTCCATAAATTTAGCAGAAATCATTAGGTTTTCCTGATACATATGTTGACCTGACAAACCCATATGTAGTCATAAAGCAGCACGGTGGTGTAGTGGCAGAGCTACTGCCTTACAGCACCAGAGACCCAGGTTTGATCCTGACTACAGTTGCTATCTGTACGGAGTTTGTATGTTCTCCCTGTGACCCTTGTGGGTTTTCTCCGAGATCTTCATTTTCCTCCCATACTCCAAAGACGTACAGGTTTGTAGGTTAATTGGCTTGGTAAATGTAAATTGTCCCTAGTGTGTGTAGAATAGTGTTAATGTACGGGGATCGCTGTTTAGCACTGACTTGGTGGGCTGAAGGGCCTGTTTCCATGCTGTATCTCTAAACTAAACTAACTTCACTAAATATTAGTTTAGCTAATTTCATATTCAATACTTTAGCACTGTCATTGATTGAGCTGGTTGCGTATTGGAGGCGATTGCTGTCAGATTTGCTTTACATCCAATGATAAAAGAAGCAAGTATTTTCCAGAGCAGAAGATTTCAGTAGAATGCTGTTGTGGGTTGCAGTTGCTTTGCCATTTTGTGTCCTTCCTGTTATTGATGTGATCGACTTAATACTTCAGAGACACAGCGTAAAAACAGGGCCTTTGGCCAACCAAGTCTGCACCGACCAGCAATCACCCCGTGCAATAGCACTATCCCACGCACACTGGGGACCATTTACAATTTACAGAAGCCAATTAATCTACAAATCTGTATGTCTTTGGAGTGTGGGAGGAAACCAGAGCACCCGGAGAAAACCCACACGGTCATAAGGAGAAAGTGCAAACTCCGTACAGACAGCACCCGTGGTCGGGATTGAACCCAGGTCTCTGGCTCTGTAAGGCAACGACTCTACCGCTGTGCCACCGTGCGGCCACTGTGCTAATGTGGTATGAACCATACATGAAGTAGATTATGATAGTAGACCCCTCACAGGAGAACTGTCATTTGAAATGAGATGTATAGGAAGGAACTGCAGATGCTGGTTTAAACAGAAGATAGACAAAAAAACTGGAGTAACTCAGCGGGACAGACAGCATCTCTGGAGAGAAGGAATGGGTGAAGTTTCGGGTCGAGACCCTTCTTCAGAAATTAGATGCTGATTTGAGTGGCTTTTGAGAGTTATTTCAGAGGGCAATCAAGAATCAATCGTATTTTTGGGTCTAGTATGTGTTAGGATAGTTACTTCTTTAAATTAATGCAGGAGGTAATTTGGTAATGCAGCAAAATGTGGTAATTGTGTCATCATTGTCATTGGATTTTTATGCAGTTATATTTTCTATTTTACTTCGTGAAGACCCCGCCAGCAAGCATGCGCGGCTTATCGTCGAATGCATTGCACAGCGACAGGCTGGGAGGAGCATTGCTCCTCTACCGGCAAGTTTAAAAAAGAAGCCCACAGGTAAGTACCGCTAACCTGGAGTGGTTTGGGGCACTCTGTTCTTCTTTGTATCCACAGAGTACCCCACGAGCTCGAGCAATGGAGAAAGCTCGAGCAAAGAAACAGGCCTATTCCCGACAGACTGCGGAGGACCGCGGGACCGCAGGCAGTAAACAGTGGCCGACTACGCCTGAGCTGGACGTTGAACAAACGGCAGCCCCCGACTTCCTGCTGCTGCAGCCCGCAGGAACACCGCGGACTGGCGGCAAAGCCACCCGGAAGTCGGGCAGTCCCGTTGACTTGGCTGAGTCCGGGCCAGACAACCTGCTGTTCGCGGGTAGCGACGGCGGTCGATTATCCCACATGGAGCGGATGATGGAGCAGCTGCTCCAACGTGACCTACTCCAGCAGGAATCTGGTCACTGTGGGTCTCTTCGCCGATCCACGACAGTCCCCTTCCCAGGGTTGCCAAATGTCTCACCCTCTTCGCAGGGGAGCATTAGGAGTCAGGTCTGGGCTGACTCTGAAGAGGGGTTGGCTGAAGAACCCGATGTGCTAGGGGTGCAGGAAGAGGAGCTTCTTGGAATGGTATCAAAATTCGCAATACCATCACAGAAGGGACAGCTGTTATAACCACAGCTGGGTGCAAGTATAAACTATTTAACAACGCATCAGTTGCAGGAGCAAGTCATCAATGACATCACGGCCAAGTACCTTGCTCCAGAGAACTGTATATCTCTTAATGTGCCTGCAGTCAACAATCCCATCTGGGGGAATATCAGTCCCAGCATCAGGACCGAAGAGGTCAAGATGCAGAAAATATTAAATCTACTGGCCTTGAGTATTACAGCGTTTGCCAGGTCAGTAGATGGGAAAGACATGACGGACGAGCAACAGGACGCTCCGGCACTATTCTGCAACATCCAATTTGAAATAAATTGCTTCAGGAAAAGTGCAATCCGGCCTACACTGAACCCAAAATTCGCAGGGTTATTTAAAACCAGCAGCACACCACCGCCTACTCTGCTGTTCAGGGACAACCTGCCCAAACAGGTCAAAGACCTTGATGAAGAGGCAAAAGCGGTTGGCATGATCAGGGCACGGACCACTATCAGGTCCTCAGTCAGCCGGTGGCAGCACCCCTATGCAACCACCAGTGACAGAACAGCTGGTGAAACCCCGAAGGCCGCTAAACCTCCACAAAGGTCTTTTTTAGGCCATGTCCCAGAGCGGCCTTCCTGAAAGATGCTCCAACCCCACACCACAGCGTCTCCACCTCCCAAGAGCCAAGGACAGAAGAAGCCAACCCAGTGCCACCCGGTAAACATGGAGGTAGGTGGGTCTGGTTGCCTTGGGAACATCGCATGTGTAACTTCACAAATCGGGGGTGAGTTACACTTGTTTCAGGATGCATGGAGTTCTATAACTTCTGATCTTTTCATATTGCAAAGTATTCAGGGATACAAATTTGAATTTGTTGACAAACTCCTCCTACCGGTTCAACATGTACCTAGCCAGAAATTTGTGCTTTCGCAAAAAGAGAATTGAGAAGGTCATGCGGAACTACTTAGATTATATTCTAAGGGAGTGAGAGAGAAACCAAACATGAACCTCTTGAGTTTGGATCAAACATCTTCACTAAAAATAAAAAAGATTGCGGATGCCGCATTATCATTGATTTGACACAACTGAATACTTTTGTGCAATACACCCACTTCAAGATGGAAACGTTTGTAACTGCTAAACAACTAGTTTCCAAAGGGTACTTCATGGCTTGCATCCACCTGAAAGATGCACACTATTCAGTACCTATACATGAAGATCACCGCAGATATTTGAAATGTATCTGGATGGGGCAGCTATGGCAGTATAAAGAGCTGCCTAATGGACTAACAACAGCCCCCAGACTATTTACTAAAATATTGAAACCAGCATTGGCTTTTCTTCGGAAACAAAAACACATTGTCATGGCATATCTCGATGACATCCTAATTGTGGGGAAAACCTTTGAATTGGCTAAATTGGCTGTCACAGCCACCAAGCTCCTATTTCAAAAACTGGGATTTATCATCCATATAGCCAAATCGAAGTACATGGCTTCTGTGACAATGGATTAACTGGAGTTCACGATCGACTCTGCTCATATGACTGGCACCTTGCCAAAAAGCAAAGCGACAGAGTTGATAGAGGCATGTAACAGCCTTGTTTGCGTCAGTAAACCATCAATTCGGCAGGCTGCCAGGGTAATCGGGAAACGTGGCTGTTTTTCCAGCCACACAATATGGACCTTTACATTACCAAAATTTACAAAGAGCCAAAATTGCAGCACTCAAATTCCACGCTGGCCATTTTGACAGGCCAATGCAGCTATCGGCCAAAGCAAAAATAGAATTGTGATGGTGGATTAACAATATTCAACATTGCTTTAATCCCATCACAATCACAAACCCTTCGGTTGTGTTACAAACTGACGCCAGCGCTCACGGCTGGGGAGCTACCGATACCACCTCCAGTTGTGGTGGTAGATGGAATACACAAGAGTCTACCTTACTTCAGACACAAGGTATTAATTATCTAGAGATGTAGGGAGCGTTTCATGGACTCTGGGCTTACCATTCAGATATGCACTATCTGCATGTTCGCCTACAAATAGATATGCCGCCACCATCGTGGTGGCATATATTAATCATATGGGTGGTATCAAGTCGATAGCTTGTGTTGAATTGGCAAATTAAATCTGGCACTGGTGCATAGAAAGAAACATTTGCATTTCAGCTACTTACCTTCCGGGTAAGCTCAACACAGTGGCGGACACCGGTCACGCATATTCAATGACAACACCGAATGAATGTTGAACCACCAGGTATTTACTGACATTATAGTTCGGTATGGAATGCCAGATATCAACATTTTTGCATCCAGACCTAACCATCAGATACCAACATATGTTGCATGGGAACCAGACCCTGGGCCAGTAGCGATGGACGCTTTCTCGCTACATTGGGGGGATAGACCAACACAAAGTGGTGCATAATTGTGAAGTGGAAGGAAAATGATACATGGTTTCCAAATTTTATTACAAATAAAAAACTGAAAAGTGTGGCGTGCAAAAGTATTCAGCTCCCCGAGTCAATACTTTGTAGAACCACCTTTCGCTGCAATTACAGCTGCAAGTCTTTTGGAGCATGTCTCTACCAGCTTTGCACATCTAGAGACTTACATTTTTGCCCATTCTTCTTTGCAAAATAGCTCAAGATCAGTCAGGTTGGATGGAGAGCGTCTGTGAACAGCAATTTTCAAGTCTTGCCAGAAATTCTCAATTGGATTTAGGTCTGGACTTTGACTGGGCCATTCTAACACATGAATATGCTTTGATCTAAACCATTCCATTGTATCTCTGGCTGTATGTTTAGTGTCGTTGTCCTGCTGGAAGGTGAACCTCCGCCCCAGTCTCAAGTCTTTTGCAGACTATAACAGGTTTTCTTCCAAGATTGCCCTGTATTTGGCTCCATCCATCTTCCCATCAACATTCACCAGCTTCCCTGTCCCTGCTAAAGAAAAGCATCCCCATAGCATGATGCTGCCACCACCATTTTTCACAGTGGCGATGGTGTGTTCAGGGTGATGTGCAGTGTTAGTTTTCCGCCACACATAGCGTTTTGCATTTAGGCCAAAAACTTCAAATTTGGTCTCATCAGACCAGAGCACCTTCCTCCACATGTTTGCTGTGTCCCCCATATAGCTTGTGGCAAACTGCAAACGGGACTTCTTATGGCTTTGTTTCAACGGTGGCTTTCTTCTTGCCACTCTTCCATAAAGGCCCGATTTGTGGAGTGCACGACTAATAGTTGTCCTGTGGACAGATTCTCCCACCTGAGCTGTGGATCTCTGTAGCTCCTCCAGAGTTACCATGGGCCTCTTGGCTGCTTGTCTGATCAATGCTCTCCTTGCCCGACCTGTCCGTTTAGGTGGAGGGCCATGTCTTGGTGGGTTTGCAGTTGTGCCATACTCTTGCCACTTTCGGATGATGGATTGAACAGTGCTCCGTGAGATGTTCAAAGCTTGGGATATTTTTTATAACCTAACCCTGCTTTAAACTTCTCCACAACTTTATCCCTGACCTGTCTGGTATGTTCCTTGGGCTTCATGATGCTGTTTGTTCACTAATGTTCTCTAACAAACCTCTGAGGCCTTCACAGAACAGCTGTATTTCTACTGAGATTAGATTGCACATAATTGGACTCTATTTACTAATTAGGTAACTTCTGAAGGCAATTGGTTGCACTGGATTTTATTTAGGGGTATCAGAGTAAAGGAGGCTGAATACTTTTGCACGCCACACTTTTCAGTTTAATATGTGTAAAACATTTTGAAAACTATGTATCATTTTCCTTCCACTTCTCAATTATGCGCCACTTTCTGTTGGTCTATCACATAAAATCCCAATAAAATACATTTACGTTTGTGGTTGTAACGTAAAAAAATGTGGAAAAGTTCAAGGGGTATGAAAACTTTTGCAAGCCACTATACATACACACACATAAGTAACACATGTTGGCACAAATGATGTTGGAAAGAAGGGGATGAAAATTTTGCAGCGGGACTTCAGAGAGCTCGGAAAAATGCTGAAAAGCAGGACTTCCAGGGTTGTTATCTCCGGTTTGCTACCAGTTCCTCGTGCTGGCGAGAGCAGGAATAGGGAGATACGGGACCTGAATGTGTGGCTGAGGAACTGGTGCAGGGGGCAGGGATTTAGATTCTTGGATCACTGGGATCTGTTTTGGAGTAAGGGGGAACTGTACAAAAGGGACGGATTGCATCTTAACAGGTGGGGAACCAGCATTCTGGCCGGCAGGTTTGCCACTCCTACACGGATGGTTTTAAACTGAATAAGGGGGGTGGGGTGTCAAATGGGATAGTCGAGGACAGAGTTAAAGGGAAAGAGAGTAAAGGGATGGTTAATGACCCCAGAATTAACGGGAAAGAAAGCTCACAAAGGGATAGGAGAGTATGGCCAAGTGTAATAGGGATCGATGTGAAAGGGCCCACTTGTCAACATAATTGTATAAGGAGTAAGAGTGTTGTAAAAACAAGCCTGAAGGCTCTGTGTCTCAATGCGAGGAGCATTCGTAATAAGGTGGATGATTTGAAGGTGCAGATAGCGATTAATGACTATGCTATAGTTGGGATCACGGAGACATGGCTCCAGGGTGACCAAGGCTGGGAGCTGAACATCCAGGGGTATTCAATATTCAGGAGGGATAGACGAAAAGGAAAAGGAGGTGGGGTAGCGTTGCTGGTGAGGGAGGAGATTAATGCAATAGAAAGGAAGGACATTAGCGTGGAGGATGTGGAATCGATAAGGGTAGAGCTGCGAAACTCTAAGGGGCAGAAAACGCTAGTGGGAGCTGTGTACAGGCCACCTAACAGTAGTATTGGAGTTGGGGATGGCATCAAACAGGAAATTAGAAATGCGTGCAACAAGGGTAACACGGTAATAATGGGTGACTTCAATCTGCATGTAGATTGGGTGAATCAAATTGGCAGGGGTGCTGAGGAAGAGGATTTCCTGGAATGTATGCGGGATAGTTTTCTCCACCAACATGTGGAGGAACCAACGAGAGAGCAGGCTATTCTAGACTGGGTATTGAGTAATGAGGAAGGGTTAGTTAGCAGTCTTGTTGTGCGTGGCCCCTTGGGCAAGAGTGACCATAATATGGTTGAGTTCTTCATTAGGATGGAGAGTGCCAAAATTAAGTCAGAAACAAGGGTTCTGAACTTGAACAAAGGTAACTTTGAAGGTATGAGATGTGAATTGGCCAAGATAGACTGGAAGGTGATTCTCAAAGGGTTGACAGTGGATGTGCAATGGAAGGTATTTAAAGACTGCATGGATGAAGTACAGAAATTGTTCATACCAGTTTGACAAAAGAATAAATCGGGGAAGGTGGTGCATCCATGGATAACAAGGGAAATCAGGGATAGTATAAAAACAAAAGATGAGGTATACAAATTTGCCAGAAAAAGCAGCCTACCGGAGGACTGGGAGAAATTCAGAATCCAGCAGAGGAGGACAAAGGGCTTAATTAGGAAAGGGAAAATAGATTATGAAAGGAAACTGGCAGGGAACATAAAAACTGACTGCAAAAGTTTTTATAGATATGTGAAGAGATAGAGACTAGTTAAAACAAATGTTGGTCCCTTGCAGTCAGAAACAGGTGAATTGATAATGGGGAACAAGGACATGGCAGACCAATTGAATAACTACTCTGGTTCTGTCTTCACTAAGGAAGACATAAATAATCTGCCGGAAATAACAGTGGAACGGGGGTCAAATAAGATGGAGGAACTGAGTGAAATCCAGATTAGCCGGGAGGTGGTGTTGGGTAAATTGAACGAATTGAAGGCCGATAAATCCCCAGGGCCAGATAGTTTGCATCCCAGAGTACTCAAGGAGGTAGCCACAGAAATAGTGGATGCATTAGTGATAATTTTGTCAAAATTCCTTAGATTCTGGAGTAGTTCCTGAGGATTGGAGGATAGCTAATGTAACCCCACTTTTTAAAAAAGGAGGGAGAGAGAAAGCGGGGAATTACAGACCAGTTAGTCTAACTTCGGTAGTGGGGAAACTGCTAGAGTCAGTTATTTAAGCTGGGATAGCAGTGCATTTGGAAAGTGGTGAAATCATTGGACAAAGTCAGCATGGATTTACGAAAGGTAAATCATGTCTGACAAATCTGATAGAATTTTTCGAGGATGTAACTAGTAGAGTGGATAAGGGAGAACCAGTGGATGTGTTATATCTAGACTTTCAGAAGGCTTTCGACAAGGTCCCGCATAAGAGATCAGCATACAAACTTAAAGCACACGGTATTGGGGGTTCAGTATTGATGTGGATAGAGAACTGGCTAGCAGACAGGAGGCAAAGGGTAGGAGTAAACGGGTCCTTTTCAGAATGGCAGGCAGTGACTAGTGGGGTACCGCAAGGCTCAGTGCTGGGACCCCAGCTATTTACAATATATATTAATGATTTGGACGAGGGAATTGAATGCAACATCTCCAAGTTTGCAGATGACACCAAGCTGGGGGGTATAGTTAGGTGTGAGGAAGATGCTTGGAGGCTGCAGGGTGATTTGGATAGGCTGAGTGAATGGGCAGATGCATGGCAGATGCAGTATAATGTGGATAAATGTGAGGTTATCCATTTTGGTGGCAAAAACATGAGGGTAGACTATTATCTGAATGGTGGCAGATTAGGAAAAGGGGAGATGCAACGAGACCTGGGTGTCATGGTACACCAGTCATTGAAAGTAGGCATGCAGGTGCAGCAGGCAGTGAAGAAAGCAAATGGTATGTTAGCATTCATAGCGAAAGGATTTGAGTATAGGAGCAGGGAGGTTCTACTGCAGTTGTACAGGGTTTTGGTGAGGCCACACCTGGAGTATTGCGTACAGTTTTGGTCTCCAAATCTGAGGAAAGACATCCTTGCCATAGAGGGGGTACAGAGAAGATTCACCATACTGATTCCTCGAATGTCAGGACTTTCATATGAGGAAAGATTGGATAGACTCGGCTTGTACTCGCTGGAATTTAGAAGATTGAGGGGGGATCTTATAGAAACTTACAAAATTCTTAAGGGGTTGGACAAGCTAGATGCTGGAAGATTGTTCCCGATGTTGGGGGAGTCCAGAACAAGGGGTCACAGTCTAAGGATAAGAGGGAATTCCTTTAGGACCGAGATGAGGAAAACATTCTTTAAACAGAGAGTGGTGAGTCTCTGGAATTCTCTGCCACAGAAGGTAGTTGAGGCCAGTTCATTGGCTATATTTAAGAGGGCGTTAGAAGTGGCACTTGTGGCTAAAGGGATCAGGGGGTATGGAGAGAAGGCAGGTACGGGATACTGAGTTGGATGATCAGCCATGATCACATTGAATGGCGGTGCAGGCTCGAAGGGCCGAATGGCCTACTCCTGCACCTATTTTTCCATGTTTCTATGTTTCTATGTTTCTAACCAGATAAAGTACAATAGCCTATTAAAGTTCAGATTTTTGTTTGAGTTGAGTTTAATAGCCTGATGGCTGTGGGGAAGAAGCTGTTCCTGAACCTGGATGTTGCAGATTTCCGGCTCCTGTACTTTCTAGCTGAAGGTAGCAATGTTACAAAATTTTGAGATTTAAAAAATCAAGTCTGCAATTTATCCCATCAGATAAAGCATAAAAAGAAGTTTAATTTGACACCTAATTTACTTTCATATCTTCAGTATTAAGAAAGTTATGGCCATTTGCATACTCGGAAATTAGCATCTTTCTCCCCATTGCCCTTCAATTGACTTAACTCAAAAGCTGTGATCTGGAAAAGTTAAAAGCCCATAACTTCCTTAAAAATTAAGAGAATTCAATAAAATTTTCAGTTATTATAGATTGAAGCATTCTGAAACAAATATGAAACAATCTTACTTGGATGACCTGAAATTAAAGTATATAATTAGTTAGTTATCTAATTGTAGCTAATTACAAAATTCAATGAGTAGATCTAAACATCTATCCATTTCTTAAGAAAAGATAAACTTTTTTTAAAGTGTCCAAATAACATTCACACAATAATCCACAATATAACATAATTTTTAAATCTCATTTTCATGAATTTCTGGGCCAAATGGAAGGAATTTAGTGTTTGATTCCTGTAAATTAATGGCCATTTAAATCAACTAGCGAGTGGGTTTTAGTGGAATGCGGTGGATTGGAACGTTGCGGTTAGCGGTGAAGTCGGGAGGAAAAATATTGTTTGTTCATACATTTTTTGGGACCCCATTTCGCAACATAAAAATATTATTAAAGCCTCCAGAAAAACCAACTTTTAATATAAAAATAAACTATTTACCTTTTTTTCTCCCCTACGCAAAATCCTTCCGGTTGTCGGTTCTCACGGCTTTTGAAGGTGATTTTTAAATTACTCTAGTTAATAAATAATTTAGAGTAATTTAAAAATACCTTCATTCATGAAATGTCGGAGCGATTTTTCTTCCGCAACGAAATCGCCCGACATTCATCGATTTTCCAGGTCTGTTGATAAACGGCACTTTAAGCCCGCCGCCCTCTGAAAGGTGCCAAAGTCGCGCACACAGGGAGCGGCAGAAGTGCAGCGCTGGTCAAGGTAAGTTTTGCAACATACCTACTGAAGGCAGCAGAGAGATGAGTGTGTGGCCAAGATGGTGTGGGTCCTTGATGATGCTGCCAGCCTTTTTGAGGCAGCGACTGTGATAGATCCCCTCGATGGTAGGGAGGTCAGACCCGTTGTTTACAACTTTTTGCAGTCTTTTCCACTCCTGGGCGCTCAAGTTGCCGAACCAAGCCACGATGCAACCGGTCTGCATATTCTCCACTGTGCACCTGTAGAAGTTCGAGAGAGTCCTCCTTGACATACCGACTCTCCGTAATCTTCTCAGGAAGTAGAGGCGCTGATGTGCTTTCTTTATAATTGCATCAGTGTTCTGGGACCAGGAGAGATCTTCAGAGATATGCACGCCCAGGAATTTGAAGCTCTTGACCCTTTCCACCATCGACCCTTTGACCCATCCTACTCCTTCCAAAGTCCACAATCAGTTCCTTGGCTTTGTGGGTGTTGAGAGCCAGGTTATTGTGCTGGCACCATTTGGTCGATCGGTCGATTTCACTTCTATATTCTGACTCGTCTCCATCAGTGATACGTCCCACAACTGTGGTGTCATCGGTGAACTTGATGATGGAGTTCGCAATGTAACCGGCTACGCGGTCATGAGTGTAGAGTGAGTACAGCAGGGGACTGAGCACGCAGCCTTGAGGTGCTCCCGTGCTGATTGTTATCGAGGCTGACACAGTTCCACCAATACGAACAGACTGTGGTCTGTGAATGCAGAAGTCGAGGATCCAATTGTAGAGAGATGCGCAGAGACCCAGTTCTGAGAGCATGGTAACCAGCTTGGAGGGGATGATTGTGTTAAATGCCGAGCTGTAGTCAATGAATAACAGCCTGACATATGAGTTTTTGTTGTCCAAATGGTCCAAAGCGGAGTGGAGAGCCAGCGAGATTGCATCCACCGTTGATCTGTTGTGGCGGTCGGCGAACTGCAGTGGGTCCAGGTTTTTATCAAGGTATGAGTTGATTTGCGCCATGATCAGCCTCGCAAAACACTTCATCACCACAGACGTTAGGGCCACTGGTCGATAGTCATTGAGGCACGTCACCGTGCTCTTCTTGGGCACCGGTATTATTGATGCCCTTTTAAAGCAGGTGAGAACCTCAGACCTCAGAAGTGAGAGGTTGAAGATGTCCGTTAAAAACTCCAGCCAGTTGGTCCACACAGGTTTTTAGAACACGACTGGGTACGTTCAGAAACAAGACAATTAGCATTACCACACCTTACCAATTCAAGTATGTGAATTCCAACATTCTCCCTGCCGCTACATTGCCAGGCCGTCCCCTCTGAAGACCACCAGAATGCACCTCCAGTGCTATTCTTAAAGAATTAAGTCAATATTATTTGATGCAATCAATGTTTGAGATCATCATCGTAGAAAACCTGATGGAATCAATGACTCATAGGTTTTTTACTGTGTCATAAATCGCGAGCAACATTTTGATGAATATCTGTAAAGGAAGAGCACTAAATGAAATTGTACAGAGTGGAAAGTTATATTACATTGGAGTGGGCAGCTCCATTTACAGAACTGGCACTGATGTAATGAGCCAAATGGTTTCCTTCCGCATTGCTGCAGTTTCGAATTCCGAGCACAATTACTTTTTAACAAGTTAATTTGCACAGCAGGGTCTCATTATTGCCAGTCAAGCTAATAACTCCAGAATACTTACAAAAGCAAATTAACGACAGAAACTGAATTAAAAGGAGCTGGTCTTGTGCCAGGGTAGGCATGCTGGTTGACTTTCAGTTTATTGTAAGCATGTAATCTTTGCTAACTAATTACATCTCTTTGGACAATGTGTATAATTGTAAACATATTTCAAGGCTGAAGTAAGCAAAGTAACTAATCCAAACCAAGACCGTGTTTCTCATTAGGTTTTATAATCCATCAAATGAAATAGAAAAGATTTTGATACTGAATAAAAATAATGTGGTCATCTCTAATCTTAATGATGACATGTGAACATAACAATTAGAAGCAGGAGTAGTCAGTTTATTGTCACGTGTATCGAGGTACAGTGAAAAGCTTTTGTGCGTGTGAATCAGTCAGCGGAAAGATAATACATGATTATAATCGAGCCATTTACAGTGTATAGATACATGATAAGGGAATAACATTTCGTGCAAGGTTAAGCCAGCAAAATCCAGTCAAAGATAGTCCGAGGGTCACTAATGAGGTAGATAGTAGTTCAGGACTGCTCGCTAGGTGTGGTAGGATGATTCAGTTGCCTGATAACAGCTGAGAAGAAACTGTCCCTGAATCTGGAGGTGTGCGTTTTCACACTTTTGTACCTTTTGCCAGATGGGAGAGGGGAGAAGAGGGGGTGTGCAGCGTGTGGCTCGTCCTTGATTATGCTGATGGCCTTGCCGAGGCAGCCCAAGATATAAATGGGGCCAGTAGGAGGGAGGTCCCCATCCAGCCCCGCAAGGCTGCACTTCTATTCCTCAATATCAAAGCTAATCTTTCAGCTTGGCTTAAATTTCCTTCATTATGGGAGGATGGAACCATGTATGGTGTTTGTTGAGGCAAGGTAAACGAGGGGGGAGGGTGCGGTGGGGTCTAAAATAGGTGAACAAGGGAAAGACAGGTGGACTAGTGGAATAGGTTCCCTTACAGCGAATGCAGCGCCAGAGACCCAGATTCGATCCCGATTACAGGCGCTGTCTGTACGAAGTTTGTACATTCTCTCCGTGACCTGCGTGGGTTTTCTCTGAGATCTTCGGTTTCCTCCCACATTCCAAAGACGTACATCTTGTACACATTAGAATAGGTTAATTGGCTCTGTAAATGTAGAAATTGTCCCAAGTGGGTGTAGGATAGTGTTAATGTGCGGGGATCGCTAGTCGGCGCTGACCTGGTGGGCCGAAGTGTCTGTTTCCGTGCTGTATCTCTAAACTAAACTAAAGGCATTGTTGGTTTCCTGAAATTCAAAAATTTAATGCTCATATTGATAGGTGGCATTAGAATATGAGGTGTTTTTTAGTTTGCATTTGGCTGCACCGTGACAGTGAAGAAGGCCGAGGGCAGATTGGTTGGTACGCGAATGGAAGGATGAGTTGAAATGTCATGCAAACAATAGCTCGAGATAGCCATTGCGCAGAGTGCATGTGCTCTGCAAAACAGTCACCTCGATTACATTTGGTCTCACCAAAGCAGGAAAGGCCACATGATGAGCAATGGACCAGGATGGAGAAGGTGCACGCAACGCAAAGGCCTCTTGATGAACTGTTAATTACATTGCATTCCCAGAAGTCTCATAACCCCCACTTCACGTCACATCATAGATTGTATCCTTGGGGATTACATGTAAAGAAACACCTAATCCTTGTGTCATGGAGTTGCACAGCATCGAAATAGACTGCAATCATGTATCCGCTGACTGGATCGCACGCAACAAAAATATTTTCACTGTACCCCAGTAGACGTGCCAGTAAACTAATAAACCTTTCGGCCCACCATGTCTACACTGGCTATCATGATCTAAGGTAAAGAATAATCATTCCCTTGGGAATGCAAACCAGTAGTAAGCACTGGATACATTTGTTACTTTGCTAATCTAGTTTGGAACAGAAATAGTTGTTCCTATACTAAATCTCATTTCAGAGCTACGTGCAGGGAGAGCCAAGAGTTTGTTGGCAGATCAATAAAGCTGGTGGTGCAAACATTAGAAATGGTAATTTATTACAGGATATGGGAAAAAATTGTGTGGAGAAGTAAAAAAATCTTGAAATTCTCCCAAATTAGCATTCGACGTGTAACTAACTCCTGAGCTACTGAAAGTGTTGTGGTATTACCTGCTCTGCTTCCTTCACGCCTCAGCCATGTCTTCCAGCTGTTTATCAGGGAACATGTGAATGTCTTTTTTTAATTAAAGGCATCTTCTAATCACCAACTCCCACCCCCCCTAATTCACACATGTCCCAATCTGAATCCAGTGGAAGCAGTGAAAGCAACACTTTATGTTATTTCAAGAATAACATTTACTCATAACATATACAAGAAATACGCCCCAAAAATTCTAGCTTTCTTTACATTCCTTGTGTCATTCAATTTATACATTTGGAGTGTTATTGGTTTGAGGTTGAGTTTGGGTTTAGTTTAATGTCATGGGTACAAAGGCACAGTGAAAAGCTTTGTTGCATGCTGGCCAGTCAGTGAAAAGAGAATGCATGATTACAATCAATCCACCCACAGTGTATAGATACATGATAAAGGGAATAACGTGAATAGCATTAAGTGCATGATAAATTCCAGTAAAGTTCGACCAAAGATAATCCGAAAGGTCTCCAATGAGGTAGATAGCAGCTCAGGACTGCTTGCCAGTTATTGGTCAGATGGTTCAGTTGCCTGATACCAGCTGGGAAGAAACTGTTGCTGAACCTGGTGGTGTGTTTTTTCACTCTTCTATACCTTTTGCCTGATGGTATGTTGCGAATGGTATGTTGGCATTCATAGCAAAAGGATTTGAGTACAAGAGCAGGAATGTTCTACTGCAGTTGTACAGGGTCTTGGTGAGACCACACCTGGAGTATTGTGTACAGTTTTGGTCTCCTAATCTGAGAAAATACATTCTTGCCAAAGAGGGAGTACAGAGAAGGTTCACCAGACTGATTCCTGGGATGGCAGGACTTCCATATGAAGAAAGACTGGATAGACTCGGCTTGTACTCGCTGGAATTTAGAAGATTGAGGGGGGATCTCATAGAGACTTACAAAATTCTTAAGGGGTTGGACAGGCTAGATGCAGGAAGATTGTTCCCGATATTGGGGAAGTCCAGGACAAGGGATCACAGTTTAAGGATAAGGGGGCAGTCTTTTAGGACCGAGATGAGAAAATCATTTTCGCACAGAGAGTGGTGAATCTGTGGAATTCTCTGCCACAGAAGGTAGTTGAGGCCTGTTCGTTGGCTATATTTAAGAGGGAGTTAGATGTGGCCCTTGTGGCTAAAGGGATCAGGGAGTATGGAGAGAAGGCAGGTACAGGATACTGAGTTGGATGATCAGCCATGATCATATTACAGGCTCGAAGGGCCGAATGGCCTACTCCTGCACCTATTTTCTATGTTTCTATGATGGGGAGAGGGGAGATGAGGGAGTGGCCATGGTGCGACTCATCCTTGATTATGCTGCTGGCCTTGCCGAGGCAGTGTGAAGTGTAAATGAATTCAATGGAAGGGAAGTTGGTTTGTGTGATTGTCTGGGATGCATCCACAATTCTTGCGGTCTTGGATTGAGCTGTTCCCAAACCATGCTGTGATGCATCCCAATAAAACCTTCTTGTTGAGTCGGCACATTTGTAGTGTCAGCACATTGTGCACAGAGCCCCATTGCCATTCTGAAGCCTCCTAGATAATACAAACTCCAAGTGTTTGAGGGGTTGCTACCAAGAGCTTTGTCCCTCAACGTCTCACGACTACAGGATCTTAGACTGCAAGCCTTCCCCACAAGGCCTTTGCATTGCTTGCCCTAAGCCTCAGTATATCCCCAAGCACCTAGTCCTGCAGACAGTTTCGAAGCGATCCTACAATGGGCCTTCATGGCCAGCTGCAGCTTAGACTTTGACAATGGTGTCAAAACCTGGTGACTCTTGGATATGGAAGATAGACACAAAATGCTGGAATAACTCAGCGGGACAGGCAGCATCTCTAGTTAGAAGGAATGGGTGATGTTTTGGGTTGAGACCTTTCTTCAGTCTGAATTCCTCCATTATTTTGTGTCCCTCTTTGGTGTAAACCAGCATCTGCAGTTCCTCCGTTCACAACTCTTGTATATGGTCTCAGTGGGCTACCTCTATCCACATTGCTTTTAATCTGGGATTGTATTTATATATAGTGATAATTTACTAAACTGTATACAAAAAGTAATAATTTCACTCTACTTCGGTACATGTGATAATAAAGAACCATTGAACCACTGAACCATTGAACTGTCTCAGTATGTGTCTCTGAGAACAGCCGATGGATCAGGGAAAAGTATCAGTGAAAGGTATCGCCGGTGTCCGTATCCGTTACAACGAGGGACGCGGTATCCGTTATCTGTCTGTGCCACCATCTCCCATTCCCCCTAGTCCCCCTGCTCCTTTCCCCTCCTTCACACGCTTATTTTTAGTTTAGTTTAGAGATACAACGCGGAAACAGGCCCTTCAACCCATCAAGTCCGCACCGACCAGTGATCCCCGCACATTAACACCTTCCCACACACACTAAGGACAATTTACATTTATATCAAGCCAATTAACTTCCAAACCTATACGTCTTTGGAGTGTGAGAGGAAACCGAAGGGAAAAACCACCCATTGGGAGAAAGTACAAACCCCGTACAGACAGAAGTAGTTCGGATTGAACACGGGTTTCTGGTGCTGTGAGGCAGCAACTCTACCACTGTGACACCGTGCCACCCATCCGACCAACATCTCCGGCTCCCATGTCCCCCTGTTCCCTTTAACCCCCCTCTTTCCCTTTCCCTATCCCCTTCCCCCTTTCTGGCTATGTATTTCACTCTTCCTCTTATTTCCTTTTCCGACACCCTTTTATCTCCTTTCCCCTCCTTACTCCAATCAGTCTGTAGAAGATTTCCAACCCAAAATATTGTTGGTTCATTCCCTTGATAAATACTACCTGATCTATTGATTTCCCCCAGCAGATTCAAGGTATACAAAAATGCTGGATAAACTCAGCAAGTGAGGCAGCATCTATGGAACGAAGGAAATAGGCGAAGTTTCGGGTCGAGACCCTTCTTCAGACTGAAGGAAATAGGCGACGTTTTATGTCGAGACCCTTCTTCTTACTCCCCCAGCATCTTGTTCTTTACCCCTATTCCAAGTTGATTTATCCAATCCAATTACTCTTTATCTTGTTAGCAGATTCTTTATATCAGATTTGCCACCACTCGGCAAATCTTACAATAACCGATTAGGTAAACCAGTCTGTTGTTCCCTGTTTTCTCTCTTCTTTCTTTCTTAAACAGTCAGATTACATTTGAAACACTTGAATTTATAGAATGTGTTCCATCTATCTATCAATACTATTACTAAAACGCTCATCTTGACCACTTCCGGTTTGTGATTTTTTTTAATTTGCGCAAAAACGGCAACTTATATCGCTAGGATTCTTTTTGCCATCTCACTCGCCATTCTCCTCTCCTCCAAGCCACCAAGTTTTGTTCCAATCGGTGGAATAGAACAAAAATTATGAAGGTTTAAAAAATCTTGAGATCAGCAGATTGGTCTTCTCACCTGTCTGTCACCATGAAGGTAACGCCCCTTCTGGCATCTGCGGAGAATTAATATCCCGGAGGCGGGGCTGAGTCCATGATCAGCGTGCTGGCAGAGAGCAGGTTGAACCGGAAGCCTCTGATCAAAAATATGATCTGCTATTGCATCCACTATTTTCATTGCTACCTCTTTTAATAGTTTAAATGCATATTATTAGGCTCCAGGGATTTATTCGTTTTCAATTCCCTAATTTCTCAAGCATGTACTTTAAACTAATTTCCTTTAATTTCTATTTTTCATTATACTCTTGGGTACCAAGCATGTCTGGGAAATTACAGTATTTGTTTCCACTTCTGTGAAGTCACAAAAACGTATTTGTTTAATTACTTTGCCATTTCTTTGTCATTAAATTTCTCCTATTACCATCAGTAAGGGATTTACATTTCCTTTATTAATCTGTTTTTTTTTCCATTTTACGGAATTGTAGAAGCTTTCACTGTCTTGCACTGCACAGTTCCTCTCGTGCTTTCCTCTCATTTTTACTCTCTTAATCAATCCTTTGGTGCTTATTTGGCTGGATTCTAAATTGCACCCAAACTTTGCTTGGTTTAGTTTAGTTTATTACAGTATTGTCAGATGCACAGTGAAAAACTTTTGTTTGAATGTAGAACAGATCATTCTTTATTCATCTCCTAAACAGCAGCCATTATCTATCCACTGCCATACCTTTTAATGAAATTTCCCGCTCTTTCATAGTCAACTCACAGCTCATAATTAATTTAGATTTAGGAGTCAAGTTTCCATTAAACATCCCCACTCTCCACTCTCCATCGTGATGAAGAATGCCATCATTCTTCCTGAAGGTTACTAACTAAGTAATGAGCTTAGCACGGTGGCTCAGCAGTAGAGTTGCTGCCTTATAGCGCCAGAGACCCAGGTTCGATCCTGACTATGGGTGCTGCATGTACAGAGTTTGTGCATTCTCCCCGTCACCTGCGTGGGTTTTACCTGGAAGCTCTGGTTTCCTCCCACACTCCAAAGACGTACAGGTTTGTAGATTAATTGGCTTGGTAAGATTGTAAATTGTCCCTAGTGTGTAGTGTGTGCTAATGTGCGGGGATCGCTGGTCGGTGCTGGTGGGCCGAAGGGTATGTTTCCGCATGGTATCACTAAACTAAACTAAACTAAACTAAACTAAACTAAACTATTAATTAACACAACACACCATTCTAAGAAAATGAGCACAGTAGCTGCAAATTTCTTGGAATATATTGAATAGGACATCATGTTCCCCAAAGCTATTTTATCGGAATGCAAGCTTGCACAGCCTTTCTCAAGCAGATTCGCCAAGGTATTGGCATATTGGCAGAAGCAGCCAAACCAATCATTTTAATTTAATCAGCACACTTCATGTCTTCTTATAAGCAATGCCTATAAACCACGGGATACTACAATTAGAAAACTTCTTTTGTCTCCTTTCCAGTTCTGACAACCGATCTTCAATCTGACAGGTTAACTCAGTTTCTCTTCCACAGATGCAGTCTGACAGGTTTGTCCTGTCCCCCGCCTGCACAACGGGCTGGTGAAGGAAGCGATGTGTTTGTGTGTATGTGTTCCACTCTGACAGTCGCCGTTCCAGTAGCCGGTTTTACAGGCGACTGCGGGCAACTTGACAGTCGCCAGCAGTCCGCTAAAAAATTGCCTAAGTGGGACAGGCCCATTAATATGATCCACTTCGTGTTCTGGAGTCCAAAGAATTTTGGACCATACATTTTGATGCACCTTCCCCAAATTAACTGAGCATTTAAATACCTTTCTAAAATTTAGATATTAGGGCTTCAGTATTTATTTCTCACAGCATGTGGGGTAAGCCGAGTGAGGGTGAAAAACTGAAAATCATATAAAATTCTTCTCAACTTTTCATACATATGAAGTCTGTAAGGTGCAGTAAGGCAGCAATGCTACTTATAAACTTAAGTTGCACCTGTGTGCTGCCCTTCTTATCTATTGAGTCCTATGTTTACAGACCTGTGGACTGCAATGTGGTACAGAATACCCTGGAAGTCCGAGGGTGGTCACATACAACAACCGCCAATCTCACCATTGATTCTATGCTGGTTTCACATCAACCATAACTAATGCACTGGACTCAGTTCACCATTACACCGGGCATGGCTCGCATATCTAGCTCAACCCCATGCATTTGAGTTGGTTCACAGACATTGTAAAAGGTTCATAGGTTTTAGGAACAGATCATTCATCCCATCAAGTCCACTCCGCCATTCAATCATGACTGATCTATCTCTCCTTCTCAATCCCATTCACCTGCCTTCGCCCCATAAACCCTAGCACCCTTACTAATCAAAGACTTGTCAATCCCCACATTAAAAATAGATGGTTTCCACAGCAGTCTGTGGCAATGAATTCCACGGATCCACCACCCTCTGACTAAATAAATTCCTTCTCATCTCCTTCCTAAAAGGTGCGTCCTTTTATTCTAAGGTTATGGCCTCTGGTTTTAGACTCTCCCACAAGTGGAAACATTCTCTCCGCATTCACTCTATCCAGGCCTTTCACTATTCGGTAATTTCAGTGAGCACAGATCCAGTGCCTTCAAATGCTCATCATATGTTAACCCGCTCATTCCTCAGATCATTCTCGTAAACCTCATCTGGACCCTCTCCAATGCAGCACACCCTTCCTCAGATATTGGACCCAAAACTGCTCACGGTACTCCAAATAAAGTCTCAGCATTACATCCTTGTTGTTGTATTGTAGCCCGATCAAAATAAATTTAAATGGAGGTTAAATGTAGAAACATGATTTTCTTAATTTAAAATATGTAAAATGTTAATATTTATGATTAATACACATAAGGTAAAATGTTTTCAAATATATTTTCAAATATGTTACGTGACATTTAAAACGCTCAGCATAATTTTTAATTATTTAAATATATTTCAACTCTTTATGAATGTATCTGCTGATTGGAAAGAGCTAATTGACAGCACAAGCTGTTCTCGTAGATCACAACGTTGACATCTCTATCCATCAGCAGAGCTGCCTCTGATCATCCATCAATCAGCACATCACACCCCCATAATTATTGCTCAATACTCATGCATCCAAATCTATTGCTGCCTGCCCATATCCATCACCACCACCCCTTATCTACCAACCCTTTACAATGGCCATCAATCACCATCATCTTATCAATTACCGCCTTCTCCCCAACATCATTACTCTCCAACCCACCTTCCATGCCAGCATTTACAATATCTCCCCACCTATCACTCCCCTTTCCCATCAATCATCACCTACCCTGTTCCAATTTACCACCGCCTATTCCTCACAATCTCCCGCATCCATCATCACCTTCATTCATCCATCGCCATATCCACTCATCCATCACCATCTTGTCCCTTCTCAATCACATTCCCACTCAGCAATCACTCTAACTCCCATCATCTGTTCTTCTGATATACCCCTACCATTCAGCTACTCCCCCACTGATAAACCTCCCCTCTCACGATTGATCCTCATGGCAAACACAAACTGCGTGACACGCACACCATTCACCACATCAACTCACCAATCAACATTTCAATCCATTCCCAACAATCACTTCCACCCTGTTTATAATTTCCACCTCACCTTCTGACATACCACCAGCACCACCTCTACCATCACTACGTCATAATTGCGTCTCTCCCTCATCTTCCACCACTGACCTTTCTATCCAGTCAATTCCTGCCCCAAAACACCATCCCACCCTTCCTAACCCAAGTGGTCAATGAGGCTGGTTATCTTCAGTCCCATCACCCTTTTCCCCTATCTATCGAAGATAAACAAAAAATGTAAGTGAAGTAATTCAGTGGGTCAGGCAGCATCTCCGGAGAAGAAGGGAAACTCTTCGGAGATGCTGCCTGACCAACTGAGTTACTCCAATATTGTGTGTCTATCTTCGGTGTAAATCAGCATCTTCAGTTCCTTCCTACACATTTTGTCCCCTCTCTTTCAACTTCCGTTCTCTCCTCCCCCTTTCTAAAGCCCTTTCATATAGCAAGGTAAATGAAGCATCCACTTTAAGCAAATAAGCAAGAGGTCAATCAATGTGCAGGACTCCTACACTCTTCTAAGTTCACATCACCTGTCCAAAACTACTCATTAGCTCAGTTAACGCCTTGGGACAACATTTATCTTTCTGCACCACCCACGAAAAACCTTTATTTTTTCAATTTAAAGGCTGAGATGTTCTGGGGTTTTTTTAAACTATTGATCCTCAGCCAATTCTTCAGAGAAGAATGTGAAACCAAAAGAGACGCCAAGTTATTGTGATCAGAACATTTGCTACATGTATTCTTTTTAATTCAGTTGGCCTGGAATAAACTCACCGGGAAATTAATGAAATGTGTTTGCAGGCCTGTAAACCAAGCTTTTAACGCTTACAGTAGTTTCTAATGTTAAGATCTTATATTCATTCCGATTTGTGAACAATCATCATTTTAATTACTGGGTTAATTTGTGAAGAGAGTGAATGCTCGGCCAGACGAATTTAATCAGTAAAGATTTTCAGATGTCTCTCTGGCATTTCACAAGCAGCTCTGAAGAAAGCACAAATCACAGCTTAATTAGTTATACTTTAAAGAAAAAATGCTGTTGTCAGACCGAAGACATCTATGTACCTTGTGAAGCCTGCTATCTACCCAATTTACAATAGATGAGCCAACCACCTGGCAATTAATATTGCTTTGTACCAGGCACGTGCCGTCAGGGTAGGCAAGGTAGGCACTGCTTACCCTGACTAAAATTATGAAATGCCAATTATTAAATATAAATAGTAAAGGCATGGGAGAATTATGCCTGTCTAAGAGATCGATCTCTTAGGTAGGCATAATTCTCCATGCCTTTCATCCGCAGCACTTGTAACACGCAAAGGTCTGTGCAGCCCACGCGCCGTCAGCACTGCCTGAGCCGTCACTTTCAAGGGGAGCTAAAGGCAGCAGAAATTCTGCCTTTGCAGTACTGCGCATGCGCGAGTTTCTTGGCGGGATTTTCAAATATGGATTGCCATTATTTTAATAGTATCTTAGGAAACAAAGAGTGAAGAATGGACTTAATGTACCAATAACGTGGTAAGTGCATTTCTTGGTGCTTTATGTTTTTAAATGCTGTATTTCCCGGGGTGGGGGGACAGCTCCGTTCACAGTGTTTGGGGAGTCTGGCGTTGTGAAGGAGGGGATTGGGGTCAGTAACCCACTTGCCACGCTCCGGTCTGAGTGCAGGTAGATGGGACTAGGTGAGAGTAAGTGTTCGGCACGGACTAAAAGGGCCGAGATGGCCTGTTTCCGTGCTGTAATTGCCATATGGTTTTATTGTGGCCGGGGAGTGAATTAGCTTGGGTGGCTGTCGCAGCACTCCGGGCACGGACAGCAGAACTGGCTGCCACTTCCGAGGAAGGAAGCAGCTAGGGTAACTGCAAGTGGCCGCCGGGACCCTGCCACTTCAGCCACTTCAGCCCTTCTGCTGGTCCCCACTCACCTCTGGCAGTGCTCTCCGTCTGGACATCTCTCACCGGCCGGCTTCCCGCAAATCTTTAAATTCCGACAGCGTGTTCACGGGACCAGTTGAGGTTATTTGGCTGTGGGAATTTAGGGATTTGCGGGACGCGGTTGACATGAGCGAAGCCGGCGAATGGCAGGCGAGAGATGTTCAGATGAAGAGCACTGCCAGAGGTGATCAGACGGCGCTGAAGAGCAGCCGGTTCTGGTGTCGGGTCCCGGCGGCTGCTTGCACCCAAGCTGCTTCTATCCCCAGAAGTGGCGGCCAGTTCTGCTGTCCGTGCCCGGAGCGCTGCGGCAGCGGTGAGTGAGTCTGATATGATCTCTGACCCCCTCCTGCTCAACACTGCCTTTGCGCATATTTAACCCCTGGCACAGACTCTCCACACGCTGTGAAAGGAACTCCCCCTCCAATTGGACCCTTGAATTAGTATTGTCATTCAATAAGATGATAACTGATTGAATGTCCCAGTGTGCTCCCGTTTTTCCCACCATCTCTCAATCTGCCTTCATCCTCCGTCCCCCACCAATTCAGTAATTAAAAAATGAAGGAGATTTAGAACCCTTAGGAAAATTGAATTGTTACTTATTTTTTATTTTTTATGAAGAGACCAATCTGCGCATGCGCGGTTTAAGATTTTTTTAAAGCCGGCTGACTCCCTACTCTGAGTAATTACTCATGGCATGTGCCTGCTTTGTACAAAGTATCACAGTATGTCAAGTCAATACCTGATGGGTTTGTTTGTAAAGAAAACAAATCTTTCTTTATTTGAACACTCTTTTGTTTTCTTAACAATCTGCAGTTTTTATTAACTTAAAAGGTTTGCTGTTCACTGCAGAAACATATTTCATTAAAAGCTCATGCATGTTCGTGGGAAAATTAGGGGAAAGACTTTAAAGTCAAGAGAAAGAGTATGTTATTGGCAAAAGTATTTTTTGCAAAGAAATCAGCATGTTTTTTGATTAAATCTTACTATATCTCACAAAAGTAATTACTTGAGACTCAGAACATTTCAATTTGCCATGCCCAACAATACTTCTTAGTCAGAGGGTGGTGAATCTGTGGAATTCTTTGCCACAGAAGGCTGTGGAGGCCAAGTTCAGTGGATATTTTTAAGGCAGAGATGAATACTGTAGATTCATGATTAGTACAGGTGTCAGAGGTCATGAGGAGAAGGCAAAAGAATGGGGTTAGGAGGGAGAGACAGATCAGCCAAGATTGAATGGGCGAGTAGTTTTGATGGGTCGAATGGCCTAATTCTAATCCTATCACATGACCTTATGACAATGCTCTTTCATTCTGGACTTGTCACCCAATTTCTCTTCTTTAGAGGTAATAGTCACACCTGGGAAGATATCTGCCTGCTTTCAGGTAAATTCTCTTCCAAAGATGAATGATAATCTATAGATGTGGACAGGTGCAGAAGGCAAGGGGAACCAGAAGTAATAATGCTGAACGTTGGTTAGGCCACATTTGGAGTATTGCTGCAATTCTGTAACCCCATTGCAACAGGAATGTGGAGGCCTTGGAAAGAGTGCTTGGTTATAGGGGGGGCATGGTGGCACAGCGGTAGAGTTGCTGCCTTACAGTGCCAGAGACACTGACTACGAGTACAGTCTGTACGGAGTTTGGACATTCACCCTGTGACCTGCGTGGGTTTTCTCCAGGATCTCCGGTTTCCTCCCACAATCCAAAGACATACAGACTTGTAGGTTAATTGGCTTGGTATCATTGTAAATTTTCCCCAGTGTGTGTAGACAGTGTTAACGTGGGGGGATCACTGGTCGGTGCAGATTTGGTGGGCTGATGTGCCTGTTTCTGTGCTGTATCTCTAAACTAAACTAACCGAAACTAAACTAAACTGAATCAAGTGGTTTACCAAAATGACTCCTGGACAATAGACAATAGGTGCAGGAGTAGGGTATTCGGCCCTACGAGCCAGCACTGCCATTCAATGTGATCATGGTTGATCATCCCCAATTAGTGCCCCGTTCCTGCCTTTTGATTTGATTTGATTTTTTTACTTGTCATTCGAACCTCAGAGAGGCTCAAACGAAACTCCGTTTCTACAAGCCAGACAACAGAACAATTCATAAAAAAATACACAGACAATTCAATTCACACAAACATTCATCACAGTGAATCACCTCCTCACTGTGATGGAAGGCAAAGTCTTCTCTCTCCCCCCCACCATTTCACTCCCAAAGTTGAAGCCCCAGGCGGGCGGTGTTAAGTCCCACGGCCATTGAGGCCGCGCCGGGCGATGTACGGCCCCGCTCTAGGCCCAAAGTCACAACATTGGAGCCCCCGGCGGGCGCTGGAATGTCCCGCGGCAATTAAAGCCGCGCGGGGCGATGCACGGCCCCGCTCCGGGTCGCTCCAACCCCGCGACACGGGCTGGAGAAGCTGTGTTGTGGGAGCTCCAGAGAGCGGTCTCCCACCCGGACCCGCGAACTCCTGATAGTCCACCGGTCTGCAGCTGGAGCTGGAGCTCCGGAGTCGGGCCGCCACCACCGCTCCCCACGCTCCGAGGCTGGCCAGCCCCACGACGGTGAGACCGCAGCTCCGCAGGCTCCGTGACTGGAGCCCTCAGGTCGTCCCGGTCGGAGGCCGTTCCACGGTGCTAGGCCCCAACGACAATGGAGACCCGACAGGGAAAAAGTCGGGTCTCCCATGCAGGGAAGAGTTCCCCCCCCCCAACATACACACATTTAGAGACAATACAAAAAAAAACACGAACAACTACATTTAACTAGACAAATTTTTTTTTTTTAAAGACAGACAGGCTGTAGGGGCCGTGCAACGTGCGTCGCGCCCACTTTTCCCCATATCCCCTGACTCTGCTATCTTTAAGAGCCCTATCCAGCTCTCTCTTGAGAGCATCTAGAGAACCAGCCTCCACCGCCCTCTGAGGCAGAGAATTCCACACACTCACAACTCTCTGTGAGAAAAAATGTTTCCTCATCTCCACTCTAAATGGCTTACCCCTTATTCTCAAACTGTGACCTCTGGTTCTGGACTCCCCCAACATCGGGAACATGTTTCCTGCCTCTAGCGTGTCCAAACCCTTAACAATCTTATATGTTTCAATAAGATTCCCTCTCATCCTTCTAAATTCCTGAGTGTACAAGCCCAGCTGCTTCATTCTCTCACCATGACAGTCCCTCCATCCCGGGAATTAACCTTGTAAACCCACGCTGCACTCCCTCAATAGCAAGAATGTCCTTCCTCAAATTAGGGGACCAAAAAAGCACATAATACTCCAGGTGTAGTTTCACTAGGGCTCTGTACAACTGCAGAAGGGTTCCATAACCTACTGATGTTCACCCTAGCCGGACTAGAGGGTATTAGCAACAAGGAGAGGTTGGACTGACCTGGATTGTTTTTCCTGGAACACTGGAGGATGAGGCGAGACCTGAGAGAAATATATAAATTTATGATAGGTGTAGATAGGGTAGACAGTCAAAACCTTTATCCCAGGTTGGAAATATATAATATAATAGGACATCGAGGATACATGATGAGACTGGTAAAAATGAAGTCTCCATGAACTTCAGTTAGGCTTGTGGCATGGTCCTGTGTTGGAGATTGGTCCAGATCTATGGGATCCCATAGATTGGATGTAGTTCAAACCAGAGTCCAAGGAGATGGGCAAGTCAACTTGCCAGCTACAGCTGCTAATGTCATTCTACTGTTGCTCCATAGAGCGTTTCCTGACTCATGGCATCCTGGTGTGGTATGGCAACAGTTCTGCGGCTGACCAGAAGGCTCTCAGAGAGTCATCAACACAGCCCAGAAGATCACCAACACACGTCTGCCTGCCCTGGAAGAGATCTATAGCTCTCGTTGCCTGCGGAAGGTATCATGCATCCTAGAGGACTCATCTCATCCCGCACATCACTTGTTTGCCCTTCTGCCCTCAGGAAAGCGTTACAGATCCATCAAATAACACACCACAAGATTAACAAACAGTTTCTACCCCAAGGCCCAAGGCCATCACCACTCTGAACTCTGCACTGAATACACCCCACCCCCATAGCCAATATTTTGTACTGCTATAACACTATACTGAGGAATATTGCACATTCAGACCTGACGATGTTTTTCTTGCAGTTATTATTTTTTGTTATTATTTATCTGATACATTGGAGCTCCGCGCGGGCAGTGTGCCTGAAAAGTTGTATGTATTTACAGTGACAATAAAGTGTATTATTATTGTTATGAAATCAGCCTATTGAAAAGTTGTCAACTAAGGGGCCTGAAACTAACATGTGTCGTTCAGAGGTATTCTGGCCATGATTAACGGTGAACATCAGTAGGTTATGGAACTGCTACTAACTGCAGCTGCAATATTAAGTGATGCACCTCTCATTACAGTGAATCACTGTCCTTTTGTTTATGATTTTTGTTTTGTTTTGTTTTTGAGTAGTTCCTGAGGATTGGCGGGTAGCAAACGTAACCCCTCTTTTTAAGAAGGGGGGGAGAGAGAAAACGGGGAATTACAGACCAGTTAGTCTAACATCGGTAGTGGGGAAACTGCTAGAGTCAGTTATTAAAGATGGGATAGCAGCACATTTGGAAAGTGGTGAAATCATTGGACAAAGTCAGCATGGATTTACGAAAGGTAAATCATGTCTGACGAATCTTGTGGAATTTTTCGAGGATGTAACTAGTAGCGTGGATGGGGGAGAACCAGTGGATGTGGTGTATCTGGACTTCCAGAAGGCTTTCGACAAGGTCCCACATAAGCGATTAGTATATAAACTTAAAGCATATGGCATTGGGGGTTCAGTATTGATGTGGATAGAGAACTGGCTGGCAAACAGGAAGCAAAGAGTAGGAGTTAACAGGTCGTTTTCACAATGGCAGGCAGTGACTAGTGGGGTACTGCAAGGCTCAGTGCTGGGACCCCAGCTATTTACAATATACATAAATGATCTGGATGAGGGAATTGAAGGCAATATCTCCAAGTTTGCGGATGATACTAAGCTGGGGGGCAGTGTTAGCTGTGAGGAGGATGCTAGGAGAATGCAAGGTGACTTGGATAGGCTGGGTGAGTGGGCAAATGTTTGGCAGATGCAATATAATGTGGATAAATGTGAGGTTATCCACTTTGGTGGCAAAAATAGGAAAACCGACTACTATCTAAATGGTGGCCGATTAGGAAAAGGGGAGATGCAGCGCGACCTGGGTGTCATGGTACACCAGTCATTGAAAGTAGGCATGCAGGTACAACAGGCAGTGAAGAAAGCCAATGGTATGTTAGCTTTCATAGCAAAAGGATTTGAGTATAGGAGCAGGGAGGTTCTACTTCAGTTGTATAGGGTCTTGGTGAGGCCACACCTGGAGTATTGCGTACAGTTCTGGTCTCCAAATCTGAGGAAGGACATTATTGCCATAGAGGGAGTGCAGCGAAGGTTCACCAGACTGATTCCTGGGATGTCAGGACTGTCTTATGAACAAAGACTGCATAGACTCGGTTTATACTCTCTAGAATTTAGGAGATTGAGAGGGGATCTTATAGAAACTTACAAGATTCTTAAGGGGTTGGACAGGCTAGATGCAGGAAGATTGTTCCCGATGTTGGGGACGTCCAGGACAAGGGGTCACAGCTTAAGAATAAGGGGGAAATCCTTTAGGACCGAGATGAGAAGGAATTTTTTCACACAGAGAGTGGTGGGTCTCTGGAATTCTCTGCCACAGAGGGTAGTTGAGGCCAGATCATTGGATATATTTAAGAGGGAGTTAGATGTGGCCCTTGTGGCTAAGGGGATCAGAGGGTATGGAGAGAAGGCAGGTACGGGATACTGAGTTGGATGATCAGCCATGATCATATTGAATAGCGGTGCAGGCTCGAAGGGCCGAATGGCCTATTCCTGCACCTAATTTCTATGTTTCTATGTTTCTATGATGTGGAGCTGAACGGTATCACTTTATTCTCAATTATTATGACATTTATATTACTAATTCAATGACGTACAGATCAAAACAAAATTCCGCTTTCTTCTGGTTTCTCCTCTGTAAATCATGAATGGTTCCCTTTTTCTCTATTGTCCTTCCCTCCTCCTCTTCAATCTCCATTTTCAATCTCCCCTTTCTATTCCCTGCTCTCCTCTTCCTCTTTTCCCCCATATTTCGGGGATGTACAATGGTACTTCAATAATCTGCCATCCTACTTCAGAAAAACCTGATGATTTTGCTTGTAGCTTACCAGGTGATGTCAGCCATGCTCCCTTGAAACCCAGCAAGGACCTGGTTCCCAGGCTCTCGTGGAAATTATTATTATTGTCACGTGTACCAAGATACTTGACCAAGACATATTCTTGATTAGTATGGGTGTCAGGGGTTATGGGGAGAAGGTAGGACAATGGAGTTGAGAGGGAGAGCTAGATTGGCCATAGTTGAATGATGGAGTAGACTTGATGGGCCAAATGGTCTAATTCTGCTCCTATCTCTTATGAACATGGAGATACAGTGGGAAAACTATTTTTGTGTGCTGTCCAAAATCTTACCATAAATGAGTAGAAGCCGTCCACACGTGCAATAGGCAACGCCAAGAGAAAAATAACCAAAGTACACAAGATAATGGCATAGTGACAAAGAAAGTGCAGATTTAAAAAAGTGCAAATGACATACTGAAGAAGGTTGCAAGATTGAGAATACATGCTTAGTTTAAATTTGATTGCCAAACTGAGTATTCGCATGGATTCTTAAAACATTTATACAAATTTTGAATACAGACTGAAAACTTTTGTTTTTCAAGCTAGATTTATAGTTGTGGCACAATTATTTCCTATCAAGTGGCTCTGAGACACCAGGGTAATCTAGTACTGATCAATTTGCCACTAGGCAACCCAGGTTGCAACTAAACAACAAGGATCTGTCCCTGTCCTGCGCTTTCCTCGGTTTTTGCATCTCTGTAATACTCATGGAAATACTGCTCCACAAGTTAAGCAAAAAGAGCTATACCAGGAGGCAGGTTGGAGAAATCAAAGGTTAAACCCAATAATTAATGACTGCCCCTCCTCCCACCACCCCCTACCCCATGCCCACTTCATTCCTCCCTCCACCCTCCACAACCAGGTTCTATGCCTCTCAGTCTACCAGAACTGAAGTGAAGCTACTCAAATATCCCATTATCTATCACACTTCGGCAGTTCTTCCTGGAATGCGTGTGTGCAGGTTTCAGTGAAGGAGGGAAAGCAGATGCTGGTTTATACCGAAGATAGACACAAAAAGCTGGAGTAACCCAGCGGGTCAGGCAGCATCTTTGGAGGAAAGGAATAGGTGACATTTCGGGTCAAGACCCTTCTTCAGACTGCTAGATGGGTTCCAGTCTGAAGAAGGGTTTTGACCCGAAAAGTCACCTCTTCCTTTTCTCCAGAGATGCTATGCTGCCTGTCCTGCTGAGTTATTCCAGCTTTTTGTGTCTATCTGGTGCAGATGTTAGCCAGGGAGCAGGTTTCAGTCATGACTGTGCACCGAAAGACTGACTTCCTAAAAGCACACAGAGAACAAAGTGACAAATTGCCTTTGGAACCCACACCAATAAACTGTTATTACTTAACAAGGGCGATCAGAAGGAAAACTAACAGGTTTGATGACTGACATCACTGAGGTAGCCACATTTTGACATTACATTTGTTTAAAAAGCAAACATTGATTTGCTCTCATTTTCAAAGCTTTCTCATAGACATGTTTTGCTATGTTAGGTAGGCATGCAGGCTCTGAACTCCTCAGATCAGATTTATATTTGCTGAATGCATTAAATGAGAAGCATTGAAAGAATGTAACCACTGGAAACATCAATATATGGATTTAGCATCCATATGCATTTTAATGGGGACTATGCATTTTAAAATCACTGTACTGCTACTTTTGTTTGATATCCCGTGTCATTTATTGACTACTTAATGGTTTGTACTTATATTCTTTGATGATTTTCTGGAGATAAACCTTACTACAATTGCCCATCTCAAGTTTCTTATTGATTGTCTATTTTTTATGTATATTTGATACTTTCTTATAAGCTGGTTCTCAGGCTAAGGTAATGCATTATTTTGTTTGGTCTTAGGATGAGTAAATAATTTAACAGCATGAATGAAGTTGCAATGCATGTATTCATTTAATATTTTTAACAAATGAATGTAGCTTGGTCCTAATATATTTTAACAATTTTAGGTTACTTCTACAATGAAGCCATGACACGCTTCTTGGTTAAAGAATATTTTTTCACAAGAAAATGCGTTGTTTCTGTACAAGTTAGTCATTCCATTCCCTAGGTCATTGAATAAGTGATGCTGTCCCACGAAGAATATTAAATCCCAAAATAATGAACTTTGAAACAATCCAGTGTTTATCTCTGCCTCCTCCTCCTCCCCCTGGTCTCTCTCTCTACACTACTAAAGCTCCAAACTGCCTGAGCTGCAAACATGCACCTTTCTCTACGTTCTCTAGTATCTCAACACCCCTCTCCCCTCATCATTCCTTTCCACTCCTCTCCGATGCATAGAATTAGCTCTGTAACTAAATAGGGGCAAGGAGACTAATGTTTAAGAAACAATTGGACAGGTACATGGATTAGACAGATTTAGAGGGATATGGGCCAAACGCAGGTGGAAATATTGTAGATGGGACCTGTTGGTCTGTGTGGACAAGCTGGGCCGAAGGACCTGTTTCCACGCTGAATGACTATGATTCGATTCGTCTAATTAGCACTTTCTGCATGATCACCCCTGTAATATTGCCCAACCCTACCACTCTCTTAGCTTAAAATGTCCTGTCCTAGTACAACCCTAGACAAGCAAGGGGACGTGCTTTTAAAATCAGTACAGACCAAAGAGAGAGGAAAGGCAAGACTCGGAAGGTGATTAGGACAAGAAAGAGGAAGAATTCAAGCAGATCATCCTTGAATTCTGAACAAACATTTCAAATGATTGTTGAAGTGAAATGAATGAATAAATTATTTCTAAATCACAGTTTGCTACTGATGCAAGAATAAAATAATTGCGTCATACATTCAAATACGTCTAAGATTGCAGAGTCTTATAAACAAATAAACACAATCAGATGGATATGAGAGGTTTTGAGGTCAGAGCATAACAAAGTGGTGTTAATGAATGTTCAACATATTTTAATCCTTGCGGTTACAATGTAATGTTTTATGGTCTTGAAATGCTGTCTCAGCTGTATCTATCAACATTGTCTTTGTCCCGTGCAAAACAAAGTGAATTTTTGGATTGCAGCTGATGGCTGTGTAAGTACATCAAGTGCTTGAAGCAGGGCAGTTGGACTCTCCAACTATTTTCAATGAAGTAACCTCAGCTGAAACATTCTTAGGGTTGAGATGTTGTCAGTTTCGTCAGTTGCTGCAAATGATTATTATCCGGTAACCACTGATGAAAATGTAATATATTTTAAAAGCTTTGAGTAATGGCCCTGTCCCACTTAGGTGATTTTTAGGCGACTGACGACGAATGTCTATAGTCGTAGCAGGTCGCCGAAAAACCGGCGACTGGGCTAATGGGCCTGTCCCACTTAGGCAATTTATTAGGCAACTACTGGCGAATGCGACAATGGAAGTCACTGAAGTCAGCACCGGGGACAACCTACATCACCTGGCGACAACCTACAACATCCTGGCGACAACCCACGACAGCACCTACGTCAAGCTACGGTCATTGGCGTCAAACCCATGGTCGAACATGTTGAAAATCCAGCAGCAACTAGAAAGACACTACGACTCTTTGGACAACTGAGGAGACTACTCACGACCATACAGGCGACATCCCGGCCCCGGACCACCATGTGGCGACAGCCTAGTTGCCAGTAGTCGCCTAAAAAATCACGTAAGTGGGACAGGCCCATAAGGATTGGTTCAAATTATCCATTGTGCCTAGATAGTTGAATAGTTTGCTGACACTCAGGATTCAATGGTTCAAAGGTTCTTTTTTGTCAGATGTACCAAGGTACAGTTAAAATCAAGCACTATCCTACACGCAAGGGACATTTTATAATTTACAGAAGCCAATTAACCTAGAAACCTGTATGTCTTTGGAATGTGGGGGGAAACTGGAGTACCTGGAAAAAGCCCACGTGGTCACAGGGAAAACGTGCAAACTCCGCAGAGGCCACACCCATAGTTAGGTTCGAACCCGGGTCTCTGGCGTTGTAAGGTAGCAACGCTGCCGCTGTGCAATTGTGCCTCCTAATTGATTGAAAGACACAGCATAGAAACAAGCCCATTCGGCCCATCAAGTCAACCATCGATCACCCGCTCACAATAGTTCTATGTTATCCCACTTTCATGACCACTTCCATCACACTTGGAATAATTTACAGAGACCAATTGGCCTAAAAACCCGAAGTAACATTAGCAAATTTGCGGATGACACAAAGCTAGGTGGCAGTGTGAACTGTGAGGAGGATGCTATGAGAATGCAAGGTGACTTGGACAGGTTGGGGGAGTGGGCAGATGCACGGCAGATGAAGTTTAATGTGGATAAATGTGAGGTTATCCACTTTGGTATCAAAAACAGGAAGGCGGATTACTATCTAAATGGCGTCAAGTTGGGAAAAGGGGAAGTACAACAGGATCTGAGGGTCCTTGTTCATCAGTCTATGAAAGTAAGCATGCAGATGCAGCAAGCAGTGAAGAAAGCGAATGGCATGTTGGCCTTTATAACAAGTCGAGTATAGGAGCAAAGAGGTCCTTCTGCAGTTGTACAGAGCCCTAGTGAGATCACACCTGGAGTATTGTGTTCAGTTTTGGTCCCCTAATTTGAGGAAGGACATTCTTGCTATTGAGGGAATTCAGCATTGGTTTACAAGGTTAATTCCCAGGACGGCGGGATTGTCATATGCTGACAGAATGGAGTGGCTGGGCTTGTACACTCTGGAGGTTAGAAGGATGAGAGGGAATCTTATTGAAACATAGAAGATTGTTAAGGGTTTGGACACGCTAGAGGCAGGAAACATGTTCCTGATGTTGGGGGAGTCCAGAACCAGGGGCCACAGTTTAAGAATAAGGGGTAAGCCATTTAGAACGGAGACGAGGAAACACTTTTTCTCACAGAGAGTTGTGAGTCTGTGGAATTCTCTGCCTCAGAGGGCAGTGGAGGCAGGTTCTCTGGATGCTTTCAAGAGAGAGCTAGATAGGGCTCTTAAAGATAGCGGAGTCAAGGGATACGGGGAGAAGGCAGGAACGGGGTACTGATTTGTGGATGATCAGCCATGATCACATTGAATGGTGGTGCTGGCTCGAAGGGCCGAATGGCCTACTCCTGCACCTATTGTCTATTGTCTATTGTCTTTGGGATGTGAGAGGACACCGGAGCACCCGGAGGAAACCCACACTGTCACAGGGAGAACATGTAAACTTCATGCAGGCATCACCCGAGGTCAGGATTGAACTCGGCTCTCTGGTGCAGTGAGGCAATGATTCCAACAGCTGTGCCCCTGTGCCGCCCCTGTGCTAAGCATGCAGGTCCATATGAAAGATCCCATTTCCTCACTTCCACCAATCACCAACTTTAAATGGCACCATTGTCCATGTAATATTTGAAATATTGCCAATAAAAATTGAATCAACATTTTAAGAAAGAGGAGTAAAAATAATCATCAAATTAATTTTCAAGAGTCATGCATGACGAACTAGGTAATTTAGATCTTGGAAGACTCCAATTCAAAATTATGATAGACGTAGAGTCGTACAGCATGGAAAAAAATCTACACTAACCCCACCTGCCTGCGTTTGGCCATTATTCCTCCAAACCTGTCCTATCCAAGATGAGGAACAAACAGGGAGAATAAAAATAAATGACTGAAAACGAAACATATTTCAGTCTCCTGTAATATGGTTTTAATTTTGTAAACTCAGAATATGAAATATCAGATAGATACATCACTTTCAGATGAGCTAAACGAGCTAAACGATTTCTGGGCAGGCTTGGGAATGGAGAGCAATGACACACGTACACAGTCCCTGATACACATACACCTGCAACGGACCCCATCTGCACTTCAACACCTCAACAAACGCTTCCCTTCCTACCTGGACTCCACAAAGGATCACATCCTTGCCCTCATCCAGACACATAGTTAAGATGTGGTCGTAGATTCAGAGGGTCTCGAACCGAAACGTCACCCCCCCCCCCCCCCTGCCTACCCCCCACACTGGATCCCTATCAGTTTGCCTACCGCAAGAACAGGAGTACGGAGGATGCCATCTCAACGGCACTTCACTCCGCCCTCTCCCACCTCGACAACAGAGACACTTACGTAAGAATGCTGTTCATCGATTACAGCTCAGCATTCAAAACCATTATACCATCAAAATTGATCGCCAAACTCGGTAATCTGTGCATCGCTCCTTCCCTCTGCAACTGGATACTGGACTTTCTAACCAATAGACCCCAGTCTGTTAGGTTAGACAAGCACACCTCTTCAACCCTCACCCTGAACACCGGCGTTCCACAGGGCTGTGTGCTGAGCCCCCTCCTCTACTCCCTCTTCACCTATGACTGCACACCTGTACATGGTACTAACACCATCATCAAGTATGCAGATGATACAACGGTGATTGGCCTCATCAGCAACAACGATGAGTCGGCCTACAGGGAGGAGGTCCAGCACTTAGCAGCATGGTGCGCTGACAACAACCTGGCCCTTAACTCCAAGAAGACCAAGGAGCTCATTGTAGACTTCAGGAAGTCCAGGGGCGGCACGCACATCCCATCCACATTAACGGTACGGAGGTGGAACGTGTTTCTAGCTTCAGGTTCCTGGGAGTCAACCTCTCCGACGACCTCTCTTGGACCCACAATACCTCAACTCTGATCAAGAAGGCTCACCAGCGTCTCTTCTTCCTGAGGAGACTGAAGAAGGTCCATCTGTCTCCTCAGATCCTGGTGAACTTCTACCGCTGCACCATCGAGAGCATCCTTACCAACTGCATCACAGTTTGGTATGGCAACTGCTCTGTCTCCGACTGGAAGGCATAGCAGAGGGTGGTGAAAATTGCCCAACGCATCACCGGTTCCTCGCTCCCCTCCATTGAGTCTGTCCAAAGCAAGCGTTGTCTGCGGAGGGCGCTCAGCATTGCCAAGGACCTCTCTCACCCCAACCATGGACTGTTTACCCTCCTACCATCCGGGAGGCGCTACAGGTCTCTCCGTTGCCGAACCAGTAGGTCCAGGAACAGCTTCTTTCCGGCGGCTGTCACACTACTCAACAACGTACCTCGGTGACTGCCAATCACCACCCCCCCCGGACACTTATTGTTATTTATTCAAATCATTTGCTGTGTCGCTCTTCCAGGGAGATGCTAAATGCATTTTGTTGTCTCTGTACTGTACACTGACAATGACAATTAAAATTGAATCTGAATCTGATTCCTTCTCTCCAGAGATGCAGGCTGTCCAGCTGACTAACTCCAGCATTTTGTGTTGACCTCCACCGGCACTCCTCGACTCGACCACCCGCAGGCCCGGGGCTCCACCACTGGTCCGCGCCACCTGCCTCAACACCGCGAGGCTGACTCCCCCGGATGGTCCTCTTTAGACCTTTTAATTTCCATCTGCTACCGGAACATCAACTTTTCCACTCCCCTTACTTAATCTAACCTCTCCCACCCCCCCCCCCCCCCCCCCCCCGAACATACAGCTGCAGCAACTCTGACTTGATAATCAAAGCCGCCGACAAGGGAGGTGCCGTGGTAGTCTGGCGCGGTGACCTCTGCCGGGCTGAGGCCAGGCGACAACTCTAAGACACCTCCTCCTTCTTATTATTGGACCATGACCCCACAGACGAGCACCAGACCTTAATATCACACACCATTTCTGATTTAATTACTTCCTTTAATCTCTGCCCTCTAAAGCCTCCAACATTATCGTTCCCCAGCCCCGCTGAGCCTGATTTTATCTTCTACCCAAAATCCACAAACAGAACTGTCCTGGCAGAACTATTGTTTCTCCTTGTTCATGCCCACCAAAATAATTTTGTCTACTCCATCCTCTCTCCCCTGGTCCAATCCCTCCCTACCTGTGTCCAAGACACCTCACACACTCTTCGTCTCTTCAATTACTTCCATTTTACAGGCCCCCACTCCCTCATCTTTTCTATGGATGTCCAGTCAATCTCCACCTCCATCCCCCACCCGAAAGATCTTAAAGCCCTCCGTTTCTTCCTCGACCGCAGAACCAGCCAAGTTCCGTCTACTAATACTCTCCTCCACCTAGCAGAGCTGGTCCTTCCCCTCAACAACCTTTCCTTCGACTCCTCCCACTTCCTGCAAATCCAAGGCATAGCTATGGGCACTCACATGGGCCCCAGCTCTGCCTGCCTCTTTGTAGGGTACGTTGAACAATCACTGTTCCAGGCGTACACTGGCCCTATCCCTGAATTCTACTTCTGCTACATTGACGACTGCATCGTTGCTACCCCCTGAACCCATGCAGAACTCACTGGCTTCATCAACTTCATGACTAATTTCCATCCTGCACGCAAATTCACTTGGACCATCTCCGACATCTCCCTGCCATTTCTAGATCTCAACATCTCCATCACAGGAGGCAGACTATTGACTGACATCTACTAGAAACCTACTGACTCCCATAGCTATCTAGACTACACTTCTTCCCACCCTGCTTCCTGTAAAGTCACTATCCCTACACCCAATTCCTCCGTCTACGCCGCATCTGCACCCAGGATGAGGTCTTCCATACCAGGTCATTGTATATCTAATTCTTTTGGAAACGGGGGTTTCCCTCTTCCATTATAGATCAGGCTCTCACAAGGATCTCCTCGATATCCCGCAGCTCCGCTCTTGCTGCAGCTCCCCCATTCATGACAAGGACAGAGTCCACCTTGTCCTCACCTACCACCCCATCAGCCGTCGCATACACAATCCAACATTTTCCCCGTCTCCAACGGGAACCCACTACTGGCCACATCTTCCCATCTCCATCCCTTTCTGCTTTCTGCAGAGACCATTCCCTCAACAACTCCCTGGTCAACTCGTCCCTTCCCACCCAAACCACTCCTTCCCCAGATACTTTCCCCTGCAACCGCAGGAGATGCAAAACTTGTCCCTTTACCTCCCACCTCGACTCAATCCAAGGACCCCAACAATTGTTCTAGATGAAGCAGCGATTCACTTGCAACTCCACCAAACTCATCTACCGTATCCGCTGTTCCAGGTGTCAACTCATGTACATCGGCGAGACCAAGCACAGGCTTGCCGATCATTTTGCTGAACACCTCTACTCAGTTCGCCTTAACCTACCTGACCTCCCAGTTGCTCAGCACTTCAACTCTCCCTCCCATTCCCAATCTGACCTTTCTGTCCTGGGCCTCCTCCATTGTTAGAGTGAGGCCCAGTGCAAATTGGAGAAACTGCACCTCAAATTTGGCTTGGGTAGCTTACACCCCAGTGGTATGAACATTGATTTCTCTAACTTCAAATAGCCCTTGCTTTCCCCCTCTCTCCATCCCCTCCCCCTTCCCAGTTCTCCCATCAGTCCTACTGTCTCGACTATCTCTGTCACACCCAGTCCCGACATCACTCTGAAGAATATAGATATAGTGGCTTGCAAAAGTTTTCATACCCCTTGAACTTTTCCACATTTTGTCACGTTACAATCACAATCGTAAATGTATTTTAATTGGGATTTTATGTGATAGACCAACAGAAAGTGGCGCACAATTGTGAAGTGGAAGGAAAATGATACATGGTTTTCAATTTTTTTACAAATAAAAAACTAAAAAGTGTGGCGTGCAAAAGTATTCAGCCCCCTTTACTCTGATACCCTTAAATAAAATCCAGTGCAACCAATTGCCTTCAGAAGTCACCTAATCAGTAAATAGAGTCCACTTGTGTGTAATCTAATCTCGGTATAAATACAGCTGTTCTGTGAAGGCCTCAGAGGATTGTTAGAGAACACTAGTTAACAAACAGCATCACGAAGCCCAAGGAACACACCAGACAGGTCAGGGAAAAGGTTGTGGAGAAGTTTAAAGCAGGGTTACGTTGTAAAAAATACCCCAAGCTTTGAACATCTCACGGAGCACTGTTCAATCCATCATCCGAAAATGGAAAGAGTATGGCACAACTGCAAGCCTACCAAGACATGGCCGTCCACCTAAACTGACAGGCCAAGCAAGGAGAGCATTGATCAGAGAAGCAGCCAAGAGGCCCATGGTAATTCTGGAGGAGCTGCAGAGTTCCACAGCTCAGGTAGGAGAATCTGTCCACAAGACAACTATTAGTCGTGCACTCCACAAATCGGGCCTTTATGGAAGAGTGCCAAGAAGAAAGCCATTGTTGAAACAAAGACATAAGAAGTCCCGTTTGCAGTTTGCCACAAGCCATGTGGGGGACACAACAAGCATGTGGAGGAAGGTGCTCTGGTCTGATGAGACCAAAATTGAAGTTTTTGGCCTAAATACAAAACACTATGTGTGGCGGAAAACTAACACTGCACATCACCCTGAACACACCATCCCCACTATGAAACATGGTGGTGGCAGCATCATGCTGCGGGGATGCTTTTCTTCAGCAGGGACAGGAAAGCTGGTCAGAGTTGACGGGAAGATGGATGGAGCCAAATACAGGGCAATCTTGGAAGAAAACCTGTTAGAATCTGCATAAGACTTGAGACTGGGGCGGAGGTTCACCTTCCAGCAGGACAACGACCCTAAACATACAGCCAGAGCTACAATGGAATGGTTTGGATCAAAGCATATTCATGTGTTAGAATGGCCCAGTCAAAGTCCAGACCTAAATCCAATTGAGAATCTCTGGCAAGACTTGAAAATTGCTGTTCACAGACGCTCTCCATCCAATCTGACTGGGCTTGAGCTAGTTTGCAAAGATGAATGGGCAAAAATGTCAGTCTCTAGATGTGCAAAGCTGGTAGAGACATACGCCAAAAGACTTGCAGCTGTAATTGCAGCGGAAGGTGGTTCTACAAAGTATTGACTCAGGGGGGCTGAATACTTTTGCACGCCACACTTTTCAGTTTTTTATTTGTAATAAAATTTGGAAAACATGTATCATTTTCCTTCCACTTCACAATTATGCACCACTTTGTGTTGGTCTATCACATAAAATCCCAATAAAATACATTTACGTTTGTGGTTGTAACGTGACAAAAAGTTCAAGGCGTATGAAAACATTTGCAAGCCACTGTAAATCATGTTCCCTTCACCTTGAACCTATATTCTCTGGTCCTCAACTCCCCTACCCTGGCAAGAGATTCTGTGCTTCTACCTGATCTATTCCTCTCATGATTTTATGCACCTCTATAAGATCACCCCTCATCCTCCTACACTCCAAGGAATAGAGACCCAGCCCACTTAACCTCTCTCGTCAACCGATGGATCTTCGTTGTTGTCGGACGCTGGGCCCGTGCCGTCTCTTGTTCTTGTTCTTGTCCGGTCCGTCCTCGTTCTTGGCAGTCATTTCGGCTGCGGGGGCTCGTCCTTGTTCTCAGCGACTTAGACTTTGGAGATGCAACACAGAAACCGGGCCCTTCGGCCCACCAAGTCCAGACCAGCCAGCAAACATCCCATATACTAGCACTATTCTATACACACATGGGATAATTTATTATTTTTACTGAAGCCAATTAACCTACAAACCCCCACGGTCACAGGGAGAACATACAAACTCTGCACAGACAGGATCGAACCCGGGTAAGGCAGCAACTTTACTGTTGCTCCGCTCTGCTGGTCTCAAGCTTCTTTTCATTAGTGGGTTGGCAGAGGAATCCTACCTCGGCAAAGCAACACCATGGACTGCCTCTTGCACTGCCAAAGACATGCTTGAGTCTGAAGAAGGGTCCCTACCTGAAAAGTCACCCATCCTTTTTCTCCAGAGATGCTGCCTGATCACGCTGAGTTACTCCAGCATTTTGTGACAATCTTCAGTATAAACCAGCATTTCCTTTCTACACACTTGTATTCCAACTATATTTTCGCTAAATTGTTTGATATTTTGCAGAGTTACTTTTTGTACTAAACTTTCAAAACTCTTTAGATTCTGGAGTAGTTCCTGAGGATTGGCGAGTAGCAAACGTAACCCCTCTTTTTAAGAAGGGGGGGAGAGAGAAAACGGGGAATTACAGACCAGTTAGTCTAACATCGGTAGTGGGGAAACTGCTAGAGTCAGTTATTAAAGATGGGATAGCAGCACATTTGGAAAGTGGTGAAATCATTGGACAAAGTCAGCATGGATTTACGAAAGGTAAATCATGTCTGACGAATCTTGTGGAATTTTTCGAGAATGTAACTAGTAGCGTGGATAGGGGAGAACCAGTGGATGTGGTGTATCTGGACTTCCAGAAGGCTTTCGACAAGGTCCCACATAAGAGATTAGTATATAAACTTAAAGCATACGGCATTGGGGGTTCAGTGTTGATGTGGATAGAGAACTGGCTGGCAAACAGGTAGCAGAGTAGGAGTAAACGGGTCATTTTCACAATGGCAGGCAGTGACTGGTGGGGTTCCGCAAGCTCAGTGCTGGGACCCCAGCTATTTACAATATACATTAATGATCTGGAATGAGGGAATTGAAGGCAATATCTCCAAGTTTGCGGATGACACTAAGCTGGGGGGCAGTGTTAGCTGTGAGGAGGATGCTAGGAGATTGCAAGGTCACTTGGATAGGCTGGGTGAGTGGGCAAATGTTTGGCAGATGCAGTATAAAGTGGATAAATGTGAGGTTATCCACTTTGGTGGCAAAAATAGGAAAACAGACTATTATCTAAATGGAGGCCGATTAGGAAAAGGAGAGATGCAGCGTGACCTGGGTGTCATGGTACACCAGTCATTGAAAATAGGCATGCAGGTGCAGCAGGCAGTGAAGAAAGTGAATGGTATGTTAGCTTTCATAGCAAAAGGATTTGAGTATAGGAGCAGGGAGGTTCTACTTCAGTTGTATAGGGTCTTGGTGAGACCACACCTGGAGTATTGCGTACAGTTCTGGTCTCCAAATCTGAGGAAGGACATTATTCCCATAGAGGGAGTGCAGAGAAGGTTCACCAGGCTGATTCCTGGGATGTCAGGACTGTCTTATGAACAAAGACTGCATAGACTCGGTTTATACTCTCTAGAATTTAGGCGATTGAGAGGCGATCTTATAGAAACTTACAAAATTCCTAAGGGATTGGACAGGCTAGATGCAGGAAGATTGTTCCCGATGTTGGGGAGGTCCAGGACAAGGGGTCACAGCTTAAGGATAAGGGGGAAATCCTTTAGGACCGAGATGAGAAGGACGTTTTTCACACAGAGAGTGGTGGGTCTCTGGAACTCTCTGCCACAGAGGGTAGTTGAGGCCAGTTCATTGGCTATATTTAAGAGGGAGTTAGATGTGGCCCTTGTGGCTAAGGGGATCAGAGGGTATGGAGAGAAGGCAGGTACGGGATACTGAGTTGGATGATCAGCCATGATCATATTGACTGGCGGTGCAGGCTCGAAGGGCCGAATGGCCTACTCCTACACCTAATTTCTATGTTTCTATGTTTTACTATCTTATGTAATTTATATATAAGTGATGTATAATTTATGTGTGTTTGCATTTGTCTGAGTGTATGTGCCTGTGATGTTTATTTTTATTTTTATTGCATCTGTATCTCACCGTACTTTTGCAGATAAGAATAAACTTGACTAGACTTGACTTTTTTAAATTCTATGCATTTGGACAAAGAATAGCTTTGTATTTCACAGTGGAAAAGATGGCTTGTTTTCATTTGGCTGGGAGGATAAAGATAACGCCTCCGAATATGTGACAACCTGCACACCGTCAACCAAATCCCCACTTTTCTTCTTCATCTTTAGGCATCATTGACACCCTGAGAGATTGGGTCAGCAATCCCATACTTGGCCTCTTTAAGTAAACATATTTAAAGTGGAGTGCGGGGAGCTTGCCACCGGCTGACAGCTGTGCTCCATTATGTCTTCATCGACTGCACTCCATACCATCTTCACTGAGTGGAATGAACTAAAACCCCGGATTAAAAACTATGATTGCTGGAAACACACAATAGTTTAATCAGCAATTGTGAAGATGACACTTTAAGGATGTATCCTACATCCCTATATTACAATTGTGCTTATACTGTAAAAATACTCAATTGCACTTGAACACTTTGGCCAGTCTTGTGGAAAGGAAAACCGCATCATTTAAATAGAGCTTTCCTTTCTTCTTTTCCATCACAAGATATGCACCCTAAAGAATCTAAAAATTGAATGGTGGGGTAGACTTGATGGACCGAATGGCCTAATTCTGCTCCTCTCACTTATGAACATGAACTTATAACTTGTCTTCGCCTCAGAACTGATGACTAGCTAGTTCCAACATTTTTTATTTTCTCACATTTGATTTTAATCTGTTTTATTTTTCTGATCTGTTCGTCCTTTCTTGATTAGTACAGGTGTCAGAGGTTATGGGGAGAAGGCAGGAGAATGGGGTAAGGAGGGAGAGAAAGATCAGCGTGATTGAGTGGCAGTGTAGACTTGATGGGCCGAATGGCCTAATTCTACTCCTATTCCTTATGACCTTATCACCTTTCGCGACACGTTATCCAGTGTTGATATTTCCATATATATTTGCTAATTAGAATTAGGCGTCAGATTAAGAGTAAGTACTTGCATCCAACTTTATCCTGGAGTGCTGAGCAACCTAGCATCCACATAAAGTCCTCATTATCGCTGAAAATTCATTTTTCTCCACGTGATGTCAATAAATGGCAGAGCACAGTAAATAATGTTCAGGCTGAGGCACTGAGAACATACTCTGGTAATAACCACATTCCCAGGGAAGTTGTTCCTGTCGAGCTGCAACACTGGCAAATACCTAATAAAGTGAAAAATGTCCAGAAATAGCAGGGCAAATGCAGTACAGTATATTACACTTTCATTACACAACATCCTTCGCTGAAGTGAAGAAAAATACCCTCAGCAGTTCCCACATGTGGTACACTTATAGCATATTAGCCAATGCTTTGTCTAGATTTCGACATGACCCCAGACTTTCTTGTCTTAATATGGATGAAAGAGATGCTGTAGATATCAAGGAAGTACTTGACACTGCACAACGGTAAAAGTATCAGAAGTAAATTTCCTACTGGACGAATTTGCAAAAAAACATAGTTGGAGGACCTGCTTCACAGAGTTACTGTCTTAGGCTCAACATCAACTTCATCAGTAAACATTTCCAAGCCCACCTTATAATGTTTCAAATATTAAAGCAGCACATGTCAGCATGGACCAAATGGTTCAAAATGTTGGTGATGTCACACTGGAAGTATTACATGCTTTGTGGTCTCCTTATTTAAGGAGTGTTATCCTTACAATGGGAAAAGTTCAGTAAAGATTCAAAAGATTTGGTTCCTGGGACAATATAATAGTCATGAAGAATTGTTCAGTATAGACCCACTTTAGAGAGTAATGGCCTGTCCTACTTAGGTTATTTTTAGGCAACAGCCGGCGACTGTCATAGTCGTAGCAGGTCGCCGAAAAAACGGCGACTGGATCTCCTTCGACATAAAATAGTAAGATTAAATGAGAACTTACCAGTTTGAAGTTTGATCTTTATTTTATGAGGAGTTACGATGAGGGATTACGTGAAGACCCCGCCAGCACGCATGCGCGACATCCTTCAAAGCAGTGGTGTGAAATCACAGACAGCAACGTAGACTAATATAGTAAGATAAGAGAGAACTTTCATACCAGTTGATCTTTATAATAGAGGGTTTGGGAGCGGAGGGCACGTAATCCCTCATCGTAACTCCTCATAAAATAAAGATCAAACTTCAAACTGGTAAGTTCTCATTTAATCTTACTATTTTACTTCGGAGTCACGTGAGTGACTACGTGAAGATTTCAAAGCTCTGTGATTTCATGCCCTGGAACACCCCATGCTCACACACTGCTATGCTGGGATAAGAGGATGAACGTATTTCAGACATGACACTGGCTGAAAAACAAAATAGGTATTTATTCATACCAAAAACAAAATATATATCCCATATAGGGTAATTATTTAGCAGAACTCAAAATTCTTCCTGCAAAAGAGTCAGGCCACGGGTTTGTTATAAAAGCGTTGAAACGTCTTCTCATTGCTCCAACCCGCTGTGGCCAGGATGTGGTCCATGGGTACTTCCATCATCCTAGCCGCCGAAGTGGATGCTGCCCTGGTGGAGTGAGATTTAAAAATATTAGTGTCCACCCCCGCCGCATCCAGTACCACCCTTAACCATCTAGATATGGTTTGCACCGTGACTTTGTGGTGGGGCTTTTTGTGGCTTATAAGCAAAGCTTTCTCCGTGCCCCTGAGAGACTTGGTGACTGAAATGTAACGTGATATCAAAGTGACGATGCAGAGTCGAGTATCTGCTGGATAGGCTAGAAACTCTAATGTATGTCCAGACGATCTGGGTCGATCTTGTTTTAACAGCCCCTGCATATGAAAAGTGATTTTGCCATTGGAGATAGTCATGGCATCCAGATTTAACTTGTGCAGGGACTGGACCCGTTGTGCCATGACAAGTGCCATAATCATTACCATTTTGTAGGTGAGTTTGTCCAAGGTGAGCCCCGAGTTTGGTGTTCATCCTCGCAACATAGTCAATACTATGCTGATATCCCACGTGTGGTTGTATCTGGGCCTGGGGGGATTGGAATTAAATATTCCTCTCATTAGCTTAGACACTAATGGACGTGATCCAATGCCCAGTTGATCACTCCCCTTGCCCAGATAGGTTGATAGGGCACTCCTGGCACAATTAATGGCACTGTAGCTTAATCCTTCATCGTAGTGAAGGGTAGCCAGGAATTCCAGAACTTCCGTGATGGTAGCCGATTCGTAGGTTGTGTTAGTTGTAGAGCAGAACACTTCCCACTTCCTGATGTAGGTCAGGTACTGTTTCCTAGTGGACTCCCTGCATGACGCTGAGATGGTATCTATTGTTCTGTTGGTGAGTCCGTATCCCAGAAGTGGCCGTTTCAGAATCTGCAAATCAACAGGTCCATGCGGTCATGACATGGATGGTGTTCCCCTGTGACAGGATGTATTAATAGGCTAGGTCGTTTGTTGACCCGAATACAAGGTTCTGTGGCCATCTTCTGTACCACTGGGAACCATGGTTGGGTAGGCCAGTCGGGCACAACCAAAATACCTGATGCGGAGTCTTGTCTGATTTTTTGCAAGACCCGACTGATGAGGCAGAAGGGGGGAAAGGCATAACAGAACAAATCCCCCCAATGTAGCGTGAAAGCGTCCATTGCTACTGCCCCTGGGTCTGGTTCCCAAGCAACATATGTTGGCAGTTGGTGATTTAATCTGGATGCAAAAAGGTCGATATCTGGTGTCCCATAACGTTCTACAATATCTGTGAACACTTTCCGATCCAACATCCATTCTATGTTGTCGTTGAATTTGTGTGACCTGGTATCTGCCACTGTGTTTAGCTTACCTGGAAGGTAAGTGGCTGAAATCCAAATTTCCCTTTGCAGACACCAGTGCCAGATATTATTAGCCAATTCATCACATGATATCGACTTTATTCCACCCATATGATTAATATAAGCCACCACTGGTGTTGTCAATTTGTAATCTAACATGTACTTGGTGCATGTCTGAGCAGTATGCCTTAAGGCCATGAAATGCTCCCAGAATTTCTGAATAATTAATCCCCAATGTTTCAAATAGGGTTAGCTCTTGTGCACTCCATCTGCCTCCACAACTAGTGGTGGTATTAGTTGCTCCCCAACCTTTGGCACTGGCATCAGTTTGTAAGATGACCGAGGGATTTATGATAGTGATGGGTTTGGAAAAGAATTGAGCATTTTCCATCCACCAATTTAATTCAATTCTTGCCTTTTCTGGTAACTTCATAGGCCTGTCGAAATGGCCTGCATGACTTTTGAGAGCTATAATTTTAGCTCTTTGTAGGTTTTGATAATGTAGTGGTCCGAATTGTGCTGCGGGAAAAGCAGCCACTACCTTCCCAATTACCCTGGCCACCTGCCGTATGGATGGATCCCTGATGCCAGTAAGGCTCCTGCAAGCTTCTATCAAGTCCACCACCTTGTTCGGTGGTAAGGTGATAGACATTTGCACCGAGTCAATGGTGAACCCCAAGTAATCCATGGTAGTAGAGGGTTCCAACTTTGATTTATCTGGATGTATGATGAACCCCAGCTTTTGAAAGAGATGTTTTGTGGCTAGAACTGCCAATGTAGCCGTTTCCAAATTCTTCCCGACAATGAGGATATCATCAAGGTAGGCCATAACAGTATGGTTTTGTTTCCTTAAATAGGCCAAAACTGGTTTCAATATTTTGGTGAACAGCCTGGGTGCTGATGATAACCCATTGGGTAAGGCTTTATATTGCCATAATTGTCCCATCCAGATAAATTTAAGGTATTTCCTATGATCCTTGTGCATTGGCACTGAATAGTATGCATCTTTAAGGTCAATGCATGGCATGTAGTACCCATTAGCTATTAGCTGTCTAGCTGTGTCAAAAGTGTCCATTTTGAAATGAACATACTGAACAGAAGTATTCAGTTCGGTCAGATCTATGATTATGCGGCACCCGCCATCTTTTTTTATTTTTGGTAAATATATTAGATACGAACTCCTGAGATTCTCTGGTGGTTCTCTCAATTACCCCTTTACTAATTAGTCTTAATAGTTCAGCATGGCCTGCCGTTCTTTCTTTTTGTGAAAGTATAAACTTTCGGCTAGGCGAATGCTGGACCGGGGTAGGGAGTTCGTAAATGAATTCAATTTTATAGCCCTGAATACTTCCGAGTATGTAAGGATCAGAGGTAAAAGTGCGCCATACTTCATAAAACAAGTGCAACCGGCCTCCCACATAAGATGAATTTAGACAAGCAATGTTCCTGGGGGAGCCAGACCCACCTACCTCCAAGGTTATTGCCGGTGTTGCGGTCTTTGCCCTTGTTTCTTCTGTTGAGTTGCTGCGTTGTAGGGGTGGCGCATTTTCCAAGAAGGCCGGGCTGGGCCATGGTGCCGTTGTGCAGGTGGGCCGGCCTTCGAGCTTTCACCACCGGACGGTCTGTTGTGATATCGCTGTCCGGTGGGTGTGTAGGGGTGCTGCCGCTGTTGGTAGTGAGGTTTGGAGGTACTGGGTACCTTAATCAGGCCTATGGCCTTGGCCTCCTCGTCCAGGTCTTTCACCTGTTTGGGGAGGTTATCCCCGAACAGCAGATTTGGTGGTTGAGCGTTATCTGGTCTGCATAACCCCGCAAACTTGGGGTTAAGTGCCGGTTTGATAATGCTCTTCCTGTAGTTATTTATCTCGTACTGTGTGTTACACAGCAAGGCCAGAGCATCCTGTAGTTCTTCCGGTAACTCTATTCCCACCGCAGTTCTGGCCACTGCCGTAATCCCGGCGGTCAAAAGTTTCAGGATCCTCTGAAGTTTGACTTCTTGCCCTCTAATCGTAGGGCTCATGTTCCCCCATATAGGGTTATTCACCGCAGGAACAGTCAGTGAGTTACAATTTTCAGGAGCAAGATACTTATCAGCTGTTGCATTGATGGCTTGCTCCTGAAGCTGATTTGTAGTCATATAATTGATACTAGCTGCCAGCTTTGGGTGGATAGGTAGGCCTTTTTGAGAAGGAACTGCATGCTTGTTTACCATATCCAGTAACTCTTCTTGCACCCCTGACACTGTTGGTTGTTCAGCCAACTCCCCCTCTTCAGGGTCAGCCCAGTTCTGACCCCCAATGCTCCCCTGCGAAGAGGGCGAGACATTAGGCAGTCCATGATAGGATCCTGCCGTAGGCCTGCGAAGAGGCCCACCGTGACTCTGCCCCTGCAAAAGCAGGTCACGCTGGAGCAATTGCTCCACCATCCGCTCCATGCGGGCAAGACGACCCCCGTCGCTATCAGCGAACGGGGTGTCCTCGGGACTGGACCCAGCTGGGTCGGCAGCCCCGTCCGACTTTCGGTTGGATTTACCGCCCGACCGCGGCATATCTGCGGCCCTCATAGGCGAAAAGTCGGGAGCTGCGGGTAACACCTGCAGCTCAGAAGAAGCGGCACGCTGCTGGCTGCTCTCCATGGCAGCAGCTCTTGCCGCTGCTCTTTTCAATTTCCGCGACTCCATGTAGAATTCCTGAAAAAACAAGTATACACTGAGTCGCCACGCTCACCACTCCGGTGAGACTTACCTTTCGTAAGTTTTTTAAACTTACGCTGGAGGAGCCCCGCTCCTCCCGACTGTCGCTTCCGCATGCGTACGACGATATGTCGCGCATGCGTGCTGGCGGGGTCTTCACGTAGTCACTCACGTGACTCCGAAGTAAAATTTGAAATAGAATCATTACTTTAACAACAAAAAAAAAGGAAGTTAGCACCGGCGACAACCTACGTTACCTGCTGATAACCTACGTTAACCTGGCGACAACTACGACAGCACCTATGTCAGGAGAAATCAAGCTACGCTCATTGGCGTCAAACCCACTGTTGCCGAATGTCTCCGAAAAACTTTCAACATGTTGAAAATCCAGTGGTGACCAGAAAGACGCTACGCCTCTTTGGGTGACTGAGGAGAGTACTCACAACTATACAGGCGACATCCTGGCGACCATGTGGCGACAGCCTAGTCACCGGCAGTCGCCTAAAAAAATCCCCTGAGTGGGACAGTTCCATTAGGCTGAGAAGTCATCTGTTTAAAGTATGTTTGGTTTGGTGCAGACTTGCGAAGAATGCAGGAAAAATGTTTCCACTACAGGACATGGGGGGGGGGGGGGGGGGGAGGCTAGATCTAGGGAAATGGAATGAAGGAATAGTTTATACCCATAAATGATTGTGAATCTGGAATTCTCTGCTTAAAGGAGGCTAAATCATTCAATGATGAAATAGATGTTTTGGATCATAGGGGAATTGAGGGTCAGGGGATTAGTTAGATTAACCATGATCTTACAGAATAGAAAAGCAAACTTGGGGCACTATGTGGGCTATGTCTGTTCCTACCTCTTACAACCTTATATTTTTATGCACGCAGTAAGATTTGGAGAAGATTTGATGGGGGCAGGTAGTACCTGGATCACAGAAATGGCAGAAAATGGCCATATCCAAAATGATAGAGAACAGATTGGAAATATTGTTGCTCAACCCCAACCCCTGCAAATTTGTGAGTTAACATATGATGAGCATTTGACAGCACTGGGCCTGTACTCGCTGGAGTTTAGGATGAGGGTGATCTCATTTAAATTTATCAAATAGCGAAAGGCCTGGATAGAGTGGATGTTGAGAGGATGTTTCCACTAGTGGGAGAGTCTAGGACCAGAGATCAAAGACTCAGAATAAAAGGGCATACCTAGAGAAAGGCGCTGAGGAGGAATTTCTTTAGTGAATCGGTATAATTCATTGCCACAGAAGGCTGTAGAGGCCAAGTCAATGGATATTTTTAAGGCAGAGATTGACAAATTTGTGAGTAGTATGGGTGTAAGGGGTTGGGGAGAAGGCAGGAGAATGTGGTTGAGAGAGAGAGACAGATCAGCCATGATTGAATGGTGAAGTAGACCTGGTGGGCTGAATGGCCTAATTCTTCTCCGACCACTGACCTCTTCATGTCACCCCCATCTTAACTTTGAAATACATTGATTTCCCATCATTGTCATTGGTCAAAATCCTGAAGCTTCCCAACTAACTGTCCACTTATATTCAACACAGTTCTAGAAGGTGGCTTAATAACATCTCAAGGTAATTAAGGATTGCAAATTATTGCTGACTGCCAATGGCACCTAGGTCCTGTGGCTGATAACAAATACATACATTTCCACTCTCCTCCCACAGAAACAGCATGCACGGACGAGAGGGTGGGAAGAGTAATCGATGAAGCTCTGCTTATACACACTTGGCTCCATACACAACGAAAGCCTGCCCATCTTCTTTCATCCTTTTCTGAGACACAGTCATCCTTGTCATTGAAAAGATTTCACCACATGGAAGAGATCAGTAGGAAATTGAATGATGTAGTTAAAGTCATTGTTGGCAATGTTTTGAAGGGAATAATAGCAGCATCTTTGACGTAAAATGCCCTTTTTTATAGAAGAAAATCTATTTTCTCCTTTGATTTATCGATGCACAGTAGAAACAATAAATTGCAAAGTTACATTTCTGTGCTTTTGCTCGTGGGTCATTAAATACACAGGAAAATATGGCATTTCAATTTTTGATGAATGAAGAATTTGAGCGTTTAAATTTGAAGGACAAATGTGATCTTCAACTGAATTAACCTGGGCAAACTTAACTTTCCTGAATGTGCAACGGTGAGAAAACAGTCAAATGTTGAGCACTAACTAAGAAAAAATAGCTTTTACGACAAAAAGAACACATGTCCTGCCCCCACCTGTCTTCCGCCTTGCTCTCCCTAACTACAATCAGCCTGAAGAAAGGTCATGATCCAGAAAGCTGCCCGTTTATGTCCTCCAGAGATACTGCCTGAACCGCTGAGTTACTCCAGAACTTTGCGTCATCTTTGGAAACAAGCATCTACAGATTCTTTTATTCACACGAATAGTTTGCTTTGGAAAATATTTGGAAAAATACAGAGTAAACGGCAGATGCTGGGATCTTGAAGAAAAAAACAAAACGCTGGAGGAGCTCAGCGAGTCAGGCAGCATCTGTGGACGGAGTGGACAGACGGCATTTCTGGTCCGGACTGAGTGAAGGAGGGAGCAGAAAGCTGCAAAAAATAAGCAGGACAAAGCCTGACGAGTGATAGGTGGACACGGGTGATCGACAGATGGTTGGATGGAGTAACTGATAGGCTAGCGGAGAAAAGGAGATTAAAACGCTGCAACATTAGGAAAGAAGAGGCTTGAAATGTAAAATCAGAAGTTGGGGTAAGAGTGGAATGGGCCAAGGGGAAACGAAAGATGGGGGACAAGGGGGAAATATATGATTTTGGATGGGAAATGAGTAGGGAAAGTAGCGGGAGACTAAGGTGGTGGGAGATAGTAGGAACAATGTGTGGGCGTGGGACGCAAGGGAAAGGGGGGAGGGGCGGGCTGGAGGATGCATCATTTGAAATTGGCAAATTCAATTTTATACCGTTGGGTTTCTAAGATACCCAAGTAGAATATGAGGTGGTATTCTACCAGTCTGCGTGGTGCCTCTGGCAATGGAGGATGCCAAGGACAGAAAGTGCTGCTTGTGTCCCTGGATGGAAGTGAGAAAGGAGTTGTGGGGACAGGTGTTGCATCTCCTGTGGTTGCAGGGGAAAGCACCTGGAGAGGGAGCGTGTTGGGTGGGGAGGGATGCAAGGAGTTTTTGAAAGGGGTAGGGATGAGAAGATACCACTGAAGATGGGATCGCGGAAGTGTCAAAGAATGACGTGTTGGATGCAAAGGGCGATGGGATGAGAGGTGAGGATCAGGTGTTGATCAAAAGGTGTATTGTACTCCTGGACCATGCTAAACTTGATCGGAAGCTTTCCGTACGGATGGCCGGTGGCAACGAAGGAAAAGCTTGCTTTGTTCAACACCGAAATGATCTTGCAAAATCAGTGGGATAACAAATGAATGCCGACACTTTGAAAAAAGTCTTCAAACGCAGCCTGCTCCATGATACATCTACTTTATGAATGCAATAACATTTGTGGCGAGACAGATTTATATTCTGAATATTATTTATCTATCATTAAACGATCAACATCCATGCCTCAGGTGGAAAAGAGCAATTGGCGGATTTTTGTTTCCCACTGCAAATCACCAGGGTGGCTATGAAGTATTGTTGCTCAATTGGTAATTTCATCTGGAATATTAATTTTACTTTTGTGTGAACTCTCAGTGCAGATAGCACAAGAATAGAATGAAACAGTGATCTGGGATAATGCTGAATAAGCATGCACTGATCCTGTAGCACGAACTACTTGTAACTCAGGAAAATTAATCTCAGGAACTGCTTCTACATTGGATTTCTCTCCCTATGGAGAAAGGTCAGGTTTGTGATTCAGATTCAGGTTAATTTATTGTCATTTAAACCAGGATGCGATGAAATTCCTTGTTAACGTGGAGTTCACAGAGTAATCAGTATACATCCAGGGATGATTAATACAACAATAAATACAAGGGTGAGTTAAAAACAGCGGAAAGGTGATGAATATTAATGTACAATAAAAAATATTAAAGTATGGAAAAAACAAATGATCAGGACGGCGTGGTGACACAGCGATAGAGTTGCTACCTTACTGAGCCACGGACCCGGGTTCGATTCTGATTTCGGGTGCTTCTCTGTACGGAGTTTATACATTCTACACATGACCTGCGTGGATTTTCTCTGGGATCTCTGGTTTCCTCCCACTCTCCAAAGACGTACTAGTTTGTAGGTTAATTGGCTTGGTATAATTGTAAATTATCCCTAGTGTGTAGGATAATGATAGTGTGCTGGTATCGCTGGTAGGCAAGGACTCGGTGGGCCAAAGGACCTGTTTCTCAACTATCTCTAAACTAAGCTAAAAGGTCAGGTTAAGAGTAAGAGTGCATGGCAGTACCTCCAGACATGGGTGTGAAAGAGGTGATTGCTCCAGGAGTCGAATGGCAGTGGGGAAGAATCTGTTCTTAAGTCTGGATGTATGGGTTTACAGGTGTCTATATCTTCTCACAAAAGGCGGAAGAGAGAAAGGAAATTGCCAGGGTGCCTGGCATCCTTGATGATGCTTCTAGCCTTTCCTATGCAAGGCACTGTGAAGATAGGCTGGATGGAAGGAATTGGGAACGTGATGGTTGATCACTCAGACCAGTTACCATGCCAGGAGCTGATACAGAATCCATGGTCAGAATACTTTCCATAGCACACCTGTAAAAGACTGAGAGGGTCCTCGTGGACATATTGCATCTTCTCAGATGTGTAAGAAAGTGAATAAGCTAATCTGATTTCTTGATCACTACATCAGAGGGAAGATACCAGGTTCAGTTGCTGGTGATATGGATGATCACAGTCTCTGGCACTGTAAAGCAGCAACTCTACCACTGTGCCACCATTCCCCCCCTGGTATTGTCATATAATTCTTCTTGAAGGCATTGGACCTGGACTTTAACAGAGAGTGACACTCCCTATTCATCCAAGGTTTCTGGCTGGGTTTGACCTTAATTGCCTTTGTTGGAAGGCTGTTGTCAATGCATTTCTTGATGAATTATGATGACATTGATCTTGATAAAACTTGACGATTTACTCGTTCAGGGTGAATACCTTCTGAACATTCTGAATTTTGTAGTCGTCAGGGCAGTACTCTGGATATCGCCAACTTGGACAATTTTACATTTTTATCAAGCCAATTAATCAAGCCAATTAACCTACCAACCTGTACGTCCTTGGAGTGTGCGAGGAAACCGAAGAACTCAGAGAAAACCTATACAGATCACGAGGTGAACGTACAAATTCCATACAGAGAGCACCTGTAGTCGGGATCGAACCCGGGTCTCCGGCGCTGCATTTTGCTGTAATGCAGCAACTCTACCGCTGTGCCACGATGACTGCCAAGTTCCAGTCCATTGACACAAGGCAGTCCTCCAGTAGATCCTCAGTCTCCTTAGACGACTGTTGTATTACTTTTTTCATTGTTGTCTCATACTTCAGTCCCTGCCTGTAAGCCGGCAGGAGCACCAATGGCACTGGCCAGAAAGCAAGCAATAAAATATCAGATCTGCTTTCATGAGTTTTGTTTAATTTAGTTTAGAGGTACAGCATGGAAACAGACACTTCGACCCCACCAGATCTACGCTGACCAGCGATCACCTGTACGCTTGTTCAAGTACTACCCACAAGGGACAATTTACTTACAAACCTGTATGTCTTTGAAGTGTGAGAGGAAGCCAGAGCACCTGGAGAAAACCCTTGAGGTCACAGGGAGAACGTACGAACTCCGTACAGGGAGCACCCATAGTCAGGATCGAACTTGGGTCTGTGACGCTGTACGGCAGCATCTCTACCGCTGCACCACCGTGCTGCCCTGTGCCGCACAATAGGCATACTTGGTGGTGTTGTAGAAAAGATCAAGAATGTTATTACCCCATGTGGCACAGAGACAGAATGATGTTATTTGGGGAGTACTTTCCTGAAGTTAAGGGCCTGTCCCACTGCGGCCACCTAATTGGCGAGTTTAGAAGAGTTTGCCCTCGACTCATACTCGCAGCATGGTCGACACGTGATCCTAGGAGGTCTTTGTAACTCTCCTTCATGCTTGGGAGTAGTCCCCGCGCACTCGAGGCCTCAGCTAGATCGCGGTGTATTTTTCAACATGCTGAAAAATGCCCGCGAGTAATAAAAGGTTGCCATGGAAATAAATCGATTTTTTTTTACTCGTAGGTTTAGTCGAAGTAGGTCGTAGTAGGTCGGCATGTTATTCATAGGTAATCGAGGGTAGTCAAAGGCAATCGAAGGTAGTCAAAGGTAGTCATAGATAGTCTTCAACATAATTGAAGGGAGGTCGAAGGAGATCGAAGGAGGTCGTCTTCACTCTTCACTATTCGGTATCCAATTTTCCCGAAGCTAGTCAAAGCTAGTCAAAGCTAGTTTCAACATAGTCGAAGGAGGTCGAAGGAGGTCTTCCATATTGTCGAAGGAAGTTTTCAACATGACACTTTTTCAAACTCTCCTAAACTCTTCCAAACTCACCAATTAAGTCGCGGCAGTGGGACAGCCCCTTTAGATTTACTGACTTCATCGGCAATGATGAACAGAGCATCACGGTTCATTGTCTCATGAGAGTTGATCTCAGTATAATTCGTCCAGTGCCAGCTTGCTGTTGGCATGTGGTGGTATGTAGACTGTCCAAGAAATGGTCGAGTTCAATTCCCTCGGTGGATAAAACTTACGGCTTTTTGTCTACAAATATTCTAGGCTAGGAAAGCAGCATTGTGCTAAGGCGGAAAAAAATGCTGGAGGAACTCAGCGGGTGAGGCAGCATCTATGGAGAGAAGGAATAGGCGATGTTTCGGGTCAGGACCCTTCTTCACATAGAGCTTCTTAATCATAAAGCAGATGCCACCGCCTTTCTCTTGGTCTAGGTTTTATAGCAAGGTTGGGTGACTCAGGAGTGAGCTATATTTCAGTGGAACAAGGCACGCATCTGTTCCTGATTTCCCTTTGAAAAAGCAGCCTTGCTATCTCTTCGAGCTCATTCTGGAGTTATTGAACATTAGCCAGAAGTAATTCAAAGGGTCAGGCAGCATCTCTGGAGAACATGGATAGGTGGCGTTTTGGGTCAGTATCCTTCTGTACCTATCTTCTGACTGCGACGCTTCCTTGTTTTGTTAGTACTCACAGCTGTGCTGGTTGCATCAGCTCATCTGACCATGATATTTTTGCATGCTCAATAAGATCTGGTCAGCCCAGCAATTTACATTGCTGAGACTGATTGTGCCAACAGAGTGCGTTTGCATAGCTTGCAATTAATATAGCTACGACAGTTCAACTGAGCAAATTAGAAATCTATTGAAGTGAAGAGCAAGAAATTGAACGTGTTTTATTACATGATTGAAAATCAGTCTTTAGTACTGAAACTAGGTTTTCTGGAGAAAAGCCCTCACAAATCTACTTTTAATGTTGATCATCAACCTGGTGCTGATCGGGTAGAAAGTCAGTTTGTAAATGAAATGTGATAACATTCAATTTGAAAACCTCCTCTTCCAAATGGGAATAACATGACCATAAAAAACAACCAAACCCAGCAATCACAATTATATGTCGATATATTCTTCCTTCTAACATGAGTTGTGAGTTTTAACTTTAAGCAAATGTCTTGTTTTAATTTTAAATTTTAACTTTCATAATCTTTTTTTCTGTGCTGCTCATAGTTCCTTTTCCATTGTTCCAAAGATTCAGTCATTAAAATTCTATTGCTATTTTCAATGCCGTTTAATAATGCATGCTTTATGATCATAGATGTCATATTGTGTGAAATGTAGTTTAATAAATTGTTATTTATGTTTGCATTATTAACCAATTCTAAGAACACTAAGGCATTTTTACTAACGACATTATGAAAAGTAGATTGATAAAAAAGGCCTGTTTACATGAAGATTTTCAGATTTGAAAAATGCAGCCATCAAATCACTTCAGTGCATTTAATAAAAGAATAAGCACTACATATATTTAAATTGAAGTCATCCCCACTGGGTAAATATTTAATTAATAAGATAGATAAAGGTGACAATTTTAATGATCTTGGGTTATCCAACTGTAGACAATATAACCTATTTTTATAACCTAAGTGACCAAGAATATTTTTGAAAGCAACTTAAGTTGTAATTAGGAGGTAAGATCTTGCTATTTATCACGGTGGAGCTCAAGAAAGGTAAAAATCAGAGTGCCAAAAATGTTAATAAAATAGTAAAAGTTAAAGATATTGCTCACATTATTTTTCTTGTCACAAATATTGTGGCTACTTCATTACTCAGTCAATGCTTCTGTCCAATTTTCAACATCAAAATGTAAATAAATTAAAAGTAGCTGAAGCAATATACCAAGCATTATGTAAATTTCTGGTTGATTATCAATACTTCGGGATAACTAGTTAACCTTATAGATGGTTCACCATGACCTATTGCTTTGGGGCTGGTTCTCTTGCAAATTCAGTGGATCATTGCATAAAACGACACATTATGTTACTGAGTCGTGGGAATAGGAAGAATTGTGCTGAATTAGATAAACTCAATCAGGGCAGTAGTTCACACAACTGGCTTGAATGACTCTGGGTTCGAGAGGGAACAATTAAGCAAGGTTCTTGACCTTGAATACCATCCAAGAACTCCTGGTTGCAATTGTGCAAGAGTTCACTTCGAACAAGTTGGATTTAATTGTGTTGTCCTTCAAATTCAAGGCATGTCTGTACTCACTGCCTTAAATTGCATGCAAAAGTACTTTCATTTGAATGAGATAGCAATATGTTGTCAATGGACAAGGATCCATATTCCGGCATGAGTCAGCAAATTCAGGTGATGAGAAGTGCAAAGCAAAATAAATGCTCTTTCAGTTCCTGTAAGGAACTGTTCCAATGGAAAGTAAAATATAACAGTTGTCATTTTAGGCTATTTCAGAACCTAATATTAATCATTAATAATGATATATATTGTTCATAATAATTAGCTTGCTGTGAGCAGAATTGTTATATTGCAAATGGATGCCAAAAACAAGTTAGTGGCCAGGATTATATTCCAGTCACTGGCATCGAGTTGATCAGGTCATTAACTGATGGTTGGATGAAGTATGACTGATGTTATTAAATTGGCAACCCTGGCCTGGAAAACCTTTATAAGTCTATTTGTGTGTGTGTTTGTGTATGCCCATTCACCAATGGGACAGATGAAAGTGATGGGCAGGAGAATTCATTTCCCAACTTTACATTCAGTCTTGTAGCAAGCAAATCAGGCATTTTTTTTGGCATATTAGTAAGAAGAACAGAATGGCTAGACTTGTCAGTATCAGGGTACCAGAAATTAAATCAGAAGCATTGGTAGTGCAAATTAAATTAGATAGGTTTACAAAATGGCTCTATCAATAAATCCTTTGATGAATTCTATAATGAAGCCTTGTGCTAAAACATTATCTGTAGAATGTTTTCCATCTCTCCAGCCATACCATCTTCAGATTTCAAACAATTACAATATTAAATGATTCAGGATATTTTCAATAGAGGATATTACCCTGTTATTCATAGGACAATAGACAATACACAATAGGTGCAGGAGTAGGCCATTCAGCCCTTCGAGCCAGCACCACCATTCATTGTGATCATGGCTGATCATCCCCAATCAGTTCCCTGTTCCTGCCTTCTCCCCATATCCCTTGACTCTGCTATCTTTAAGAGTTCTATCCACTCTCTCTTGAAAGCATCCAGAGAATTGCCCTCCTCTGCCATCTGAGGCAGAGAATTCCACGGATTCACAACCCTCTGTGGGAAAAAGTTTTTCCTCATCACCGTTCTAAATGGCTTATCCCTTATTCTTAAATTGTGGCCCTTGGTTGTGAAGAAAGTTCAGTTGTGAAGGCAGTGAAGAAAGTTGTGAAGGCAGTGAAGAAAGCTAATGGAATGTTGGCCTTCATAACAAGAGGATTTCAATATAGGAGTAAAGAGGTTCTTCTGCATTTCTTCTGCAGTTGTATAGGGCTCTGGTGAGAACACATCTGGAGTATTGTATACAGTTTTAGTCTCCTAATTTGAGGAAGGACATCCTTGTGATTGAGGCAGTGCAGCGTAGGTTCACGAGATTGATCCCTGGGATGGCGGGACTGTCATATGAGAATTCATATGAATTCACAACTCCTGCCAGAGAGTTGTGAATTTATGGAATTCCCTGCCACAGAGGGCAGTGGAGGCCAAATCACTGGATGGATTTAAGAGAGAATTGGATAGAGCTCTAGGGGCTAGTGGAGTCAAGGGGAGAAGTCAGGCACGGGTTATTGATAGCGGACGATCAGCCATGATCACAATAAATGGCGGTGCTGGCTCGAAGGGCCGAATGGCCTCCTCCTGCACCTATTTTCTATGTTTCTATGGTTCTATGGTTCTGGACTCCCCAACATCGGGAACATGTTTCCTGCCTCTAGCATGTCCAAACCCTTAATAATCATATATTTCAATAAGATATCCTCTCATCCTTCTAAAATCCAGAGTATACAAGCCCAGCCGCTCCATTCTATCAACATACGACAGTCCTGCCATCCCGGGAACAAAAAATACATAATATGCTCGATAAACTCAACGGGTCAGGCAGCATCTCTGGAGAGCATGTATCGGTGACATTTCGGAACCCTTCTTCATCGGACAATATAGGCTACAACCAAAAGAATCCTGTTACCAACTATTCGCAATCTTCATTTTTCTTTGGAGGTATAATGAATGACTGCATGTGCTAAATTACGAACATTTTCATTTTGCTCAAATCTTTAGATAGACACAAAAAGCTGGAGTAACTCAGCAGGACAGGCAGCATCTCTGGAGAGATGGAATGGGTGACGTTTTGGGTCGAGACCTTTCTTTAGACTGGTTAGGGATAAGGGAAATAAGAGATAGAGACGGAGATGTGGAGAGATAAAGAACACTGAATGAAAGATATGCAAAAAAGTAACGATGATAAAGGAAACAAGCTGTTGTCGGGTGAAAATTAGAAGCTAATGCGACTTGGGTGGGGGAGGGATAGAGAGTGAGGGAATGCTGAGGCTACCTGAAGTGAGAGAAATCAATATTCATACCACTGAGCTGCAAGCTGCCCGAGCGGAATATGAGGTGCTGTTCCTCCAATTTGCATTTAGCCTCACTGTGACAATGGAGGAGATCGAGGACAGTAAAGTCTGTGTAGGAATGGGAAGGAGAATTGTCCAGCAACCGGGAGATCAGGTTGGTTCACGTGTGCTGTGCGAAGGTGTTCTGCGAAACAATCGCCCAATCTGTGTTTGGTCTCATCAATGTATAAGAGTCCACATCTTGAACAACTGATACAGTAGATGAAGTTGGAGGAGGTGCAAGTGAACCACTCCCTAACCTGAATGGGCTGTCTGGGTCATTGGACAGAGTGGAGGGAGGAGGTATAGCGACAGGTGTTGCATCTTCTGCGGTTGCAGGGGAAGGTACCTGGGGAGGGGGTGGTTTGGGTGGGAAGGCAGGAGTTAACCAGGGAGTTGCGGCGAAGGGAATAGTCTCTGCGGAAGGCGGAAAGGGATGGAGATGGGAAATGAGGCTAGTGGTGGGAGGTGGCGGAAATTTTGGAAGATTATGTGTTGTATTGATGTGTTGATTGATGGGGTGGAAGGGAAGGACCAGGCAGAATCTGTCTCTGTTGTGACTAGGGGGAGGGGGAGCAAGGGCGGAGCTGCAGGGTACTGGGGAGACATGAGTGAGGGCTTCATCTATGATGGGAGAGGGGAACCCCTGTTCCCTTAAGAATGGGGACATCTTGGATGTTCTTGTATGGAACACTTCATCTTGGGCACAGATGCAGCGTAGACGGAGGAATTGGGAGTAAGGGATAGAGTATTTGCAGGAAGCAGGGGGGAAGAAGTGTAGTCGAGATAGTTGTGGGAGTCAGTGGGTTTGTAATAGACAGTCAAATCTTTTCACTTTTCTTTTAGTAAAACACAAATTAATGAAGTAACAGCGGCTTAGGCAGCATCTGCGGAGAAAGCTGCAAAAGAGAGATGTGGATGGGACAAAGCCTGACAAATATCATCTATCCTTTCTCTCCACAGATGCTGCCTGACCAGCTAAGTTCCTCCAGCACTTGCCGTTTTGCTCAAGATTCCAGCGTCTGCAGCTTTTTGTGTCTCCTTTCTCTATTTCCTTCTCTGCTGAAAGAATGGTTTATGCTGTTGTTCACAACCAACTAACATGTATACATTGATGTACCACCAACAAACATATATACATTGAAGCACCCCCAACTAACATGTATACATGGATGTACCAGTACCCGGATGGGTCATCGAAGGACGAGAAGCCGAAGCCAGGAAGTCAAAAAGCCAAGATGCCGAACGGACACGACGCCAAAAGGACACAACGTCGATAGGAAATGACGTTGAACGGACATGAAGTCGAAAATATATGACGCTGAACGGACATTAAGCCAAAATTATAAATAGGTATGAAACACTTTTAAAAAATCTATATTTGCTGCAAGAATTGTTGTACCTTGTTACATTTAAAATAGTTAAATTGTTGTACCTTATATGTCTCCGGGAACGCGATTGTCAGTCATCGACAAAGGTCAGTGATTGGTCCAGGCCCCCGTGTCCATCACATCACTGCCTCTGTGACGATCGCAGCAGCTGCCACCATTTTACAAATGCAAGCTCAAGCTCCCCCCCACCCTCCCATCTCCTCCCGGCGAGTGATGTGAAGGACGCGGGGGTCTGGACCAATCGCTGACCTTTGTCGATGACTGACAAGGTGTCGGACCAATCCCGTCCCCGGAGACGTCATGTCCGTTCAGCGTCATGTCTGTATGGCGTCATGGCTTTTTGATGTCATGTCCATTAACCGCCTTGTCCATACGACGTCGTGTCCGTTTTGCTTCTTATCCTTTTGGCGCCGTGTCTGTTCGGCTTTGTGTCCATTCGGCATTTGGACTTTTCAACTTGATGTACATTCGGCATCTTGGCTTCGGCTTCTTGGCTTTGGCTTCTCGTCCTTCGACGTCCTGTCCGCACACGGATGTGGCACACGGGGGGGGCAGAGGGACAACTACAGGACTGTTTGGAGTCTGTAGACTGGGCAATGTTCAAGGACTCGGCAACGGACTTGAACGAATACGCCACAGTCGTAACAGACTTCATGAAGAAATGTGTGGAGGACTGCATCCCCACAAAACCTTCCGAGTGTTTCTCAATCAGAAACCTTGGATGAACTTTGAGATCCGCACTCTGCTGAAGACCAGACACTGGGCATTCATGTCTGATCAAAAAGGCCAAAAGGGACTTCTGCTACAAACTGGAGGATGAGACAAATGTTCGGCAGCTGTGGCGGGGCATGAATGCAATCACCTCCTAGAAGGCAAAATCAGGAGGCAGTGCGAATGTCAGCGAAACATCACTCCCCGATGAGCGCAATGCGTTTTATGCACGCTTTGATAGGGAGAATACTGATTAGCCTTCCAAAGCCCCCATTCGCTGTGACGGTATTTCAGTCACAGTCACAGAGGCCGACGTCAGGAAATCCTTCAGAGGGGTGAACCCTCGAAAAGTGCCTGCACCTGATGGTATATCCGGTTGTGTTCTAAAAACCTGTGCGCGCCAACTGGCTGGAGTTTTTACCGACATTTTCAGCCTCTCGCTTCGGAGATCTGAGATTCTCACCTGCTTTAAAAGGGCATCAATTATGCCAGTGCCTAAGGTGACGTGCCTCAATGACTATCGACCTGTGGCACTAACACCTGTGGTGATGAAGTGCTTTGAGAGGTTGATCATGGCCCAAATCAAATTAAACCTCGACAAAAACCTGGACCTACTGCAGTTCGCTAACCGCCACAACAGGTCAACGGTGGATGCAATCTCGCTGGCTCTCCACTCCACTCTGGACCACTTGGACAACAAAAACTCATATGTCATGCTGATATTCATTGATTACAGCTCGGCATTTAATACCATCATTCCCTCCAAGCTGGTTACCAAACTCGCAGAACTGGGTCTCTGCGCATCCCTCTGCTATTGGATCCTCGACTTCCTCATTCACAGACCACAGTCTATTCGTATTAGTGGAAATGTGTCAGCCTCGATTACAATCAGCACGGGAGCACCTCAAGGCTGCGTGCTCAGCCCCCTGCTGTACTCACTCTATACTCATGACTGTGTAGCCGGTCATAATGCAAACTCCATTAGCAAGTTCGCTGACGACACCACTGTTGTGGGACGTATCACCGATGGGGATGAATCAGAGTATAGAAGAGAGATCAAGCTACTGTTCATATGGTGCCAGCACAATAACCTGGCCCTCAACACCAGCAAAACCAAGGAACTGATTGTGGACTTTGGAAGGAGTAGGATGAGGACCCACAGTCCTGTTTATATCAATGGGTTGAAAGGGTCAAGAGCTTCAAATTCCTGTGCGGGCACATCTCTGAAAATCTTTCCTGGTCCGAGAACACTGATGCAATTATTAAGAAAGCACATCAGCGCCTCTACTTCCTGAGAAGATACGAAGAGTCGGTCTGTCAGGGAGGATTCTCTCTAACTTCTACAGGTGCACAATAGAGAGCATGCTGACCGGTTGCATCATGGCTTGGTTCTGCAAACTTGATTGCCCTGGAGCGGAAAAGACTACAAAAAGTAGTAAACACTGCCCAGTCCATCATCGGCTCTGACCTCCCTTCCATCGAGGGGATCTATCGCAGTCGCTGCCTCAAAAAGGTTGGCAGCATCATCAAGGACCCACACCATCCTGGCCACACACTCATCTCCCTGCTACCTTCAGGTAGAAAGTACAGGAGCCTGAAGACTGCAACGACCAGGTTCAGCGAATAGCTACTTCCCCAGAGCCATCGGACTATTAAACGTGGTTTGGACAAATAGCCCATTATCTGTTTATTTGCACTTTATCGGTTTATTTATTCATGTGTGTATATATTTATATAAGGGTATATGGACACACTGATCTGTTCTGTAGTCATGCTTACTATATTCTGTTGTGCTGAAGCAAAGCAAGAATTTCATTGCCTTGTTAAAGAAGGAACTGCAGATGCTGGAGAATCGAGGGTTACACAAAAAGCTGGAGAAACTCAGCGGGTGCAGCAGCATCTAAGGAGCGAAGGAGATAGGCGACGTTTCGGGTCGAGACCCTTCTTCAGACTGGCGTTATTTATAATTCGCGTTGTGCTGGAGATGGGCGGTGGAATCGGGGAGGGTGAGATAAACAGAGTTACCGGGCAGGCAGCGAGGCTGGGCATCATCGGTAGGCAGGTGGAGGTCGGCGGCAGCATCGGCGTGGAGGTCGATGAAGGTGGCGTCCTGGTGAGTCCTGGAGGCGCTGCTTGTGGCCAAGATGGTGTCGGGGGACTCAGGCCGGCGGCTCGGGCCAGAGTGGAGGCCCGGGGCCTGCGGGTGGTCAAGTCGGGGATTGTCGGTAGCTGGAACGGCCTGGAGGCGGGCTAATTTCAGGTCCTTGGTGGAGGTAAGGTGGGACAGGAATTGTTGATTGAAGCGGTGGATCTTCCGGAGGATGTAGTGTAGTTGGGGTCCGTTGCAGGTCTGGGTAAGTGAGGCCCGAAGATTCGGGAGAGCCAATGCGAGGTCCTGCTGGTGCCGGCGCATTGCAACCAGGGTGGAGAATTGTATAGTGTGGCGGCGGATGGCCAGTCGGTACCGATAGTCCGGCTGGGGTCCGAACTGGGAGGCAGGGAATTGGAGCTGGAATCCACGGGGTATGAGATGGAGGCGCAGGCAGACCCCGAGGAAGCAGATGTGGCTGTGGTATTGAGTCTGGGTGAGGATGTGGTCGTAGAGTTGGAGGGAAGGGGGTATCACAGAGGGGGAGCAGTTAGAGAGGAGGTTGTGAAACTGTCTATTGTCAATAGGCTGTGTCCCTGATAAGACAATGAAATTGTCTTATCAGGGACACATAACAATAAACTCTCTTGAATTTTAAATCTTGAATCTTGAATCTTTTGGATAATGATGTTCTCTGCCCAGAGTAAATTCAGTTATTGTTACTTTCAGTGTTTTTTCCAAGTGTTCTGCAACATGAGAAAGATTAATTCATCAGTTGAGGGGGGGGGGGGGGGGGGAGGGGGAGGGGGGGTAGTAGGCGAGGAGGAGTTTCCCTTGCTCATTGTTTTCCTGAGGCTGTGACACTTCACTGTGCCTGCAGCTATTGTTGAGGGCTCTGAGGCCTACTCCCTCACTGTGCCTGCTGTCCGTGGTGAGTCTGTCGTGCTGTAAGACAGGACATGTTCATGGATTACAGTGGAGAATCTGACACATTATAAGAATGAATATATCATAGCTGTGATTCAGGGGCAGTTTCTTCCCAGCTGTTATCGGCCACCTCCAGTTTAAATTCCATTTGGAATATTTTGGAGGACCAGGAAACCAAGAAACCAAGATACTGAATCATCCAACCACAACCAGGGACCAGTGCTGAACTACTATCTACCTCTTTGGTGATCCTCAGACTATCCTTGATCGGACTTTGCTGGCTCTACCTTGCACTAAACGTTATTCCTTTATCATGTATCTATACACTGGATCGATTGGAATCATGTATTGTCTTTCTGCTGACCGGTTAGCACGCAACAAAAGCTTTTCACTGTATTTCGGTACACGTGATCATAAACTAAACAAATCTAAACCATTGCGTGATTCATTTGCGGGACAGCGTCCCCAATGTAGACACCAGATGTTTATCATGAGGACTTTGCAAAGTTGCCAGTGCTGGGAGCAGTGATGTGTCTAATTCAGGGTCCAGAGCAGGGGTCAGCAACCTTGTTCTGCATATTGGGCCAGGACGCATGTCTGTGAGCGGATGGCTGGCCACATCTACATCGTGTTCAAATAGATCCCGCGCCTTTGAGGACGCCACCCGGAGCACTGGCCCCTAGTTAGGGGTGCTCACGAACATGGCGTACCTACGGACCATTGCCCAAGTTGGGTCTGTCCTAAAGGCGGTGGCTCAAATACTCATACTCACTCGTTCCCAGCCTATTGACAATCTTGATCCCAACAGTGAAACCCAGACACAGAAAGTGCGCGGTCGTGCCGGCAGCTTTGCACAGGATATGGTACAGCCAGAGCTCGTGGCTTGGCCCCGCTCGGGCGCTTGGCCCCGCTTAGGCGTCGGCCCCGCTCAGGCGCTCGGCAGCTCCGCAATTGCGGCCGCCAGCGAAGGCCTCCTTGTGTCACCGCACCTGGGCGCCGCAGGCCCGGGAGGTACCGGAGATGAAGGAAGTCTGCGTAAAGGATGACTACGGAAAAAAAAAATGCCTGCAAGCCGGTTGATTTCGGGTTACGGGCCGCATTCAGTCCGGTGGCCATAGGTTGCCGACCCCTGGTCTAGAGTCTATTCCTCTCGTGTTCTTATTCACCACTTCCTGCGCTCCAAGGAATAAAGTCCTAGCCCGCACAACCTCTTCCTATAGCTCAGGCCCTTGAGTCCTGAGAATTTGCATTCTGTTCTTCTATTATTAAAATGAAGGGAGTCATACATTTTTAATAGCTTTTTTAACTAATCATGCTACCTGCAAATGATTTGTAAGCCTATTTTCCCAGGCCTCTTTGTTCCCGCGTCCTTGTTATAACTTCATCATTGCTTGTCTCATTCTACCTCCCAGATTGATTCAATTTTGTGATTTTTTTAACTATGTTTCATCTGATCAAAGCTTTTCCAGTTGACCACCGTGCCTTTGTCTGCTTGAAGGCTATTACTATTTTACAGCAGCGAGTTTCATGTAATCTTTGCACTATGAAACTATACCTGTTTATCCAAGTCCAAAAGTTAATACCTACCCCATGGAAAGCAAGCACACGGTCTGAACAATGGCCATTCATCACTCGCTCTCATAGAAACATAGAAACATAGAAAATAGGTGCAGGAGGAGGCCATTCGGCCCTTTGAGGTCATGGTTGATGACCCGTGCCTGCCTTCTCCCCATATCCATTGATTCCACTATCTCCTAGAGCTCTGTCCAACTTTCTCTTAAATCTATCCAGTGATTTGGCCGCCACTGACCTCTGTGGCAGGGAATTCCATAAATTCACAACTCTCCGAGTGAAAACGTTGTTTCTCACCTCAGTCTTAAATGGCCTCCCCTTTATTCTAAGACTGTGGCCCCTGGTTCTGGACTCGCCCAACGTTGGGAACATTTTTCCTGCATCTAGCTAGTCCAGTCCTTTTATAATTTTATATGTTTCTATAAAATATGCCCTCATCCTTCTAAACTCCAGTGAATACAAGCCTAGTCTTTTCAATCTTTCCTCATATGACAGTCCCGCCATCCCAGGGATCAATCTCGTGAACCTACGCTGCACTGCCTCAATCACAAGGATGTCCTTCCTCAAATTAGGAGACCAAAACTGTAGACAATACTCCAGATGTGGTCACACCAGAGCCCTATACAACTGCAGAAGAACCTCTTTACTCCTATACTGAAATCCTCATGTTATGAAGGCCAACATTCCATTAGCTTTCATCACTGCCTGCTGTACCTGCACGCCAACTTTGAGTGACCAGTGTACAAGGACACCCAAGTCTCGCTGTACCTCCCCCTTACCTACCTAACTCAATTGAGATAATAAACTCCTCTCTATGTCTTGTCCAAAGCCGTGGATTGCACTGTTCATTGGCCATTACTCAGCAGAGAGCCCCTGGCTAACAGCAGTCAGTCCAGCAGTGGAGCACAAATATACTGAACTTAACAGGGCAGCACTGGTGTGTGAAGTATATATAGCCCCATTCATTTGAACTTCAATTGAAAAGAAGAATAGATGTAGACTGCATTGCACTTCATATTCCACCCGGGTAGTCTACAGAGTTATGGCATCTGAACCTGAATTGTCCCGTTTCAGTTAACCTGCTCCTCCTCTCGGGTTGTGGAGAGATAGGGAGATGTGTAAAGACCAGATAGAGGTTACATAAATGGGGAGGGGTGTACAGAGATAAGGAGGGATAGGGGCCAGAGGGGTTCATGGAAATAGAGAGGAGTCTAGAGGTTACAGAGATAGGAAGACGGGCGGGAGAGGTGTTGCAAAGTTGAGAAAGGTATAAGGGCTTGAGAGAGTTACAAAGATACTGAAGGGGTACAGATTGGGGGGGGGGTTGATGTGGAAGAGGGGGTTACAGAGATAGGGAGGGGTGTTGTGATGTTTGGTGGATTGTGTGGGGTGGGAGGACCCGTTGCTCCTCCCGTGCAGTAGGTGGCGCTGCACCGGACAAAGGGAGATGTCTGGTATCTAGTTATCCAGTCTGTGAACAGTGAGTTGCAGCCATTTTAGAGTGGTCTTGCTGCCAGCATTGAAGTCAAGTCAAGTCACTTTTATTTATATCGCACATTTACAAAACAACTCTCGTTGGCCAAAGTGCTTTACATTGGTGCAGGTACTAACCTTATATAACAGTGTGTTCCTAGATTAATTACATACATAAATACATACATATAGCCCTCCCTCAGAGGATGTAAAGAAAGGCTTGGGAGAACAGATGAATTTTTAGTCTCGACTTAAAGGAGTCGATGGAGGGGGCAGTTCTGATGGGGAGGGGGATGCTGTTCAACAGTCTAGGAGCTGCAACAGCAAAGGCACGGTCACCCCTAAGCTTATGTCTAGACCGCGCGGGATGTTCAGCAACCCCAAGTCGGCCGATCTGAGGGACCTGGAGGTGGTGTGGTGGGTGAGAAAACTTTTGATGTAGGTGGGGGCAAGCCCGTTAAGGGTTTTGTAGACATAAAGGAGGATCTTGAAATTTATTCGGAACCGCACAGGGAGCCGGTGGAGAGAGGCCAGGATCGGAGTGATATGATCCCTTTTTTGGGTGCCCGTCAGGAGTCTCGCTGCGGCGTTTTGGACCAGTTGCAGGCGGGACAGGGAAGATTGGCTGATGCTAGTGTAGAGGGAGTTGCAGTAATCTAGGCAGGAGGAGATAAATGTGTGGATGATCTTTTCGAGGTTATCAAACTGGAGGAATTGTTTTATTTTAGCTATCGTCCAAAACTGGAAGATGCTAGCTTTTACCATGGCATTGACTTGTTTGTCAAATTTCAATGCCGAGTCAAATATCACACCAAGGTTTTTGACGTGATATTTGAGGGGCTGAGAAGGATGAACTCAGACTTACTCTCGTTCAGTTGGAGGAAGTTCTGGGCCATCCAAGAATTTATATCATCAAGGCAGCGGATAAGGTTAAGCAGATTTGATTGGTTTTGGGGCTTCTGGGGGAGATAGAGTTGTGTATCGTCTGCGTAGCAATGGAAGGAAATGCCGTGCCTTTGAATTACTTGGCCTAAGGGGAGCATATACAGGGAGAAGAGAATCAGGGCAGTGCCATCAATACCAACCCCGTACCGGAGACGATCAATTAGGATGGTGTGGGCGACAGTGTCAAATGCTGCGCTGAGGTCGAGATGGAGCAGGATTGCACAGTCACCGGAGTCAACAGTGAGCAGTAGGTCATTATGTACCTTCAACAAGGCAGACTCTGTGCTGTGGTGGGTCCTGAAACCTGATTGGAAAGTTTCCAAGATAGTATTTTGGTGAATGTAGGGCATAAGTTGACTTAAAATTTCAAGGGCTTTTGAAAGGAAATGTAATGTAATAAAGGTTTCTGTTGTACCTTGAAGACTCTCAAGTACGTGTGCAGACTTAGAAGACGAACACGAAAGGTGTAGTGACTGAACGGTCGCAGTTATTGGGAAGGGAGCTGGGTCCTGATGGTGTTATAGTGATAGGGAAAGGTGTGAGGGCCGGAAAGTATATCAGAGATGTGGAGCGTCACCAACATCACTGTGGACTCCTGGAGCCCACTTTGTCTGGAACATTTGGGCACCGTCACAGTCAGGGTGCATTGAGCCTATTCTGCCCAGACGACATTGGCACAGGGGCACCACGAGTGTACGCCGGCACGTGGTCAGCTGGAGTCCTAGGGATGTCCTTTCCCTTTGTCCCTGCAGGAAATGCAGAGGCTCCTGCCGGTGAGCTGTAACACACAAGTCACCGAATGGAGCCTTACTTGTGGTGACCACCGACAAAGGAAACGGGCCCGGCAGCAGATGAGACACAGGGAAGGTTGTCCCCTTGCTGAAATTGAGATCTTCTCTGCCCAAACCTGATCGTTGGTTGAATCCACCAGGTGGTCTGTGTAGACCACAACCACAACCGCTCACTTCTTAGCGATCTTATGCCCTCTTGAACTCGCTCTTCAACTTTAGTCTATGGTAATAGTTCGCTATCAGTCTCGTTGTACTGTTTAGCCTGTAATCGTACTCGTGTTTAGCCTTAGTGCAGGCCACTGACTTTCCCACCACCACCACCCACTCCATCTGGCCAACACACACACATTTCTCAATGGTCCCCCTCCCCCACAATCACATCTGCCATCCTGAAGAAGGGTCTGAAGAAGGGTCTCGTCCCGAAACGTCACCCATTCTTTCTCTCCAGGCTTGCTACCTGTGCCATTGAGTTACTCCAGCATTTTGTGTCTGTCTTTGGAGTAAACCAGCATCTGCAGTTCCTTCCTACACATTCCATCTGTCATTCCACCACCCATATTTGGTTGCATGCTTCTCCTTCCTTTCTTATCTGATACCAGGATCTGCTGCTCTGTTGCCTGTCACCTGCCACCCTGTTATTATCTCCACACTTCCCTTCCCCATCTGACGATATCCACTGATCACTTCCTCCTCACCTAGATACCCCTGCATCTCACCTCTTTGTACTTGCTCTCTCCCCTCTATTCCTTCAGTTCAAATGAAGGGTCCCTCCCTGAAATATCAACCGAAAAGAAAACAAGGTGCTGCAGTAACTCAACAGGTCAGGCAGCATCTCTAGGGAATATGGATAGATGACGATTAGGGTCGAGACCCTTCTTCTGAAGAGTCTGAAGAAGTGTCTCAATCTGAAAACGTCACCTATCCATGTTCTCCAGACCTGCTGAGTTACTCCACCATGTTGTATCCTTTTGTACTTCAGCCAGCATCTGCAGTTCTTTGTTTCTGAAATATCAACATTCCATTTCCCCTCCACAGATGCTGCTTGACTCGTTAAATTCCTCCTGCAGATTGTTTGTTGCTCCAGATTCTAGCATCTTGTGTCTCTGAGGTAATTAACTTGTTTTTCTTAATTTAATTAATGTTAATATGTTCAATTCACTTAAATCAGGGAAATATTTTGAAATAAATTGATTATTTTCTTGGTTTTAAGTAATTTTATTTATTTTAATTATTTAAATCTAAGTAAACTATTATTGGATGTCAACTATTATTGACGTGGAGAGGATGTTGCCACTATTGGGAGGACATAACCTCAGAATTAATGGACATTCCTTTGGGAATGAGATGAGGAGGAATTTCTTCAGTCTTAGGGTGGCGAATGGATTTTTGGCCAACTCAATGGATATTTTTAGTTCAAGTTCACATTTATTGTCAAATCCACCAATTGATACAGTGAAATTTGAATTACCATACAGCCATACGAATAAAAATAACACAATACACAATAGAGTTTAACATAAACATCCACCACAGTGGAATCAACATTAATGGCAGGCAATAAAGTTCAGTCATCTTCCTCTTTGTTAACTCATGGTCGGGGCCTTTGAACCTTCAGCAGTCGCCGCTATGGATGGCCGGATGTACAGGCCCTCTCACCAGGATGATCGAAACTCCGGTGTCGGAATGGATCGTAACAAACTCTGCGGCTTGGAGTTTCAGAATCGGCCGCTTCTTACGAGAGAACATGGCTTCCGAGACCACAGGCCCCGCTGGACGGAGCTCCAACACTGGCGATCCTCGGCAAGGGATCGCCCCACTCCGCGATGTTAAAGTCAGCGCCACGCCCGCAGCTAGAAACTCCACAGACCACAGCTCCACATGTTAAAGTCAGCAAGCCCAACACTCAACAAGCCCAACAAGGACAAGGGAGAGCCAGTGGATGTAGTGTACCTGGGCTTTCAGAAAACATTTGATAAGGTCCCACATAGGAGATTAGTGGCCAAAATGAGGGCACATGGTATTGGGGGTAGAGTGCTGACATGGATAGAAAATTGGTTGGTAGACAGAAAACAAAGAGTAGGGATTAAAGGGTCCCTTTCAGAATGGCAGGCAGTGACTAGTGGGGTACCGCAAGGCTCGGTGTTGGGACCACTGCTATTTACAATATACATCAATGATTTAGATGAAGGGATTCAAAGTAACATTAGCAAATTTGCAGATGACACAAAACTGTGTGGCAGTGTGAACTGTGAGGAGGATGCTATGAGAATGTAGGGTGACTTGGACAGGTTGGGGGAGTGAGCAGATGCATGGCTGGTGCAGTTTAACGTGGATAAATGTGAGGTTATCCACTTTGGTAGCAAAAACAGGAAGGCAGATTACTATCTAAATGGTGTCATGTTGGGAAAAGGTGAAGTACAACGGGATCTGGGGGTTCTTGTTCTTCAGTCAATGAAAGTAAGCATGCAGGTACAGTAGGCAGTGAAGAAAGTGAATGGCATGTTGGTCTTTATAACAAGAGGAGTTGAGTATAGGAGTGAAGAGGTCCTTTTGCAGTTGTATAGGGCCCTAGTGAGACCACACCTGGAGTATTGTGTGCATTTGTGGTCCCCTAATTTGAGGAAGGACATTCTTGCTATTGAGGGAGTGCAGCGTAGGTTTACGAGGTTAATTCATGGGATGGCGGGACTGTCATGTGCTGAGAGAATGGAGTGGCTGGGCTTGTATATTCTGGAGTTTAGAAGGATGAGTGGGATTCTTATTGAAATATATAAGATTATTAAGGGTTTGGACACGCTAGAGCAGGAAACATGTTCCCGGTTTTGGTGTGAGTCCAGAACCAGGGACCACAGTTTAAGAATAAGGGATAAGCCATTTAGAACGGAGATGAGGAAACACGTTTTCTCACTGAGAGTTGTGAGTCTGTGGAATTCTCTGCCTCAGAGGGTGATGGAGGCAGGTTCTCTGGATACTTTCAAGAGAGAGCTAGATAGGGCTCTTAAAGATAACGGAGTCAGGGCATATGGGGAGAAGGCAGGAACAGGGTACTGATTGGGGATGATCAGCCATGACCACAATGAATGGCGGTGCTGGCTCAAAGGGCCGAATGGCCTATTCCTGCACCTATTGTCTATTGTCCATTGAAAGACCGCGCCAATCCAGTTGGTAGGCCGCGGGATGGGGAGACAAATAAATTCTTGATTAGTACGGGTGTCAGGGGTTATGGGGAGAAGGCAGGAGAATGCGGTTAGGAGGGAGGGATAGATCAGCCTTGATTGAATGGTGGAGTAAAGTTTATGGGCCGAATTGTCTAATTCTGCTCCTATGACTTATGACCTTATTATTGAATGTTCATAACGAATAGTAACATTTCCAGCTAGAAGGGCCCTTGACCATGAGCTGACAAGGAGCCTTCAGGGCTGTGCCGTGGATCCGCAGGTAAATCTTCACGATATACTGCCTGAGTCTTCGTCTTGTGAGCTTCTCTTGATTTGACCTTCAGGTCAGAAAATTGTGCAATGTGGGCACCAAACGGGAAGCAAACACCATGGAGGGCCAAGCTGAACAAAACCCAGCACAATGCCTTACCCATGCTTCCCACAATCCTTTAATCTTAAAGATTTTCTTGTGCCAAGACTTGAATTGTGTGCCACTTTGTCAAATATCATTTAATATTGCCAGATAATTGGCATGTTAATTTTAAAAATCTACACAAGATTGCCGGATCTTTCTTTTGCAATGTGGTAAAAGTGGAATCAGTGTTCTGTATTATTTAGTTTCATTTCAAGAAACAGCACGGAAACAGGCCCTTTGTCCCACCCAAGTCCATGCTGACCATCGATCACCCATTCACACTCATTCTGTGTTCCACTCTCTACACAATTGGGGCAATTTTATGGAGTCCAGTTAGCGTTCAAACTCTCATGTCTTTGAGATGTTGGAGGGAACAGAGCACCCTCCAGGGAAGCTCATGTAGTCACAGGGAGGACATGAATCTCCACACAGACAGCACCCGGATCGAACCCGTTCTCTGGTGGCGTGAAGCAGCAGCTTTATCAGCTGTGTCACTGAGCCACCCCTTGATTGTGGAGATAAAAATGGAAACAAATCTGGTAGACGGATCACATAAAAATAATCGAGTAGGATGAAATCCAGAGAGAGCTAGCTAATTGGATACATAATTGCCTTAAAGGTAGGAAGCAGAGGGTGACGGTGACAGATTGTTTTTCAGACTTGAGGCCTGTGACTAGTGGTGTGCCACAAGGGCCTGTCCCACTATGACAACCTTATTTGCAAATTTAGGAGAGTTTGCGCTCGCCACGAGCTCGCAGCATGGTCGTAGGTGGTCACTGGTAAGTCTCCTTCATGGACGAGAGGAGTTCCCGCATAGTGGTTGCTACTCGAGGGTTCAGTTTGGTCGAGGAAAATTTTTAATTAGCTGAAAGATTTTCTGCGAGTTAAAATTGGTTGGCATGGAGAAAATCGATACTTTAGAACTCGTAGTGCAGTGGTAGTGGGGTCGCCATGTTGTTGTAGTTAGTCGCCTTGCCGTAGGTAATCTCCTTTGCTGACCGGATATTTTTTGTTTGTCATCTTTGTCAACAATTTGGAGATGAACGTGCAAGGCATGGTTGGTAAATGCGCAGATTACTCTAAAACAGGAGGAATCGTAGACAGGGAAGAAGGTCGTCAAAAGTACCAATGAAATCTTGATCAGCTAGGTAAGAGGGCCAAGGAATGGCAAATAAAGATTATTTCATATAAGCGTGAGGAGTTGCATTTTGGAAGGTCAAACCAGGGTAGGAATTTCACAGTGAATAGTAAGTCCCTTGCGAATGAGAAGAACCTGGAGTACCCGGTGGCGATAGTGGAGAGGTCATTGCGGCAGTCGATGATGGCTCCAACCGACGGACGAGGACGGACCACGCTGCTGCCGAGGGAAGGAACAGAGGAGGACCTGGCATGTGGGTGGGGGGGGGGGGGGGCAGGAGGGAGGCCAGAGGGGGAGAACTGGATAGACTCGGCTTGTACTCGCTGGAATTTAGGAAATTGAGGGGGGATCATATAGAGGCTTACAAAATTCTTAAGGGGTTGGACAGGCTAGATGCAGGAAGATTGTTCCCGATGTTGGGGAACTCCAGAACAAGGGGTCACAGTTTCATGATAAGGGGGAAGTCTTTTAGGACCGAGATGAGAAGATCTTTTTTCACACAGAGAGTGGTGAGTCTGTGGAATTCTCGTCCACAGAAGGTAGTTGAGGCCAGTTCATTGGCTATATTTAAGAGGGAGCTAGATGTGGCCCTTGTGGCTAAAGGGATCAGGGGGTATGGAGAGAAGGCAGGTACAGGATACTGAGTTGGATGATCAGCCATGATCATATTGAATGGCGAATACTGTATATACTTTGTAACTTTGTCAGCACCCTTATGCGACGACTATTTGCATACCCTGGGTATGCAAGCAAAACATTTCATGTTGAATTGTCTTCTTCTTCTTCTTTCGTGTGGCATGCACAGCCTAAAGTTGTTGAACAACTTGTTCTATTTGATCTTCCATTTGTGCACGTCGAGGTGATTGCATTAGTCGAAACAGTCGTGAAGGTTGCAATCTTCCACCCCGTGAATTGTCTCATGTGACAGTAAAGTATTCAATCATTCGAAAGTACATAGTTATTTTAAAGCATTACAGGTAGACAGGCTGGTGAAAAAGGCATATGGTGCACTGGCCTTCATCAGTCAGGGCATTGAGTAGTAGAGTTGGCAGTTAAGTAACAGCGGTATAAGATGTCAGTGAGACTTCACTTGGAGAATTGTGTACTGTTTTGGTTATCTTAGGCCCCCTTCCGTCACTGGGTGTCTCTATGGTGTTATTCCCTATGTGGAGGACGCCTGTGCGTGACTTTGTTTAACCTGTGGAGACTGGTGCACACACAGCCACCCCACGGTCCTTGACAGATCTGGGTCAGGATCCAGTGGCATGGAGTCCAAGACAACCACAGACCCTTTCCTGCTGCAGCCTTCATCCGCCTTCCCAGCCGTCGTGACGCCCAACTAAGGTCAGCCATCGTCCTCCGCCTGTTCCACCGTTGAGGTCTTGATTGGATTACTCTTTGTCGGAGACCTCCCCCTCGACCTTACTGCCATGGGTGGCCCTACCAGGAGCCTAGCTCCAGACGGCATCGCTCTCAGGATCTCAGGTCCACACAAACTTCTCCACCACGACATGGTGACAATCCATGGATTTGGTTATACTACCTGAGAAAATACATCATTAAGCAGTAAAGTGCAGACATTTATGAGGATATTGCCCGGCCTCTAGGGTCTTATCTATAGGGAGAGAGTAGGCAGGCCACGATTTAATTCCTTGGAGCTTGGTAGACTGATCGGTGATCTTATTGAGGTGTATAAAATGAAAAGGGGCATAGATAAGGTGAATGCAGACTTGTATTCAGGGAAAGGATAACAAAAGCTAGATGGCATTGATTTAAGGATGAGAGGGGAAAGATTTAAAGGGACCTGAGGGGCAACTTCTTCACACAGAGTGTCAAGCACATATGAATGAGCTTCCAGAAAAAATGGTTGGGCAAGGACAGTAGCAACATTTGGACAGGTACACCAATAGGAAAGATTTAGAGTGATATGGATCAAACGCAGGCAAATGGGACTGGCTTAGATGGGCATATTGTTTGGCATAGACTGTTCGGGTTGAAGGGCCTGTTTTCATGAAGTGTTATTCTATGACTCTAAAATACTTAGATGTTTTTTATTTACAATAGTTCGTAGGCATTTTAAGTCAAATTGGAACATATCGTCATGTCCCTTTTGATTTAATTGATGAAGAGGACATTTATACTATGAGAGTTGTGAGGATTTTGTTTTTCTGAGTTTTGGTGAAGCCAACTTTGCAAAGGGTGCAAAAATAATACAAAGAGTAACTCAGCTGGTCAGGTAGCATCTCCTGGGAACGTGGATAATGGTACTTCATTGTCACATGTACCTGGATACAGTGACATTCTTGTTTTGCAAACAATTCAGTAAAATCCTACTGTACAGAAGCACAATCATACAAGATCGTAAGAATAGTAGATTGCACTGAGGCAGTACACAAGGGTTGCCACACGTTTCTAAGTTCTTGAGGGATACATGATTGGCAATCTTCTGGGTCAGGAGCCATCTTCATGCTAATTGTAGTAAGGAAGAGAAAGCTGGATTAGTGATAGGCTTGGGACAGAGCCTGGAAAGTGACAGGTAAGGGGGGTGAAGTGGCAGATGGGTATTCAATGGCCAGAGATTAAAAGAAGGCAGAAGACTGTAAGAGGCATACATTCTTTTTTAGAGATGCAGCCCGAACACAGTCTCTTCAGCCCGCCGCGTGTGCACCGACCAGCGATTCCAAAACATTAACACTATCCAACACACACTAGGGACTTTCAAATTTCACTTATACCAAACCAATTAACCTACAAACCTGCACGTCTTTGGAGTGTGGGAAGAAACCGAAGATCTCGGAGGAAACCCACGCAGGTCCTGGGGCGAACGTACAAACTCTGTACAGACAAGCACCCATAGTCCGAATTGAATTCGGGTCTCCCGAGCTGTGAGGCAGCAACTCTGCCGCTATGCCACCGTGGTCAGAGGTCAGGGCCAGATGAAGGGATGTAGGTGGAAGGAAACGTGAGGAAGGGAAAAGGGGGAAAGGAGGGGGGGAGGGGTGAGGGGGGTGGACAGTGGGCGAAATGGGAGCACATCCAAGTGGGGCACAGGAAAGAGAGGGGTTGTGACCGGCAATGTTGTAAAAACAGGCCAACAAAAGGAAATGCATGTTCTCAATTAATCCTGAATTGTTGCTACACCTTGACAATGTATCATCTGAAATTAGGCTATGAGTTCTAGATTCAATGAGCTCATTCAAGTGTTCTCCCGAGTTTAAAAAAAAATCAAACTCGTGGTAAGCACGTAGAATGAACGTAGCGGGTACGTCGGAGCTCGAGGATGCCTCTTAACGGCTCGTAACGCTAACGGCAGGTACTCGGGAAGACTCGCTAACGGCAGGTAAGCTCGGGAAGACTTGTGAAGATTTTTCAACATGTTGAAAAATGTCCACGAGAGCCCCAAGTACCGACGAGTGGCCATTACCGTAAATCTCTGAGTTTGAATCTGGGCAAACTCGGGTAGAACTCTTGAATGAACCCGTACAGTGGGACTGGGCTACAGTGAGAGGGAAATTCAGGTAAATTGTTAGATGCACTTTATTGAGTCACAAGTAATTGTCAGTGGAAAAGGTGCTTTGTTTGGCCTAAACTTCTTATGACTAAAACTTTAACAAATTAGTTAGAACTCAAAAGGCTTAACATATGCATTTATTTTTTGATCTTGTGATTATTTTCTTCTCTCTCACAATTGCCAGGCAGAGTTTAGTCCTTTTTGCTTTTTTCAGTTATTTCTAGCTTTTCTAACAAGTAGTTTGACTGTTGGAAATTTCAAATGTCACTGAATATTAAACAGAAGTGTTTATTTAATTTAAATTCTGCGCAGATCCCAGCTTGTAAAAACAAGATTAATTACAACATTTAAATTAAATGAAGGCAACATATTAGGTCATTGTTCCAGCCAAACCGTCTCTGCTTAGCCCACGTTTTGTTTAGACAGATTAGATGACAAAGAGGCTGCTTTGTTTCTAAGGGATTTAGTTGTGACATTTAGCTGTCCACAATCTGGCACAGCTTTCATTAAACCCCAATTACTTGAATCATTTAAGCCGAATTCAGAAAGGCCAAATGTGAATTAAAAACACAAAAATAATTGCAGATGCTGGAAATCCGAAATAAATGCAGAAAACACCCAGCAGGTCAGGCAGCATCTGTGGAAAGAGAAGTTCCTAATGTTTAGGAAAATGTTAACCTTTACACAGATGCTGACTGACTTGCTGAATGTTTCCAGCACTTTCTGGTTTTATCTCAGAATAAAAAAGTATGATTGTCAGTCCCCTTGTGGGACATCCCAGGAGCTATTGGCAACTTCTTGCAGTCATGGACGTAGCCCAGACCGTCCCACAAACCAGGCGCCCTTCCATTGGCTTCATCTACACTTCATGCTGCCTCGGCAAGGCATCCAACATCATCAAGGCCAGTTTCAACGCAGTCACTCCCTCTGCTCCCGTCTCCCATCGGGCAGGAGGTGTAGGCTTGAAAACGCAAACCTCCAGATTCAGGGACAGCTTCTTCCTATCCGTCATCGAGCAATGGAACTGCCTATCATCAGCTAGAGTGCAGTCCCGACCTCCCATCTACCTCAATGGAGACCTTTGAAGGGACTTTACTGGCTTAATCTTGCACTAGACATTATTCATGCCATTCCCATTATCATGTATCTGTACACTTTTGGTGGCTCAACTGTAATCAAGTATTGTCTTTCCCCTAACTGGTTATCACACAACAAAAACTTTTAACTGAACCTTGGTACATATGACAATAAACTAAACTTTATCAGACTTCAATGTTTTATCTTTAAACTAAATGTTGTACACTTTATCCTTCATCTGCACTTTTGACGGCTTGTATAGTATTTTCCGTGATTGGATATCGCACATAGGAGTTTGTACATTCTTCCCGTGACCTGCATGGGTTTTCTCCGAGCTCTTCGGTTTCCTCTCACACTACAAAGACATACAGGTATGTAGGCTAATTAGCTTGCTATGAATGTATAATTGTCCCTAGTGCGTGTAGGTTGGTGTTAATGTGCGGGGATCGCTGGTCGATGCTGACTCGGTAGGCCGAAGGGCCTGTTTCCACGCTGTATCTCTAAACTAAACTAAACTAACAAAAGGTTTTCACTGCACCTCGGTTCATGTGACAATCATAAATTAAACAAAGCTAACGTGATAATTCGGAATCGCTTCTATTAGGTGGAGTGACTCGGCACTTGGCCTTATGGTATTGGCAACTAGTGGTGAGCCCAAAGTAATTGTGTCAGGACTGCTTAGAGCATCAGCTATTACAAACAAATCTGGCAAGTTAGATTTTCTGCCGCAGCAGATCTCTGTGTGAATGGTAGCAGTACGAGGGCTAAAATAAATCCTGTATAAATGTAAGCTATAGACTAACATTTATATATGGTCAATTAATATTGAAAATGAATCTTAAGAAATGGACCCTGTAATTATAGTTTGAAAGTGATCGGGGTACATGCCTTATATCTTCAAAACCAATCAAAATCAAATTGCTGTTTGTATTCACCTAGGCAGCTGATCAGCATTTTGAATCGTCTAATTACATGAAAGCCCCGGATTTTATTAAAGGCTTCTATTGTGTTTATCTGTGTCCCAAAGGTAAATCTAATAAAGTCCTAGAAATATTTTTTAAACATCTTGCATATCCTTTAGCTGAGAATATGCAAATACTACTTCAAAGCAGATTCTGTAGTGCATCTCCAGGTGTATAAAACAACACAATTTAGGCAGATATGCCTTTGAATTTGGTAACATGGAAGTTGACTGTACACATTTTCCCATTTGGAAACATAAAAGGGTTGGCTTGACAAATGCAGTTGTCGATGATGTATGGGTTTAGCCTGGTTGCTTTGTTGCTAATTGTTTGGGGAAAAGCACATCGTGTCTCTCTCTGCTTTGCAAATGAGGAGTCAGGAGTATAAATGAAGGTCTGTGTAATCCGGCAACTATAGATTTTTTTGCATTTCCTCCGGGTAAATCTAGATTCATGCCAAAATCAACTAAGGCTTACTGAAAACAATAAATGTGACTGCCGTGTATTGCCTGTACTAAAAATTGTGTTTGACAAATATAAATAAAATGTTGGCTACAAATCTATAAAGGCATAGAGGCAAATATCCATTGGAGAATTTCAACTACGTAGCTTAGCTGAACACATACAGACACAAATACGTCAGCATTTCTGCCTCAAATGCGTGTGTTCCACTGAAAGGGTTTAATAAATGGAGCACCCATCAATGTGCATTAAGCAAATGCATTGCCGCATATTTTCTCTTGGATCTTCTGTTTTCCCTCTTCTCTTACTTCTGCTCATTAGAACCTTCCTATTCTCCTGGAAATGTTCGAGCTTCCGAAGCAAAATATATTTCAGATTTTATTTTTAGAAACGCGGAATAATTCCAATTGTGAAGTGAATGCACTTGAGCTAAAAGTACAGCAGGTTAATCATACCAACATCAAGTAATGATTTATCTCCCATTCCTCAAAAGGGCAAATCTTGTAACCAAATAATAATGAACTGTGGTGATGCAAACTGCAGGGTTGTTATCATCGTTATAATTGGCACCCTGAATAGACCAATGTATATACAGAGCATCAATAATACATTGCTGTTGCATTTAAGTCTAAATAGCTCTAACATCTCGTTAAGTAACTATTGATTTTACATTTTTTTTAAAACTGCAAACTTGGATTGTTTTCTTGGGAACATCAAAGTTGGAAGGGAGACCTGATAGACTTATATAAAGTCATGAAAGACATCGAGATGGTAGACAGGCCGAACCTTTTTCCCCAGGGTGGAAATGTCAAAGATTAGAGGCCATAGCTTTACGGTGAGAGAGGCAGAGTTTAATGAAGATGTGTGGGGCAAGTCTTTTTTACACACAGAATGGTGGGTGCCTAGAACCTGGTGGTGGAGGTAGAGGTTGAGAGTTGCGAATATGTGGAATTCTGCCACAGAAGACAGTGGAGGCCAATTCACTGGATGTTTTCAAGAGAGAGTTGGATATAGCCGCCACTCCTTTTTTTGGAGTGGCGGCGCTGCTTGTCAGCTGCGGCTCACCTGCAGTCCGTCTGTCTTTTATTTTATTTTTGTCCTCGTCCCTGTTTTTGGTGTTTATTTTTGGTTTGTTGGGTTGTGTATGTGTGTGGGGGTGGGGAGGGTGGGAGAAACGGGGTTTTAGTCTCTCCCTTCGGGGGGATGCGACTTTTCCTGTCGTGTCCCCCGACACCGTCTCCGTCTGTGCTGAGGCCCTGGTGACGGCCTTCCAGCTTCCAGCGGCGGCGGCACGGCCTTCAGAGCTTCAGCGGCGACCTGGCTTCCGGCGGCGACCTGGTTTTTGGGAGCTGCGGTGCTCCAGCGGCGGCCTGGGTTTCGTGAGCTGCGGTGCTCCAGCGGCGGCCTGGCTCCCTCTGAGCTGCGGTGCTCCAGCGGCGGCCTGGCTCCCTCTGAGCTGCGGTGCTCCAGCGGCGGCCTGGCTCCCTCTGAGCTGCGGTGTTCCAGCGGCGGCCTGGCTCCCTCTGAGCTGCGGTGCTCCAGCGGCGGCCTGGCTCCCTCTGAGCTGCGGTGCTCCAGCGGCGGCCTGGGTTTCGGGAGCTGCGGTGCTCCAGCGGTGGCCTGGCTCCCTCTGAGCTGCGGTGCTCCAGCGGTGGCCTGGCTTTCGGGAGCTGCGGTGCTCCAGCGACGTTCCGGCGGCGGGCCCTGTGGCGGTGTTCCGGCGTTCCGGCGTCAGCGGTGGCGGCGGCCTGGATCCCCTCAGCATAGAGGGAGAATAAGGAGGGGAGAAAGACAGAGACCCTAAGACTTTTGCCTTCCACCACAGTGAGGATGTGTTTGGTGAACTCACTGTGGTGGATGTTAATTTTGTGTTTATTGTATGGTATTGTTATTTTTATATATGTATGACTGCAGGCACGAAATTTCGTTCAGACCGAAAGGTCTGAATGACAATAAAGGCATTCAATTCAATTCAATTCATTTAGCTCTTAGGGCAGACGGAATCAAGGGATTTGGGGTGATAGCAGGAACGGGGTACTGATCTTGGATTTTCAGCCATGATCATATTGAATGGCGGTGCTGGCTCGAAGGGCCGAATGGCCTACTCCTGCACCTATTTTCTATGTTTCTACATACCATAGGGAAAATTAAGAGACTTTTAGATAGGCACATGGATAGGCAGGACGTGAAGGGATATGGATAATGTGCAAGCAGAGGAAATTAATTTAATTTGGCATGATATTATACATGGACCTAGTGGGCCCTGGACCTGTTCCTGTGATGCACTGTTTGTGTTCCATGGGTCAAAATCTACAAAATATGTGCACTTCTTTTCAATTTGTTTTCATTTTGTAGCAGGAGGTGTGGATGGAGCTGTGCAATAGGACCTGTTAGCAATCAGTCAAATTTCCATGGGTGCTCTCCATTATTCATTGGTAAAAATAAATGACCATGTTAACTGTTTCACTGCATTTCCCCCCCATCTCCTGCTGAAAGTAAACTGTTAAAATTAAATAAACCTCTTAAAGCACACACGGAAGCAAAATTATCTGAACGCCTCACTCTCCCTGTGACCTGTGTGGGATTTCTTCGAGAGCTTTGGTTTCCTCCCACACTCCAAAGACGTACAGGTTTGTAGGTTAATTGGCTTGGTATAAGTGTAAATTGTCCCTCATGTGTGTAGGATAGTGTTAATGTGCAGGGATCGCTGGTCGGAGCAGACTCGGTGGGCCGAAGGGCCTGTTACTCTAAACTATACAAAAGTAAACATGTGTGAATATTAATAGGCCTTCTAACCAAGTAAATTAACTATCAATGCTGTCAGAAGGATCTTTTTCAGCTCTTAATCCACAACAGAGGGAGCATTAATCTGCACCAATCCATGATGTTTATATCCTGCAAGTGATGCCCACCCAATGCTTCAAACATGGAAAGGGTTTCATTATCTATTAAGGACATAAAGTTATAGAGTCTTGCAGAGTGGAAATAGGCGCATCGGCACAACTTGCCCACACCGGCCAACATTTTCCATCTACACTAGTCCTGCATTTGGCCCATATTCCTCTGTCGATTTATCATCCACTTTAATCTGTAATTTTCACACCTTACCCTTCTTTATCTCCCCCTCCCCTGACGCTCAGTCTGAAGAATAGGTTCGAACCAAAACATCACCCATTCCTTCACTCCAGAAAATGCTGCCTGTCCCGCTGAGTGACTCCGGCATTTTGTGTCTATCTTCCCTCTAAACCTGTTGTATCCATGTATCTGTCTAAATGTTTCTGGAAAGTTGCGATAGTACCTGCTTCAACTATCTCCCCCGGCAGCTCGTTCCATACACTCACCACCCTTTGTGTGAAAAGTTTCTCCTCAGATTCCTATTAAATCATTTCCCCCTCACCTTAAATCTATGTCCTCTGGTACTTGAATCCCCTATCTGGGCAACAAACTCTGTGCGTCTACTCGATCTACTCCTCTCATCTCCTCATATTATCAAGTATAAAATATTTGTAAAAACAAATTTATTTGTCTATCTTCAAATCTCTTAGGACAAAGACAGATCATTTTGCAGCTGTGAACTATTTAGCTCCTTCAATACTTTTGTAACTCCCAGTTCATCAGTTTTAAATGGAGACTCAAGAGACTGCAGATGCTGGGGTCTGGGGAAAAAACAAAATGCTTGTGGGACTCAAGCAGCAACTGTGCAGACAGACAGGCAGTGAATGTTTCAGATTAAGATCATGCATTGGGACCAAGTTCCTCCTGCAGATCCAGAATAGATCTGGATCTATTCTATCTCAACCTGTTTGCCTGCCTTGTTTGACCTTAACGGAGAGATGTCAGTTGTAGGATCGTTGGAAGCCCTGTTCCTGATTTTTATGTTCATATGAATGAATGAATGAATGAATGAATGATTAAATACATTTTATTAGCCAAGTATGTATACATACAAGGAATTTTTTCTTGGTGCTTTGCTCGCAATGAACAGCGAACGGGAACAAGGCAGTGGTCTACTGAGGCTTATTTCTCCTTGAAAGCCGTAACAGCTCATGTCTAGTTCATAGTTCATACGTTCTAGGAGCAGAACTAGATCATTCGAACCATCACGTTTACACCGCCATTCAATCTGATGACAACAATCATAACCTCTGACCAAAATCTTTGAGCTGTTTTTAAATGGCTTTAATTGTCAGATATACTTTTAGACTACTCAGGTATGTGTTAATAATTTTAACGTGAAATCTATTGAAAACAGTTATTTTATAATAAAAAATCTAACATTTATTTAGATCATAAAATACCAACATAAATAAAGATAGAAAAGTAAAGTGAAATTACTCAAAAGATCGTTGTTTGATCGACTAAAATTCCTTGGATTCTGGCCACAGGAATGGAAAATTGCTAATCCAAAACAAAAGGCAAGAAAGAAGCTAGGTAAAAAGCAGCAATCTATAGACCGAGCAGTCTAACATCAATCATTGGGAAATGTTGATATCTGCTATTGAAGAGGTAATAGCAAGGCATTCGAAATGCCACATAGCAATCAAGCAGACTTAATGTTGTTTTATGAATGGAAATAAATGTTAACACGTTTGCTAATGTTCTTTAGAGTACCTGTACATCACAAATGTGGTGGATAGAAAGGGGAACCAATGGATGTGGTACGTGTCCAGAAGGTTTCCAAAAGCCGTTTAGCACATAGAACGATAACGCTGCTTTGGATGGTTGGGGAACAAAGGGGGCCCGGCGTGGGGGCACTCTAGTTTAGAATCCTCTGCCCAGAGGATGTCCGTGTTCATTTGTTTGTTTTGTTCATTTGAAGGAGCTGTCCACACGCAGCCAGCCAACCGTCGATGGTCTTCTTCTTTTGGTTTTCACTTTTAAGTTCAAGTTTTTGTGAACCTTGTGTGTTGTGACTGTCAGCAGACCAATTTCCCTCCGGGGATTAATAAAGTTTTATCGTATTGTATTGTATCGTAATATATTGCCATGGGAGCGGGATTCAATAATTAACAGAAGAAATAGGAGAAATGTCAGGATACTGGGGGAGAAATAGGTCAATTTTGGATGGGCAATCAGCAACAAGTGACTCTCTCGAACAAGCGACTCTCTCGAACTTCTACAGGTGCACAGTAGAGAGCATACTGACTGGTTGCATCGCGGCTTGGTTCGGTAACTTGAACGTCCAGGAGCGAAAAAGATTGAAGAAAGTTGTGAACACTGCCCAGTCCATCATCGGCTCTGACCTCCCCACCATCGAAGAGATCTATCGCAGTCGCTGCCTCAAAAAGGCTGCCAACATCATCAAAGACCCACACATCCTGGCCACACACTCATCTCTCCGTTGCCATCGGGAAGAAGGTACAGGAGCTTGAAATCTGGAATGTCCAGGTTCAGGAACAGCTACTTCCCCAGGCTATTAAACTCGCCATCAAACAAACTCTGAACAATAACAGCCTATTGCACTTTATCTGTTTAATTATTGGGTATATATATATATGGTCTATGGTATATAGACACACACAACTTTTATCTCCTGTTCCGTATTATGTTTACATATTCTGTTGTGCTGCAGCAAGCAAGAATTTCATTGTCCTATCTGGGACACATGACAATAAAACTCTCTTGACTTGACTCTTGACTCTTGAGATCAGTGTCAAAGCCTTAACTATATTAATCAAGATTAATACCTTGCATAAAGTTACCAAATATTCAGTGGCCAGATTTTCTGTTGATGCAAAGATAGGTGGCTTAACAAGTTTTGTGGAGGATTGAAACAATCCCGCAAATGGATAGAATGTAGAACAGTACAGCACAAGCTGAAGAAAGGTCCTGACTTGAAACGTCACCCATCTATTTTCTCAGAGATGCTGCCTGATCCGTTGAGTTACTCCAGCAATTTGCGTCTAACTTTGGTATAAACCAGCATCTGCAGAACCTTTATATTATCAAATGCCAGGGATTTGGAGTACCTGAACTTCTGCTCTGTTGCAGTACCCACCACTCCTTCAATGTATTCTGTACATCGTTGCCAGATTATCTGAACTCCTTCACAGCTACTGGACCCCGCTTTTAAACCTATGTGTTGATGTGCTGGGTAGAGTTGATGCCCTACCATCTGGTCCCTCGTGTATGGTCAGAGTCATCTGCCATATCAACATTATTAACCCTGTAGATAAAACTAATTGCAACCAACCTTTTGAGTTATTTCACTTTACTTTTCCATCTTTAGCTATGAATTGGTATTTTGTAACCTTAAGAATTATTTTTGTTATAAAATAATCATTTTCAATTGTTTTCACTTGCTAAAATGATTAATGTCTAGATGATTAGACATAGTATCTCTAACCATTAAATGCATTTTAAAACAGCTCAAAACCTTTGTCTGTGCCATTTTTTATGTCAAGATAAACACATTTCATTTGCCCAAGATCCACACTCCTCTATTCCTTGCTTATCCATAAGCTTATCTAAAAGTATTTTGAGCACCACTATCTTATTGCCTCCACCACCACTCCTCGTAGCACGTAATTTACTGATTAGTGAAAGGCCTGGATAGAATGGATATGGAGAGGATGTTTCCACTAGTGGGAGAATGTTGGACCAGAGGGCACAGAATACAAGGATGTACCTTTAGAAAGGAGATGAGGAGGCTCTTCAGACAGGGTGTGGTGAATCTGTGGAATTCATTGCCACAGATGGCTGTGGAGGCCAAGTCATTGGGTATTTTTAAAACGGAGATTGCCACGATAAGGTTTGTAAGGGTGGCAAAGGTTATAGGGAGAAGGCAGGAGAATGGGGTTGAGAGGGAAAGGTAGAAATGCCATGATTGAATGGCGGAGTAGACTCAATGCGCCGATTGGCCTAATTCTGCTCCTATGACATGAACTTAAGTTCTTGACATCCACCAAACTCTTGTAAAATCTTGCCTCGCACATGTTTAAACTTTGCTCCTCTCGCCTTAATTTCTATGATATTCCCCTCTATTCTATGATATTTCCACCGTGGGGTTAGAGGTTCTGACTCTCTACCCTATTGATGCCTCGTGTTGTTTAAATGAGCGTGAGAGGAGACGTGATAGAAATGTGGGTGAGAGGAGACCTCACTTCTATCAGGTCTCCTCTCACCCTCCGGAGCATTCCAGAGAAAACGATCCAAGTTTGTTCTCACTACATTGACCCTGAAGACCCCACTGGATTGCACCTTTTTCAGAGGCTGCTCCACATTGTGGGAGGTGTCTACAGACTAAAGCACGAGCTTCACATTAAAAAAAGTGAAAGACTGGGCAGGTAGGCGGCTTCTGTGGTTGGCAAGTCCAAGCAACAGGCCTGTCTAGCATGATCTGGCTCAATAAAAAGCTAGACTGAAAGCAAATACAATCATTAAAATAACAAGGAAAATAAGTAATTGCATTCTTGTACTGTGAAAGGTTACTTGTGAAATATTTTGCCATGTGGTCTAAATACAGAAATGGCCAAATGGATCAATTTAATATAAATATTTATATGGCACCGCCCACACATTCAAACTTAGCAAGTATTGTGGTTCATCCTGATATGGCCTCTCTTCACTTACTTTTTTCTGTCTGCAATCGGACAAATTATTATTTTCATGCAACTGCAGTAAAAAAAAATCATTTGCCAGGTATGAAAGATAAAGCCACTTTATCAGTTCACAAAATTATTCGAAGGCCCTTGGAAAGCAACTAAGAAGAACAAGACATGTACAATTGTCACACGACTGGAAAATGCACAAGGCCAAAAATGTGTCATTATGTTTTGAAGCACACAGGGAAAGTTCAAGTTCAAGTGAGTTAATGTGAGTTTATTGTCATGTGTCCCTGATAGGACAATGAAATTCTTGCTTTGCTTGAGCACACAGAACTTCGAAGGTATTTACTATAAAACAGATCAGTGTGTCCATATACCATATATAAATATACACACACATGAATAAATAAACGAATAACGTGCAAATAACAGATATGGGTTATTAGTTATCAGAGTTTTGTCCGAACCAGGTTTAATAGCCTGATGGCTGTGGGGAAATAGCTATTCCTGAACCTGGTCGTTGCAGTCTTCAGGCTCCTGTACCTTCTACCTTTACAGCACGAAATTGGATGCAGATCAAACCATGATCAAGATTTACACACATCAGTTTAAATGGGGCCTTGAATTTCTAGTTATTTCCTCTTCATGTATCTCTGCATTAAAACCAGCTTTGGGTTGTACAGTGTTGACATTTCTATTTGATACAAGTGGTACGGGCCTGATATTACACTCATTTGCCTGGTACAATAAGGGTGATTGGACATTATAATTCCCACATTTTAACTCGAAAATAACACCAGGTAACATTTACAACAGGTATGTGATCCAAATCAGCCCAATCCCACTATAAGGGTAGGTTACAAGTGAGTCTGTTATTGTAACCATAAGCAAAACCTTTACTTTGTTGGAATGTAGCCACCTTTTTTTCCAAACAATATGGAATTCTGATGATGTTTGCAAAAGATCCAGGTGAAGGTGATTTTCCTTTTTGGGTAGATGGAAGCAGAGAGCTTACATAAATCAGACAAATCAGACCAGAATATTAAATACTTTACATGGTTTTCTACCTGGAAAACATGAAAAAGTGGTTACAGCATCGTGACAATATTATCTCCTGACATTTCTGCATGATTTATGGTCTGGGAGAGAACATCGCTGGGAAGGCTGACAATAATTTCCCCTCTACTTGCCCTGCAAGATAACTGCTTCCGACACCACCACAATATAGTATTTCCTTTCCAAAAATTAGCATTATTCAGAATAGAAAATGTATACAAAGCAAATTCTGTGGAAAAACGATGCATATATTCTCAGTATTCATCAATAGTTTATTCAGTACTATCATGCTCAGTAGTATTCATACCTATCTTGAACCATACACCTTAGCCACCCAAGTGGCCACGTGGGATGATTTCCCTTGTTTATGGGGTTTACTTTGGAGATACAGCACAAAAAAAAGCCCGTCGGCCCACTGAGTCTGTGCCAACCAGCGATTCCCGCACACTAACACTATCCTACACACACTAGGGACAATTTGTAATTATACGAAGCCAATTAACCTGTACGTCTATGGAGTGTGTGAGGAAACGGCGATCCCGAAGAAAACCCGTGCAGGTCACAGGGAGAACATACAAATTCCATACAGAAAAGCACCCGTAGTCAGGATCGAACCGGGGTCCCTGGCGCTTTAAAGCAGCAACTCTACCATTGCGCCACTGTGCCACCCTTGTGTTCCCACCGGACTCTGTTCCTCAATGCTGAAAGAGCCTTGGCGTTGGTTGCACTAAGCCTTTGTGAGCCCCTCAGCACGTACTAGCCTATGGGCTAGTCAGCAACATTCCCTGATGAATAACCACTGTGCAGGGAGATCAACAAGTTTTGAGCAAACCAAAGAGCATCCTTCAGTTGATGGTCTTCCAGTAGCACTTGATGACTGTCTCAGAATGTATCCCTGTGAAAAACCCATACACCAGAGAGTCCTATGTTGGGGTGAACCATGGCAAGGACCCTTGCATCATACTCCAGATCCACTTTGCAAATACACACTGCAAAGAGGTGGGCAACCGTCCCCTCTCCATAGTAGCTGTCCTGAGCGCAGCATGCATTGGTAATAAGATTCCGACGATGCAGGAAGGATCTGACTGGGAGGGCCCCTGTTACCGTCAGCCAAGTCAGGTCTTGGTGCTTGTTGGGGAGCTCAGGAGACAAGGCAATTTGCCAGGCAAACTGGGCAGTGTACTCAGGGAACCACGCTACAGGATTCATTGAGTCCTTGTCTTGCAGTGCCTGCAGGATGTTCCATGCTGGCCACTGCCCGGCGGACTTGTGGTCAAAAGTGTTGCTCTGGAAGAACTTTTCCACACAGGACAGGTGGTGCAGCAATGTCTAGCTGACAGGCACATAACACGGCGTCGGTGCCAGTCCCATCCTTCACAACACCGGGGAACCTCGGTTGAATATTAATTTGAACCTCAGCAGATAATAGGCCCTGTCCCACTTTCCCGAGTTACTCACGAACTCTCCCGTGTTTTCCCCTTGATTCGAACTCGGGGAATGTTGGGGAATGACGGTAGCGAGTCCGTAGGAGGCCGTAGGAGTCTATAGATGTTTCGTAGCGGCTCGTAATGCCAGCCGTAGGAACTCGGGGCATCAGGTAAGTCGGGACGTTTTAACAACATGTTGAAAAATGTCCATGAGTTAATAAAATAGCCCTGAGTACCTACGATTTTGTACTGATTTTGGAGGATCAGCCATGATCATATTGAATGGCTCAAATGACTGAATGGCGAACTCCTGCACCTATTTTCTATGTACTATGTAATGACACCTGGTGCCCACATGCTTTGACGCTATGCAAAACATGATACAGCCAAACTCGATGGTGGCCATCAGGATGAGGACAATGTTCGGCGCACGTTTATGCTCTTTGTGTGCCACCTTTTGCATCGTAACCTGTTGGACCTACTCTATCGTTGATCCCTAGATGAACTGCAAGATGGCACAGGCGATCGCCAAGGCAAAAGAACAGGGGAGTGATCACACCTGCACCAAATACAGCAGACCCAACAGTTGGAGTACTTTGATACAAGTTAACAGACATTAAATGGCAGGCAAAGATCTACCGCTGATGCAACCGGAATCACACGCAAGTAAGACCAGGTAAAGACACCATGTCTCCTTCCCTATGACCCATTAATTAACCAACAGTAATCCGATTAATTACTTTTACTCATATCAACTTTAAAATCAAATTAAAATTCATACTCTCAAATTCTCAACACTGTATTCACTAGATATAATTCCAGACTTCCAAATTCATACTTCAGTAGCCTACCCATGTCCTCCAGAGATGCTGCCTGTCCCGCTGAGTTACTCCAGCATTTTATGCCTGTCTTTAAGATAAATACCACAGCAGAAGCCATGCATTACTTGTAATTTGTAACGTCATTGTGCTTTATCTAAAACTAAATGTTTTATGGTTCCAAGCATTATAAACAATCATGCTAAATAATGTTTAACAACACTTATATATGTTAAGCAATGAAACAGGGCACAGTCTTGTTATTGCAATGATATTCCATGTGAGCGGAGTTAAAATCAGTGCAGATAAGACCACGTTATCAGAGGCTATTATCAATTAAACATTGGAGTTTCACAATGCTGAAACTGACCCACTTTCCTTATATGCACACTAGAGATCAAAATAAAACATGTAGTGCCAGTACTCAAGAATTTAGAAATGCAAAATGGTAAGGATATGGGAAATAACAAATTACCAAATTAAGTATTCATGTAATGCATAAGCTAATTACCATTCCCTACGAATTACCGGAATTAGGTACCATACTTTGATCAAACCTTTCAACTTTGTGGTGAATCCCATTAAACATAACTCAAAGTGCAAATGATTCCAAATTCATCTTGAAACTGTTGAACCCATCCTGGGAAAGTTGTAATAATTCATGAAACTGGTTAAGAATATTCTCTTCTGGAATAGTGCATTGTGAAAGTAGAATCTTTTTAGCCTAGAATTCTGTTGACAACCTGGCCCCCATGTGATGAGTCAACGAGCATTTTGTTTGTTAATTCAGTCTTGGAAATTCAATAATAAATGAGGCCCAAAGCATCGTCAGCTGCTGACCAGGCACTGCATGAAGCTTTGCTAAGTGGGCCCTCCATTGAAACTAGATTGAATGGAACACAAAATCATAGCATAACGTGATACAATATTTAAGCTTTTGATTAATAGTTGAATCAGGTTGTTGTGGATAACTTGAAAATATAATACCATACCTTTAAATAAGAAGGTGCAATAATTAAGTCTGCTGGCTTTAAATTCTGAAGAAAGCAACTGTTTAATAAGAAAAATGTATTGTCCTTTGTGATACAGTGTAACACAGTTCAGTGCACAGTCACAGAACGTTTTAATCTCAAACAGCTGACAAAAAAAATGAAATATTTATGTATTCAGGGCAAAGCAAATGGAAGAGAGAGAGAGAGAGAGAGAGAGAGAGAGAGAGAGAGAGGGAGGGAGGGAGGGAGAATGAGAGAGGGGGAATGAGAGAGGGATAATGAGAGAGGGACAATGAGAGAGAAAGAGAGAGTCCCCATCCTCCACCAAGACTCATAATTGTCCTTTCACTTACTTGATATTCCAGGAGATAATACAAATGTATTTATTATTGCTGGTACTTTGAATCTGCTCCTATCATTCAAGAATGAGAATAATCTTATTTTCAGTTTTCTACTAAAGCATGTTTATTTATGGAACAGGTCATGTAACAGTTAACAAAGAATATGCTGCTCATTATTTAAACCATGCTTTTTTTTTCCTTCCAATTATAATAGTGGGCAACTAAGGTTCATCAGAATGCATTTTGCAGATAGAAGCATTACATTTATGGAAATAAATATTCTTAGCATCAAGGAATTTGTTGAGAAAGATGAAAACTATATTGAAAGATACAAAGCTATATTGAATAAAGCAGAGGGGGGACCATATTTTACACAATAGCTACAGAAAATGTCAATGTGTGAATGGGAGAAATTCACACATTCAATAAAGGATTAGCTTATGGGTTTAAGGCATTATGAAGAACCCAAGTGCTTGCATCCAGCCATATTATACCTGGCCTGAAGAAAATGTATCTCCCCTTTGAGAAAACAAGACTTGATCTTGTCACTCGAGTGTTACTGCTCTATTTTGTTTGCTGTGAGCTTTACTTATGTCAAAATGAGATAAGTATTGTCATCACTACGGTTGATAAAATTTTCCTGCACACGGAACAGTTTGTTCCATCTGGCTCTGCCAGTCATCAGAAGGAACTATACAGTTAAATGTGAGGGAACAAAGTGGTTTGTGATTCCATTTCAGCAGGCAATTAAGAGTCAACTACATTGGTAAGGGGATGGAGTCACAAATCAATATACTTCTTTCCCCAAAGACCATTGGGAAACCGATTGTTTTTTTAATGACAATCCAACAGCTTTATCGTCCTTTCCAGCATTAATTTTTAACAGAACTCCAGTTTTCTGCTATGATGGTAGAATTTAGATTCACGCCGTTTGGATTATTTCCCAGGCAGATGTATTACCAGACAATCCTTTTCAAAGGCTGATCATTATTTTTGGCTGCACGTTTTATTTCTGTACAAGCCCTCCAATAAACAAACAAACAAACATCTCGGATCTTTTGATTTTAAAGTTCTGCCATTTACTTGGTACATTGCATATCAGTAGAAACATGGAACTGCAAATTGCTCATTTACCAAGGAAAGACACAAAATGCTGGAATAACTCAGCAGGTCAGACAGCATCCCCGGAGAACGTGGATAGTGACGTACCAGTTCAGGACCCTTCTTCAGACTCAAAAAATCAGATTCACAGATCACAATTTAAGGAATTCCCTGCCACAGAGGGCAGTGGAGGCCAAATCACTGGATGGATTTAAGAGAGAGTTGGATAGAGCTCTAGGGGCTCGTGGAGTGAAGGGATATGGGGAGAAGGCAGGCACGGGTTATTGATAGCGGACGATCAGCCATTATCACTATGAATCGCGGTGCTGGCTCGAAGGGCTGAATGGCCTCCTCCTGTACCTATTTTCTATGTTTCTATGTTTCTATCACAACTTTTATTTTGCTTTCTTAACCTTTCTCACTGTTTCAAACGTTTAAGACAGAAAATGAAAAAAAGTAATATAAAAACTTAGAAGATGCTGGAGACCTTAAGACTCATGTTCTGTCTTTGCTTTCGAGAAAGGAAACTGCCCTTCCCCCAACCTTTATTACCTTTAATTCCTGAGAGCAATCTAGAGCCTCCCAGCAGCCTTAACATCCATTTCAAGTGGGGAACCAAACAGGGGCCAACTGTGAAACTAGAATTACTTCCTACATGTAGCATTCACACCTCACTATTTGATTTATGCCCTGTACGCGGTCAAAGTGAATCATTTTAATGCATTGATTTATAAACCCCAGGATATCAAATGCATGCTAAATCTTTGCAAATTTCTATCTGAGCTAATGTATTTATAAGGCTAATTTGGGTTTCACCGTGCTGGCTTGAGCCGGCTGAATCTGTATGTAACATGTTTGCTTTGTAGTTTACATCCAGTCCGAACAATCATTAAACAATGTACCATTGCCACCTGTTGTGGAAGTGTGATAAACGACTGCCACCAGAAAGCCTATTTTAATAAACAAACCACTACATTTTAAAGAGTTTTAAAATCTAGCGTATTACATGGATGGGCAAATGGCAATTGACGACAGATTATTATAGTTTTTAACTTCACTGTGGAGAAATTGGCAGAACACAATTAATTACTACTGTTAATCCCAAAATAACACATTGGCGATGGTGCATGGGTTATTAAGAGCTATTCCGGCACAAATAACTTAGCGCTCAAGTGAAATAATATTGGTTATGTAATCACCCCGTGCGATGTTATTCGTTCCAGATTTGTTTATTTTGATTTTACTTTAAACTTTGCATTTATCTATCGCGTCTGTGAAATGAGCTAAAATACAGCTCTTTTCTCTTCTAAGTAAAGCTTAAAACAAGTTAGGCGCCAGAGGAGCAAGATGCCAAGAGCAGCATTTTACCTCCCAAAGGGAGGGAAACAAAGATACTGTCTGACCTCTGTGCATCTTCGGTATTATTTAAAGGCAGGTTGGAATCATTTCCTTTGTAACATTAAATGGGAAATGTTACCAAGCAGGTTTGCATGCAGAGTGGAAAAAAATGAGGAGGGATGGTAGGGAGCTGCTTAAATGTTTGGATGCAGAGGGTGGAGGGAGGGAGGAGAGGAGTGGGTGTGAAGTAGGTGAGGGGCTGTTGTTGGGCGGGCGGAACACGTGTAAGCGGCGGCGCTGTCTCTCTATCTGTGGCAGAGTGTGGCGTCAGGATCAGTATCAGCCAGCGCTATCTCGGGCTGTTCCTCGCTGCACTGCTGCTCCGCGCTTGTGGTGTGACACGGGCATCCGGCGTCACTCTGAGTATCTCAGTGTATTTTATATTGTGTTTGAGAGGGAGAGGGAGTCGCTGACTGGAAAAGAAGGCTTTGTCCTGCCCTTTCGATTTCAGCACCGCACCGGGACTGGAACTGGGACTGGGACTGGGGCTGGGGCTGCATCCAGCCAAACCTCCCCTCCTTCCCTCTCTCCCCGGTGTGACCTGACTAGTCTGCAAACAACGCGGCGATCTGGAGCAAAGGCAAAGGGGGGGTCTGGTTGCAACGCCCTGCTTTACGGAGCTCCTGAGCAAGAGATAAACAGAGGACGGTCAGCATGAGGACACACCACTTCTCCGCCACTTTCATTCTCTCCTTCAGCCTTGGCATCCTCCGCCTCGCCAAAGGTGAGTCCCGGGAGTTTAGTTCGTACAGCGCTTGGTTTAAAGGGACTCGCTGTCTCTCCGCCCGTCTGTGTAGCTATCACTGAAGAAGGGACAACATTTCACACCCGCAGGAGGACTGCAAATGTTTTCCTTTCCATTGTCAGCACTTTTTCTTTAATGTTCCCGGTGGTCCAAAACAGCCCCTGGGCCGTCCCTTACTAAGATAATTTTAAGTTTTATTTTAGGACAAAAAAAGAAGAAAAGGAAAGGGCCCTTGAACGATTCTTGTGCGAGTCCTTCTGACATTTAAACCTGCGAGCTGGCATTTGTCCTGCCCTTCAGGACGTAGTTTATCCACCAGATAGACACAAACATGCTGGAGATTGTCCCTTATCCCCCAAATGACAGGGTTTGCAGTCTCGGTGCCAGTATCGGTGGTGAGTTTTAGCCGCTGTGGATGAACAATTGCGAGATCCCCCCCCCCCCCCCTCCACCCTCTCCCTCTGCCCCTCCCCAACCCAACCCAACCCCCTTGGAAGAGGCGCATCTGTGGGATGCAGGGAGCGAGAGAAAGGGGAGTGGGAGGAAAATCAGGCAAAGCGGTTCTTTCATTGTGAACCTGAAGAAGGGTCCCGACCCGAAACGTCACCCATTCCTTCTCTCCAGAGATGCTGCCTGTCTGTCCCGCTGAGTTGCTCCTGCTTTCTGTGTCTATATCTTCTCTTTCATTGTTGCTTTGCCTTTCATCCCTTGCTTTGGAAATAGTTTTGCAGCGTAGAATTGGGAGTAGGGTGGCGCTGGGAGGTTGGAGAGCGGACGCGCTCTGTTTGCTTGCTCGGATGAAGGTGTTGCTGTGGATGGTTCAGAGGGAAGGGAACAGCGGCTGTACTTGAGTCGACCAGGGGACCGATCAAAGTGACAGTCTGATCGGGACGTTTACAGTCTCCATGTGCTCTCTCTCTCCCCCCTCTCTCTCACTCTCTCTCTCTCTCTCTGTCCTATTGATCGGAGGTAGAAACACAATGGTTTTTATCTTATATTGTGCTTGCAAGCAAATTCCCAAGCAAAAAAAACGAAATGCAGTTCAATTTCCGAATAATTGCCGGTCAGCAAACTTATTTTATTAAATTGTATCGAAAGACGCTTCCAGGGTCAATCACGCGTTTCCTTTTGTTCTGTAATATATCTGGCGGCCGCTTTAAACAAATCACAGATTGCACCGAGTGTATATGTGTGTGTATTTGCTTGTAATTTCCTCAGATCTGGTCCAGATTGTAAACATTTACGCCCGGGTGAGATGGATTTATATAATGATGGGTTAAATGCAGTTGCGATGAGGCTCTGTGTGTTTTTTTGCTCCATCTGTATGGGACAAGGCTGTGAGAAATGCTCACTGCGTCAAGAGGAGCATCGAGAGTGTCGCTGTTCCCCGCTCGCACTGTGCACCGCGCTGTAAACCGCTACACCCCGGGACTGCACAAACAGCGGATACCCGCTGGGCATTCAGTAGGAGACTCGGAGAGAGTGAGCAGAAAGGGTACATCAGTAACGAAACCAATTCCCTATCCGGCTCCCTATGCCATCTGCATCACGCTGCATATTTATTTATTTATTTTTGTTTTGCTCCGTGGTTCTTTTATATATTGTAAAAAATATATAAACCATCGCACAGCGCCAATGAGAAGAACCGCTTTCATCATTGCTTGTGCTTTCTTTTTGCCCTTGTTCAACTTATCGCTGAGAGTAGAAAGCTAAATATAAGCACACAGCACATCGTCTTAGCATGTTAAGGGTTTTCGATGTCGGAGTTATCTCTAAAGTAATTTTTTTTCAGCAATATAGAAGTGAGATTTGCTCACAGCTTCACGCAATGTGCACTGTGCGAACTCGTAAGGGACGCGATTTTCTGATCCCATTGAACATATGGCCTGCTGCTATTTTTTTTATTTTTTTCTTAGCGTTATGTTACAGAAGCGAGAGTGAGGGGGTAGAAAACTAACGACTACTATGGATTGTCAAAATTTCAGTGCTAAAATTGAATCCACATCTCTGTCATCAAACTGAATATTTTATCACCTTGTGAATTATTAATCACAATGCTGCCTTAAAATCTATGCTACTGCTGTATGTATGCATGTGCTCTTGCACAGCAGGCGTGTGTGTTTATAGAAGTGAATTTTAGCTAGGCTTTGCCTGAAATCAACTTTTTATTCCTCCCTGTAAGGGGATAAACACGCCGTTTACCACACGCAAGAAAAGGTTAAAGCGTAAACATTGCCTAGCACTTAAGGATTATGTATAATTGTTTATTGAGCAATTTAAGGTTATGTTAAATGTAAGACTTAAATTTGTCAACTCTGGTTTTTTTTTATCGCAGACGTTCATTAATAGAGACAGGATTTTTTTCCCCTTTAATTTAAGATTTTCAGGTATATCAAAGCCTTCAAGAGTTAATGTGGGGTAAGGGTGTAGCTGTTGTATAGAGCAGGTGGTTCACGTCTGCTTTGCTGTTATTCTCCCAACCCATGCTTTGCACCTTTTATGACTATAAGACATTTCTTTGATTGTGCCTCTTGCATCATCATTACACTTTTATTACTTCTGTGGTAGTCATGTTCATCCCTCTCTGCTCCTGTTGCTCTCTTATTTACACCTGTTTTGCATCTGTCCAAAGCCTCTTATCTGAAGAACAGGAGCTTCCACTCAAAATGCCCTTTGTTCAAGTCATTAAATTCATGCCAAACAAAACTGCCTGAAATGGCTCTGTCACTGACCAGTATTACACTACGCTAACCGACATGTAGATGTCAGCTGTGGCTCGGTTGCTGGCTTTCTCATCTTTGAGTCTGATGGTGGTGTGTTTGACTCCCACGATAGAAACTTAAACGCTGAAATTCTAACCAGACTCTCAAGTGTAATGCTGAGAGAGTACTCGGAAGATAGACACAAAACGCTGGAGTAACTCAGCGGCACAGACAGCATCTCTGGAGAGAAGGAATGGGTGACGTTTTGGGTCGCGACCTTTCTTCAGACTAATCAGGGGAAAGGGAAATGAGAGATATGAACAGTGATTTAGAGAGATACAGAACAAATCAATGAAAGATATGCGCACAAGTAACGATGATAAAGGAAATAGGCCATTGTTAGCTGTTAGGTGAGAAAGTACTGCTGACTTGGAGTGTCACCCATGAAACTATATATTAAACTAAGGTGGTGGCTGCTCTGTCGGAAGAATTTTGTAGATCACATTGCAAAGGAAAAAGGGGAGATAGATAACCTGGCCATTTATTTTTACCCCACAATCAACATCAAAGGGCAAAACGAAAATCCATTCATTTCCTCTTTGTTATTGGTAAACCTTGCAAAGGTGACTGTATTTCAAAAGTACTTAGAAGCATTGTTTATATAAATCCAATTCCTTCCTTTTTTAATAAAAAAATTATTGAAATCCTCTTAGACAGTACACAAGGCTATTCCGTTACATGGGGAAACAAGAAACAGCAGATGGTGGAAGTTTGAGCAAAACACAAAGAGCTGAGAAACTCAACGGGTCGGGCAGATCTCTGGAGGACTTGGATAGGTGACGATTTGGATCAGAACAAGGGTCCCATTCGTATCCATGTCCTTCAGGGATGTTGCCTGACCCACTGAGTTAATCCAGCACTTACTATTTTGTCACATTTCTCGATTACATTTGACATTAAGCTAATTTATAACCATTTTTTAAATTAGCTTTTGCAATATGTCAATAATATTTTTATAGATTGATGTATATATGTAACCAAAGATAGACACAAAGAGCTGGAGTAACTCAGCGGGACAGCATCTCTGGAGGGAAGGAATGGGTAACATTTCGGGTCGACACCTTTCTTCAGGCAGATATATATATCTTGCGCAATTGAAAGAAAATAGCCCACCTGGTTAAAATATTAAGTGGTCAATCCAGCAATGGTAATATATTATAATAAAAACCTGGTCATTGCTGTTAACAGTTGCAAACATGAATTTAGTTCAATAAACTGTGTAAGCAGGTGGTTATCAATTCAAACAAGATCTTTCAACATTGCCACGTAGAATACAGGTTTATTGATTAGGTTGACTCATTCTTGGATTACTGGGGAAAAGTGCAGAATAGAAGTAAAAACCTATTGGATTGCACATTGTAATAGGCAGATTAATAGGCTAAGACATATGAGCTATTTGACAAAATTGTGACAAGGAAGCTATTTTATGTTGGAAGACAAAACCGAGAGAGACTACAAAACAAACTGATTTGGAGTAACATCTTTCGGGATTTGCATCAAAAATCCTTGTTTATGACCACCTATAAGTCTGTGTCTTTGTTGTTCTTAGGACTTTCTCAGTAATCTCACAATGGAGGAATATGTATCATTTAAAAGGGGATAGAGGCAGGGTTGATAATCAGCAGACAGGCTTTCTTGACGTCTGATTTTGAGCCTTGAAATTTTCTGGCACCGAGACCCTGCCTAACTGTATATCATTCGGCCCAGCCATCTGGTGTGTCTATGCGGCAAGTGGGATAAGGCTGACAAGGAAGGAGATGGAAGAGTCCGGGACACCGACTGTTGCACATAATATCACGAGTAAACCAAAGTCAAGTTTCCGTTCAGCTATTTTTCTGGGACATTTCCCAACTTGGCCACCAGCATGCTGATGTTGTGAAGGAGCAGTAGACAGGGTTTACTTGGCTGAATTCAAGTCTTGTCCTGATAGAAGCCTGAGTTATTGCCAAAGGGTCTGCGCACTATGCTAGGGCCAGATGGTTAGGTGTGGCAGGATTACATCCCTTCAAGGTCCCTAGTGAACAAGTTGGGTTATTTACTGCAGTTTAGCAGCTGCTGTAATTAGTTAGTAGTCTACACGCAGCCTTAACATCCATTCTATCTTGCAACTGGCTATCTGGTATTATAACCATAATATTTGAGTGCACATACATCTTTTTTAAAGTTTGCTCTAGAACGTTACGATTACTTTGTGTTTAATGGTTGGTGCCCAAATGTCCCCATCAATTTTGATGTGGACACTGGCGCACATTTGTTAAGCTTTCAACGGAGTAAAAGTAGAATTATATTCGAGAGCCTCTATTAGGCAGAAACATCAATACAAGGCGCCAGTTGTTACTTAATTACAGTGGTGCTCAAGTACCCTTCAAGTTGTTACTCATCCATAAGTGCTTGTTTAAATCCGTTGACTCAGTTACACCTCTATCAGAAGGCTGTAGATTCAACTCTCATGCTGGACCTGTTCTCATTACCTAGCTGACACAGTGCTATGTTGATGGTAGACGGCTTCTGAACAACCCTTGTCACTTGCTCTGGTGAGCAATAAAAGAGCCACGGCTCCGAAAATCTGGACGCTGCCCTCAACCTTAATCTCGACGATTGCACAGGTTAAATGTTGTAATTACAAGTCAGACAGTCAGTTTATTATTAGTAGTGTAGAAGCTTTTAGAAGCATTAAATTGTGGAGAAAATTAACTGTTACGTGGGAAACATTTATAAAATAAATTTTGGTAAGAGCAAATGTAATAAATTTACCAACTTGACTGAAGTTTTTGGATGAGATAATAGAATGTTCCAGCACAGCCAAACATCACCTATTCCTTTTCCACTAAAGACGCTGCCTCACCCGTTGAGTTACTCCAGCTTTTTGTGTCTATCTCCAGCACAGACAATCTTGTGTGTAAGAAATTTAAAAAAAAGTTTGATTAAGTGCCAAAATTGAAGCATTAGCAACATGATTACAGAAAACCTCAAGAGCAACCAATTATGTTTACAATGTGGCCCCTAATGTGGAACGATGACCCGAGGCACTTCGCAGAAGTGTTACCTGAGGGATTGTGTTAAAGAAGGAACTGCAGATGCTGGAGAATCGAGGGTACACAAAAGGCTGGAGAAACTCAGCGGGTGCAGCAGCATCTAAAGAGCGAAGGAGATAGGCGACGTTTCGGGCCGAAACCCTTCTTCAGACAATGGTTCATTGTTACCTGAGTGAACCTGTCACTGGACCTCATATGGAGCATTTGTGACAGTTACCGAAGGAGGAGAGTGATGGCAATAGTTTCATGTATGAAGTTCCAGTGCTTACAACTTATAATGGTTAAAGGCATGACCACATTAATGGAATGTCTCTATCTCAGGATGATAGTGGCATTTGAAAAGGAGCGGCTCGGTAATCTTGGGAGTGCCGTGATTCTGAGGTAGATTACAGATGTTGAGAGGAAGAAAGCCCTGGCCTGAATATGGGTGGTCCATACATATTCAATTATTGCCTTCAATATGAAATTGGATAAATATGGGGAAGGAAGGAGGAATACCATGAATAGGATTACCTTACAAAAAGCTATATCAGACTCAGTTAGTTGAATATCTTCTCCATAGAGATACGTGGTTCAATGATTCTATGAAGTTCAATTTTTTTTTTGCCACTATTATTCCCCCAACAAAAAGGTTAAAAACAGATGATCTGATCTGAAACTCATTTGCTCTTTGTGTGCAAACTGACTGCCTTGTCTGCATACTGTATGTAACAATGGTAGACACAAAAAGCTGGAGTAACTCAGCGGGTCAGACAGCATCTCCGGAGAAAAGGAATAGGTGACGTTTTGGGTCAAGACCCTTCTTCAGACTGAGAGTCAGGGGTTAGGGAGTCTAAAGATATGGGAGTTTATAGATGTGGATGTGTAAGGTGTGAAAATGACAGATCAAAGCAGACGATGATAAAGAAGTGTAGAATGGTTCATTGTTAGCTGAGGGGAAGATGACAACAAGGCATACAATCAGTAAATTAATCAGAAGGACATTGAAACTAGTCGGAGAAATAGGATAGGGGGAGGGATGGAAAGCAAGGGTTCCCAGAAGTTAGAGAAATCAATATTCATAATGCTGGGTTGTGAGCTGCCCAGACAAAGTATGAGGACCCAGACTGGGTTGTCAAACCCGTCGACAAGGGAGGTGCCGTGGTAGTCTGGCCCGTCGATCTCTACAAAGCGGAGGCCACGCGCCAACTCTCGGACACCTCCTCCTACTTACCCCTGGACCATGACCCCACTGACGAGCACCAGGCCACCATCTCGAGCACCATAACCGACTTCATCAACTCCGGCTCCCTACCCCCATCGAGCCTCCAACCTCATCGTTTCCCAGCCCCGCACGGCCCGATTTTACCTTCTCCCCAAAATCCACAAACCCGACTGCCCCGGCAGACCTATTGTCTCTGCCTGTTCGTGCCCCACCGAGCACATTTCCACATACCTTGACTCCATCCTATCCCCCTTTGTTAAATCCCTCCCCACCTTTGTTCAAGACACCTCAGACACTCTCCGTCAGCTCCACGCATTCCATTCCCCAGGCCTCCATCCTCTCATCTTCACCGTGGACGTCCAATCACTATACACCTCCATCCCCCACCAGGATGGTCTCAAAGCCCTCCCGTACTTCCTCGACCAGAGGAGCAACCCATACCCATCCACTGGCACCCTCCTCTGCCTAGCGGAGTTGGTCCTTACCCTCAATAACTTCTCTTTTGACTCCTCCCATTTCCTCCAAACACAAGGCGTAGCTATGGGCACACGCATGGGCCCTAGCTATGCCTGCCTCTTTGTCCGGCACGTCGAATAATCTTTGTTCTCGGCGTACCAGGGCCCCACCCCCGACCTTTAGCTCCGTTACATTGACGACTGCTTTGGTGTCACCTCCTGCACCCACACACAACTGACTGACTTCATCCATTTCACCACCAACTTCCATCCGGCACTCAAATACACTTGGACCATTTACGACATTTCCCTACCATTCCTTGACCTCACCATCTCTATTGCAGGTGATACACTCCTGACCGACATCCACTACAAACCAACTGACTCCCACAGCTACCTGGACTACTCTTCATCCCACCCTGCTTCCTGTAAGGACTCCATCCCCTATTCCCAATTCCTCCGTCTACGCCGCATCTGCTCCCAGGATGAGGTGTTCTACACCAGGTCATCACAAATGTCCTCGTTCTTCAGAGAACGGAGTTTCCCCTCCCCCACTATAGATGAGGCTCGCACCATGGTCTCCTCCATACCCCGCAACACTGCCCTCTCTCCCCATTCCCCCACTCACAACAAGGGCAGAGTCCCCCTGGTCCTCACCTTTCACCCCACCAGCCGGCGCATACAACAGATAGTCCTCCGCCAGTTTCGTCACCTCCAACGTGACCCCTCCACTCGCCACATCTTCCCATCTCCCCCCCTGTCTGCCTTCCGCAAAGACCGCTCCCTTCGCAACTCCCTTGTCAATTCTTCCCTTCCCTCCCGCTCCACCCCTTCCCCGGGCACTTTCCCTTGCAACCGCAAGAGATGCTACACTTGTCCCTTCACCTCCCCCATCCACTCCTTTCAGGGACCCAAGCAGTCCTTCCAAGTCCGACAGAGGTTCACCTGCACCTCCTCCAACCTCATCTACTGCATCCGTTGCTCCAGATGCCAGCTGATCTACATCGGTGAGACCAAGTGGAGGCTGGGCGATCGTTTCGCCGGACACCTCTGCTCGGTCCGCAATAACCAACCCGACCTCCCGGTGGCTCAGCACTTCAACTCCCCCTCCCATTCTGTATCCGACCTCTCGGTCCTGGGCCTCCTCCACGACCAGAGTGAGCAACACCGCAAGTTGGAGGAACAGCACCTCATATTCCGCTTGGGGTGTCTGCATCCTCTGGGCTTAAACATTGAATTTTCTCAATTCTGTTAACCCAGGCTGACTCCTCCCCCATCCCACCTCTCCCTCAGCCCTCGGGCCCTGGCATTCCTTCTCTATCTCCCCCCCCCCAACCAAGTCGCACTAGCTTCTCATTTTCACACTACAAACAGCTTACAATGGCCTGTTTCCTTTATCATCAATACTTTTTTGCATATCTTTCATTCATTGTTCTTTATCTCTCCACATCACTGTCTATATCTCTCGTTTCCCTGATCCCTGACCAGTCTGAAGAAGGGTCTCGACCGGAAACGTCGCCTATCTCCTTCGCTCCTTAGATGCTGCTGCACTCGCTGAGTTTCTCCAGCTTTTTGTGTAACCCTCGATTCTCCAGCATCTGCAGTTCCTTCTTTAACAACAAAGTATGAGGTCCCTTCCTCCAATTTACGTTGGGCCTCACTCTGACACTGGAGGAGGCCCAGGACAGAAAGGTCAGTGTGGGAATGGGAGGGAGAATTAAAGTGATTAGCAACTGGGAAATCGGTTAGGCCTAGGCGGACTGCGCGAAGGTGTTCAACAAAACGATTGCTGAGCCTGCATTTGGTCTCATCGATACATAGGAGACCACACCTGGAACAGCAGATCCAGTAGATGAGGTTGGAGGAGGTGCAAGTGAACCTCTGCCTCGCCTGAAAGGACTGTCCGGGTCCTTGGACAGAGTCGAGAGGGGTGATATAGGGACAGGTGATGCATTTCGTGCAGTTGCAGGGGAAAGTACCTGGGGAGGGGGTGGTTTGGGTGGGAAGGGAAGAATTAACCAGGGAGTTGTGGAGAGAACCGTCTCTGCGGAACTTGGTGGATATGGGAAGATGTGGCTACTGGTGGGATCCTGTTGGAAGTGGCGAAAATGTTGGAGGATTGTGCTGTATGTGACTGCTGAAGGGGTGAAATGTGAAGACTATGGTCAACAGCCTAAAGGACCTGTCCCACTTTCACGACCTAATTCACGACCTGCTGAGTTTGCCCTTGACCCATACTCGCAGCATGGTCGTAGGAGGTCGTAGGTAGGTCCTAGCAGGCCGCAATGCTAGTCGTAGGCACTAGTGGCATCAAGTCGGGGCGTTTTTCTAGCTTGGTGAAAAATGTCCTCAAGTAAATATGGTCGTGAATGAGGCCGTGAAAGTGGGACAGGCCCTTAACAACGAAAGTTCTCAAAAGTAATCCATTGCTTATACAGCTCTTGGATATTTTTAACATTTTGGTAATAACCAAGTGAATGTCCATCTTACATATAAACATTCAAATTCATGCAGGAGTCACCAGGCTGATCGAACCCACTCCTTTTCGATACGTTTACGACTGATCAAACTGTAACATCAATTGCACAGTCCCATATGCCCAGGGTAACCCCTCATCCCCTTGTTCATGAAAAATACATCTACCAACCTCTGCTTTAAAAAAATCAAATATTCTGCTTTCACTACTCCTCGAAGAATGTTTTAAAGACTATTGAACGTCGGTGAGAAAAATACAAATAAATGGGCCACATCATATTTTTAAATATGACCCTTAGTTCTAGATTTCCCCACAAGAGACTATTTTCTCATCATATCCAATCTGTCAAGACCCTTTAGAATTTTATATGCAGAAATAAACTTGCCTTTCACTTTTGTGAACTTTGGAAAATGCATACTATATCTGTTCAATCATTCCTCTTAAGATAACTCACCTAGTAAACCTTCTTTGAAGTGCTTGCAATGCATTTACATCCTCACTTCCACGATCTAGTTTTGTACAGTAAAAGATAGTTATCAGTTTTGTGAGCTCAATATTCAGCGGCAGACTTACTGCTTCAAACCTCTGAGCTTAGATTTCATTTTGGAGTCACGTGAGTGACTTCGTGAAGAACCCGCCAGCACGCATGCGCGACATCCAGGAAAAGGACAGTCGGCAAGCCCGCGCGGATGTCGGATCACCACGCCGAGGCGTCGGGTGCCGACTTTTCGCCGCCTATGCCCTCAGAGGCAGCCGGATACAGCTCAGCCAAAAGAAGGCGTATGAGCAGATCCGCGCGGGAGTCGTTCAGTTTCGCTGAGGCGGCTGGTAGCGACTTATCGTCACGGCACCGACATTACCTCCATGAGGTACGGGCCGATGATAGGAGCCTCAGAAGTTCCTTCGGGCATGAGGACTCTAACCGCCCATTCACGCACGATGAAGGGCGCATAGACCGGATGGAGAGGATCATGGAACAACTCCTGCTCAATCAAAGACAGGAAACTCACAGTTCCAGGGGACTCATGAACATATCCCCATCATCTATGGGTAGCATGAGGCCAGAAGAGGAGGAAATCTTGGTACATGCCCCAGTTGCACCTGAAGTTCCCCAGGAAGAACTCCTGGACGTGGCAGCCAAGTTTGGATTACCCATATCAACGGGACAACCCCTCGACACCAAGTTGGCCGCTACCATAGATTTCCTCACGAACCAACAGCTACAGGAGGAGGTCCTTGCAAAGGCCATGGATAGACATAAGGCGCCGGGCAATTGCAATTCGCTCAATGTGCCTATAGTCAACATGCCTATTTGGGGCAATATTAGCCCAGGCATTCGAACTCAGGAAGTGAAATTACAAAGAATCCTGAAGTTGCTTACATCTGGGATAACCGCGTTTGCAAGGTCGGTGGATGGAGTGGATCTAAACACCGAACAGGAGGATGCCCTGTCTCTACTTTGCAACACGCAATACGAAATTAATGCTTTTAGAAAAAGCATTATTAAGCCAACATTAAACCCCAAATTTGCGGGAATATGTAGAGCACCTCCAACACCACCACCCAGACAGCTATTCGGAGAAGACCTCCCGAAGCAGGTCAAAGAGCTAGATGACCATGCAAAAACAGTGGGTCTGATGAGGTCACACCCCGTGACCAGACAGACGGCCAAGAAAACACCATATTTCAGGCCACGAGGTCCCACCGATAGGCCAGCAAGGACCTACGTTCCAGCGCCTCCTATGTACCAACAGCCTCAACAGCCCAGGCCTTTTTTAGGGCAGGGCCCTCAACGGCCAGCATGGAAAATGCGGTTGCCGTATTTCCAGCGCAACCCAGCACCTCCACGTCCCACCAAAAACGTCAGGGACCGCCGATAACCATGAAGGTAAGGGGGGCTGGGTTTCATACACTGGCATGTCTAACCTCACATGTTGGGGGTAGGTTGCGGGGGTTTAAGGAGGCATGGGAAACCATCACCTCAGATGAGTTTATTCTACAAAGTATTCAGGGTTATGAGATTGAGTTTACAAATGGCCAAATTCCTCCACCTCAGCATATGCCGAATCGCAGATTTGCACTTTCCAAGAAGGAAACAGCAGTAGGCTATGCTGAAATCTTAAGACTCCTGGAGAAAGGTGTAATAGAAAGAACTACACATGAGCCGGTTGAGTTTGTATCCAATATATTTACTAAAACCAAAAAAGATGGTGGATGTCGGGTCATTATAGATCTAACCCATTTGAATACCTTTGTACAATACACCCTTTTCAAAATGGACACGTTTGAAACAGCCAAATCTTTGATTTCTGAGGGCTGCTTCATGGCATGCATTGACTTAAAAGATGCATACTATTCAGTATCCGTTCAGAAACATCACAGGAAGTTCTTGAAATTCATCTGGATGGATCAACTTTGGCAATATAAAGCTTTGCCCAATGGGCTTACCACAGCCCCTAGACTATTTACCAAGCCAGTTACTCAATTACTCATATTACTCAAGCCAGTGTTAGCCACACTGAGGAGGGCAAATCACACGGTCATGGCTTATCTAGATGATATCCTCATTATTGGGCATACATTGGAATCAGCAAATTTGGCAGTTTCAGCCACTGTGGATATATTCCAAAAAATGGGATTTATTATCCATCCAGATAAATCAAAGTTCTGTCCTTCACAGATCATGGACTATCTGGGGTTCACCGTAGATTCCAATCACATGATTGCCACCATACCAACTAACAAGGTTGGGGATGTCATCCAAACATGCAAAAACCTGGTCTGCGCCAGTATGCCATCAATTAGACAAACTGCTAAGGTAATTGGAAAAATCGTAGCAGTTTTTCCAGCTGCTCAATTCGGACCTTTACATTATCAAAATTTACAAAGATCCAAGATTTCAGCATTAAAATTGAATGCTGGACATTTTGATAGACCTATGCAGCTGCCACTCAAGGCAAAAATTGAGTTACAATGGTGGATTGATAATATCCATAACTCATTTAAACCCATCATTGTGCCTCGTCCGGTGATATACTTACAAACAGACGCAAGCTCCCATGGCTGGGGAGCTACGGACAACAACACAAGTTGTGGGGGCAGATGGGACTCACTAGAATCTACCCTTTTGTTAGCACAAGGGATAAATTATTTGGAGATGCTTGGGGCATTCCACGGACTTAGAGCTTATTGTTCAAACTTTACTGACACTCATGTCCGTCTCCAAATAGACAACACCACTGCGGTGGCATATCTAAATCATATGGGTGGTACCAGGTCAATTTCATGTGATGAATTGGCTAATACAATTTGGCTCTGGTGTATTCAAAGGAATATTTGGATTTCAGCTACCTATTTACCAGGTAAGCTCAACATAGTGGCGGACACCAGGTCACGGAAATTCAATGATAACATCGAGTGGATGTTGAATTCCCAAATATTCAAACAAATTACAGCCAAATTTGGTACGCCGGATATTGACCTTTTTGCGTCACGGTTAAACCATCAGGTACCAACATATGTATCATGGGAACCAGATCCTGGGGCAATAGCGATGGACGCTTTCTCGCTAGACTGGGGGAAATGGTTTTTCTATGCATTTCCCCCATTTTGCCTCATCAGTCGGGTATTGCGGAAAATCCAGCTAGATGCTGCTAATGGCATCCTTATCATACCCGACTGGCCTACTCAGTCATGGTATCCGGTGGTCCTTGGGATGATCAGTCAACCATGGGTCCTCTTGGAGGGTTGCCCAATATTGGTGACGAACCCCGTTACAGGGGAACCACATCCCTGCCATAGTCATTTGGATTTATTGGCTTGCAGGATTTGAACAGGCCATTACTGCAGTATGGCCTATCATCAAGGACCATGGACACCATAGGAGCATCATGCAGGGAGTCCACAAGACGGCAATATTTATCGCACATCAGGAAATGGGAAACCTACTGCGGCCGCTTGGACATTGCATATGACTCCGTGTCAATCACAGATGTGCTGGAGTTCCTTGCGGTGTTACATCATGACGAACACCTCAGCTATAGTGCCATCAACAGCGCCAGGAGCGCACTATCATACTACCTCAATTTGGAGGTAGGATCCAATAAGTTGCTGTCCAAACTGATGCGGGGAATATTTAATTCCAATCCGCCTAGACCGCGTTACAACGTTACCTGGGATATTGGGAATGTACTGACCCTGCTCAGGACGTGGTCGCCCATGATTGGGCTTGAATTGGACAGACTCACCCTGAAGTTGGTGATGTTATTGGCACTTACTTCGGCACAAAGGGTACAGACTCTTCATAAGATCAAGATTGATAGAATGATCTCTACCCCAGAAAAAATTATTTTCTTTATTGATGAATTGCTTAAACAGCACAGGCCTGGGTTTACAGGTCTGCAGCTGGTGTTTCCAGCATACCCCGCTGATGCCAGGCTATGTTTAGCCACCCACATCCGCCACTATATTAAAGTGACGCGGAAATTAAGGGGAATGGAGCAATACTTGCTAATCAGCCATAAGAGACCTCACCATAGAGTGACGGTACAGACTATCTCCAGATGGCTCAGAATCGTTTTGAACGAAGCAGGTATAGATACTAATGTATTTAAATCCCATTCCACCAGGGCTGCATCTACGTCGGCGGCAAAGGTCATGGAGGTGCCCATGGACCATATTCTAGCCGCAGCGGGATGGGCCAGTGAAGCCACCTTTCAACGGTTTTATAATAAACCTATTACCGCTCCTGGAATGTTTGCAGAAGCTGTACTGAATGCAGGCCGAGGTCATTCGGCTGTTCCCCAGTGAGGGGTTTTTTCTTTTGTTATTATTAATAAATATTATTATTTTTCAGAACTAGCAGTCTGAAAATTTTTGATACTCCTGTCCATCCTTATCGTGGCGTGTGTGATAGCATGGACGTTGTCCAGCGCGTGCAATCACAGAGCTTTGAAGTCTTCACGAAGTCACTCACGTGACTCCGAAATGAAATAGTAAGATTAAACGAGAACTTACCAGTTTGAAGTTTGATCTTTATTTTATGAGGAGTTGCGATGAGGGATTTCGTGCCCTCCGCTCCCAACCCTCGATCATAAAGTCAACTGGTAACTAGAGTCTCTTCAATCTTACTATCACAAGTCATTTCCTTTGGTTTGTTGGTTCTGTGATTCCACACCGCTGCTTTGAAGAGATGTCGCGCATGCGTGCTGGCGGGTTCTTCACGAAATCCCTCATCGCAACTCCTCATAAAATAAAGATCAAACTTCAAACTGGTAAGTTCTCGTTTAATCTTACTATTTTAGTTGCCACATAATGTGTCGTAAGAATATCTGACTTAGATGCGTGTCTTTTCTGAACTGCATAGTCTACCATCTATCTATATATTACTAAAATTCTCATCTTGTTTGTGATTCTGTGTGTGTGCGTGATCGTACACGATAGCGCTACAATTTTTGGACCTTCTTAATCACAATTGTCTTGTGGTATGTTTTTGTCAAGTTTTGTTCAGATTGATGTTATATTTTATAAGTTATTCACATTTTTAACTTGCCAAAGTCCCACTTTGAGAAAAAATAAACATCTGTCTGGCAGTTAGCAGCTATGACATCACAATGGGATTGTAGCCCTGCCTGCTACAATGTTGCAATCCCAGGACACTGAGTCCTGCTAGCCCTAGCAACTGCAATTGTATTTTTTTTTAAGTTTAAAATGTGGGAGGGTGAATAAGGGGAAATGAGCCACCCCTGCACAGTTAGGGGCTATGGGTGAGTAGTGGAATATTGCATTGGGGGAACGGGTTGTGTAGGGGGACCGGGCCTCCCGTGGGGGCTATGGGTGAGTGGTGAAATATTGCGTTGGGTGAACGGATTGTGTTAGGGGACCAGGCTTCCTGTGTGACAGGGACCCAACGGGTCCTACTTGGTCTAGTAATCTTTTAAAAGTCACAATCACATTCTTGACGATTATGAACTGATGGAAAGGTTACAATCAATGATTTTTCCTGTAACTATGTAGCCCGTAACATAACTTAAACCGTCTACCTCTGTTCTTACAGTCATGTCTGGCACTCCCTCGGTTTAACAATTCTAGTTCTTGTGCTTAATTATTAGTTGGCTTTTCCCCATCCCAACTCATTGGGGTGCTGACTGCGGAATTCATTGCCACGGAAGGCTGTGGAGGTCATGTTAATGAATATGCTTGAGTGGACTTGATAGGCCAAATTCTGCCCCTATACCTTATGAACTTATGAATTCCCTGTAGCCTTATAAATGCTTCAGCCAAATAAAATGTGTTCTGATTGTTCTGATATCCTTCATTTTAATTGATCTGCTATGTGTGACCATGGCTTCAGCCAGCATGACTCAAAGCAGATACAGATCTTCCCTGAGCACTTGCATCATGTATTTCTTCTTTTCCAAGAATATTCGTTTTAAGATAGTCTTTGATTAAAGTGCCAGCAGAACTCGTTATGTAGCTTAGTTTTGAATTTTAAAAATAATTTATGCAGCCATTTAATAACTTTTACTGCACAAAACCTAATAATGTAGAGGAAGAAGCTGTCCTTTCATCTTGCAAAAAAATAAAATAGTAAGGACATTGTATGATGAATGTGTCAATGAGTGGGTGGCACAGTAGCACAGGGGCAGATTTGAGAGAGCCGGGATTAATCCTTACTACGGATGCTATCTGTATAGAACTTGTTTGTTCTCCCTGCGTGGGTTTTATCCGGGTGCTCCGGCTTCCTTCGACACTCCAAAGGCATACAGGTTTGTAGGTTAATTGGCTTTGGTAAAATTGTAAATCGTCCCCAGTGTGCATAGGATAGTGAGTGTTAGTGTACGGGGTGATCGCTGGTCGGCGCAGACTCGGTGGGCCGAAGGGCATGTTTCTGCGCTGTGTCTCTGAAGTTTAAAAGTCTGAAGAGTGCAAAACAGGATAATAGTGCAAGATTGTAGTTCAATCTGAAGTAGTGCAAAAACATATTAAACTACAATAAACGATTAACCAAATGAAATAGAGTTAAGAATAAGGGTATAAGACATCACCTCAGCGAAAGGTGTGTGAACGAAGTGATTGGTTCAGAGGTCTGCAAATATTGGGCAAGAAGCTCTTTAGTGTGGACGTGTACAATAAGTTTCAAGTTTCTTCTGGAAGGTAGAAAAGAGAAAAGGAAATGACCAGCGTTGCAGCCATCCAATGTTCGACGATACTTCCAACCTTCCTGAAGCAACGCGGTGCGAAGGTGAACTGAAGGAAGGAAGTGATAAGCCTGTGATGGACTGGACGGTGCACACCAATCTTCAGGCAGCCTAAAGCAGAACAGTTGCCATACATTCTATTGCACATTTGGAGAAGTTTGAGAGAATCCATGCCGACATGCTGAAGGAAGTACTTTATTGTACTTTATGTACTTTATTGCCATGTCAATGTGAAGGGACCAGAATAGGTCGCTGGTGATATGGATGCAAGGATCTTGAAGCTGTAGCCCGTCCCTTCAGCAGCTCCATTGATGAGGACAGGGTTTTGTCCAACCCCTCACTTTCTTCAGTCAACAACCAGAGATGCACAGACGCTTGCCCAGAGTTGCGGAATTGAGGATCAGAGGACATAGGTTCAAGGTGAAGGGGTAAAGATTTTATAGGAATCCGAGGGGTAATGTTTTCACACAAAGGGTGGTGGGTGTATGGAACTAGCTGCCAGAGGAGGTAGTTGATGCTGGGACTATCCCAACATTTAAGAAACAGTTAGACAAGTACATGGATAGGACAGGTTTGGATGGATATGGACCAAACACAAGCAGGTGGGACTAGTGTCGCTGGGACATGTTGGCTGGTGTGGGCAAGTTGGGCTGAAGGGCCTGTTTCCACACTGTATGACTCTATAACTCTTTCATCTTGCTAACATTAAGGCTTGGGTTATTGTCCTGACAACTTGACACAAGGTTCTTGAACTCTTTTCTGTATTTCACCTCATCATTGTTGACAATCCAGCCAACAACAGCAGTATCATCAGCAAACTTTAAGATTGAGTTTGTGTTGTACTTGGCTGCACAGTTAAGGCCGTATAATGAGTAGAGGAAGGGGCTGAGCACACAACCTTGAGGGGCACTAGTGTTGTGGGCCAGGTGAAGGAAATGTTATGACCAATTCAAACTAACTGAGGTCTGTCGGTCAAGACGTCCGTTGGCAAATGGTGGCCCCAAATCCAAGAAATTTAGGGATGAATTTTTTACAGTATAATAATGTTGAAGTCTGAAACCGTAGTTACTGAATTGCAGCCTGATAAGGATGTTCTTGGTGTCAATGTGATCCAGAGCTAAATGTAGTCACATAGGAGTTGATGTTCTCGGTAGACCTACATTTTCTGTATGCAAGTTGCAGTGGGTCCAGATTGTCCAGAAGACTGGTGTCCGTGTGGGTTCATGACCAATGTTGCAAAGCACTTCATTATGGCCGTTGTGAGAGATACTGGGCGGTGGTCAATGAATGAATGAATGAATGAATTAGTACTTTATTGTCACGTGTGACAAGTCACAGTGAAACTTGTTGCTTGCATACACCACATACGGCAGTGACAAAGTATACAAAGTATCTACGTCAGGTCCCCCTTTGTTCTCCCACCCCCCCCCCCCCCCTCACGGCGGCCCCCCTCACTGGGTCCTCCATTGTCCATTGTTCTACACCCTCCCTCACGGTGGTCCCCCAACTCCGGGTCCTCCTTTGTTCCTTTCCTCGCCAGCGGTGTCCTCACTTCCATGTGGTCCGTCCTCGTCTGTCGGTCGGTGCCCTCATCAACCGCCACACCGACCCCTCCATTAACGCTGTCAAAGTCAAAGTCAAATTTATTCGTCATATGCACCCGAAGGTACAGTGAAATGAATTTGCCAGCAGTGACACACTTAAAAAACACAATACACAATAGAATTTAACACAAACATTCATTTATCTATCTATCTATCTATCTATCTATCTATCTATCTATCTATCTATCTATCTATCTATCTATCTATCTATCTATCTATCTATCTATCTATCTATCTATCTATCTATCTATCTATCTATCTATCTATCTGTCTATCTATCTGTCTATCTATCTGTCTATCTGTCTATCTATCTATGTATCTATTTATTTATTTGATTCTTTATTTCGAACAGAATAAAAGAATAAAAAGCAAGTGTGAAATAGCATACAAAAAACAAAACAAGAATATTTATAAAGTGTCATAAACAGTATCTATAAATAAATGAAATCGTATGTGTCCGAAAAGGAGCAGGAAGAAGCCAAAGCTTATTAATTCCCACCCCTTATTCAACTGCTTATAATTATCTTATACAAATTTAGCAGCTATATGTACACCATATGTACACCAGCAGCTATATGTACACCAAATTATTTACATTTATACACTAATCAAATATTTACAAAGCCATACAAAAAAAGAGAGAAAAAAAGAAAAAAGAAAAGAAAAAACCCTCATTTCCTATACTATCTCAGTCATATATACAACCCATCACCCTATAATCACCCTTCCCAACACAATCAGTATAACAAATAACCCACTCACAATCACCTATCCTCATCCCACTATCCTTTAAAAAAATACATGAATACATCCACCACAGTATTCTTCACTGTGGTGGAAGGCAACAATGTTCACTCAGTCCTCCTCCTTTGTTCATCCGTGGTCGGGGCCATGAACCTTCTGTTGTTGCCGCTACGGATGGCCAGATGTAGCCCTCTCGTCGGGATGATCCAAACTCCGACATCAAGATGGTCAAACACTCCGCGGCTTATCAGGTCCTCTCCGAACAAGTAGATGGGTACAATGGACTGGTGAGGTGAGAGGTAGTAGATGTCGGTGAAGACTGTGGTCAGCTGATTGCCGCACAATTTAAATTGCTTGCCTTTTTCGTTTTCATCCCACTTCTAACTTCACTTCCAAATCATTGTTCTCCTGTGCTGTTTTTGCCTCCAGAAACAGCGCATTTAACTTCCGATTAGGCAGTTTTTAGCTTGCTGAACAACATTAATTTCAGATCATAGCAACTGTTCCCATTTTTGTCAGATAGCATGTGTTAGTATTGATTCTCCTGTTACTACTTCCAGCTCTTCCAGATCAATCTTTAATTTTTACTTGTCTCATTATCAGCCCTTTTTTGCCTTGAATCATCATGCTTTTTATCTTCTCATTACACCTGCCTTCCACCCTGTCAAATATCTCTATGTATTCTTTTTTCCCTCCACTCCACCTCAGTATTAATTGGTAATAGTTGCCTCCCTCACATTAGTTGACAGATCACCAATTGCAGAAATTCACAAGTTATAGGAGTAGAATTAGGCCATTTGGCCCATCAGGTCCACGCCTCCATTCAATCATGGCTGATTTCTGCCTCCTCATCCCGTTTTCCCGCATTCTCCCCATAGTCCTTGACACCCGTTCTAATCAAGAATGTGTCTATCTCTGCCTAAAAAATATCCACTGGAGTAAGAGGAATATTAACGCTTTCCCTTTCTCCACAGATGCTGTCTGTTATGCTGAGTATTGCCAACATTTTCCATTAAGGTTTCAGATTTACAGCATGTAATGTATATGTTGGCTTTTAAAAGGCATATTTCAAATAGTATATTAAATATTTTCCACATCTTTTCCCTGATTTGTACTTCTCATTGATATCAATCAAACTAATGGTCTCTTAAAATTTTACATCAGATGTAAGAGGGATAACAAACATACGTATTTATATTTAAGCATCTAAATAAAACATTTTACTTTGGAGTCACGTGAGTGACTACGTGAAGACCCCGCCAGCACGCATGCGTGACATATCGTCCAACGCATTGCGCAGCGACAGGCGGGAGGAGCGTCGCTCCTCCAGCGGTAGGTTTAAAACGGACCTGCGGGTAAGCTTTTACTATTCTGAGATCGTTTTTTGGCCGCTTTGTGTAATTTATCTTACAGAGCAAACAAAATAGACAAGTCCAAGACGAAGTCCAAACGGACCGCAGCGAAACTGACTGCGGAGGACCGCGGGAATGCGGGCAGTCAGCAGCGGCTGACTTCACCTGGGCTGCTAACCGTGCGTCCAGCAGCCCCTGACTTGGCACTATTACAGCCCGTAGGTGTACCTCGGACTGGCGGTAAGGCCACCCGAAAGTCGGATAAGCCCGTAGACTTGGACGGGTCCGGGCTGGAAGATTCACCGCCTGCGGATAATGACAGTGGCCGTTTATCTCGCATGGAGCGGTTGATGGAGCAATCGCTCCAACGTGACATACTCCAACAAACTGAGTCTTGTCACCGTGGGTCTCCTCGGACACCCACGGCAGCACCTTTTACAGGGCTACCAAATGTCTCCCTCTCCTCGGAGGGGAGCACAAGGAGTCACTTCTGGTCTGGCTCTGAAGATGGGGTTTGGCTGAAGACCCTTCCAGCGTGCTAGGTGTGCAGGAACAACAGGAGCTGCTCAGCATGGTCTCCAAATTTGCGATGCCCTCGCAAAAGGAACAGCCGTTTCAGCCGCAACTAACATACAAAATAGTGATGCTGATGGCACTAGTCACTGCACAAATTAAGACTGGACGCTATGGTGACATCCAAGAATAAAATAACTTTCTATATATTTGAGTTACTTAAATAGAACAGGCCTGGATCGTCTGGCCTCAAATTGGAGTTCCTACCATACCCCATAGACCTCTGTCTATGCATAGTGACCCATCTATTACATTATTTAGAGGTCACCAAAAGCCTAAGAGGCACGGAAATGGCTTTATTAATTAGTCATAAACTTCCTCATAAAAGAGTGTCCATGCAGACCATTTCGAGATGGCTTAGACAGGTATTAGGTGCAGCAGGAGTGGACACTGATGTTTTTAAATCTTATTCCACCAGGGCTGCAGCTACATCGGCAGCAAGAATGGTGGAAGTTCCCATGGGACCACATCCTTGAAACGGATGGATGGTCCAGCGAAATAACTTTTCAACAATTTTATAATAGACCCATTTCCAGACCTGAGACATTTGCAGACACAATTTTAAGTTCTGTATTATGATTTTACCCCAAATGTTAGGGGGTTATTATTAATTGTTAATAAATGCATCATTATTTTTCAGTAACCGATTGATGTCTGAATACGTTAACATATTTCCTCCATTGGTCATTATAGCAGTGAGGGCATGGACTCGTTCCACGGCATGAAATCACAGAGCTTTGAAATCTTCACGTAGTCACTTACGTGCCTCCGAAGTAAAATAGTAAGATTAACGAGAACTTACCAGTGTTAAGTTTGATCTTTATTTTATGAGGAGTTACGTTGAGAGATTACATGCCCTCCGCGCCCAACCCTCTATGATAAAGGTCAACTGGTATTCTAGTTCTCTTATCTTACCATACTTAGTCAACTTCTGTTATCTGTGATTTCACACCGCTGCTATGAAGAATGTCGCGCATGCGTGCTGGAGGGGTCTTCACGTCATCCCTCAACGTAACTCCTCATAACATAAGATCAAACTTCAAACTGGTAAGTTCTCATTTAATCTTACTATTAATCATTGAGACACAAGCAACTGCAGATGCTGGAATCTTGAGCAAAACACAGAGTGCTGCAGTAACTCATTGGGTCAAACAGCATCTGTGGAGGGAATGGACAGGTAATGATTCAGGTCGGGCCCTTCTTCAGACCGATAGGCAAAGGTTTGGGTCAGGCCTTGACCATTAATCAGTTGAGTTCTGTGTTGTTAAATTTGGTATTCAAAATTGAGGTTTAGTGTCTAAAACTTGCAGATACTTAAGAACTGGGCTGTTTCTAAAGCAGCATGATCTTATTATTCTAATGGGTGTACCACATTCATTAGTGAGACGATGTTAACAAGATTATGATGTTAATGACCATGAATCTAGTGGGAGTGCACAAAAATGTGCCATTAATTAAAGAGAAGCAATGAAAGATCATCAAAACAGATTGGAATGCATTTTATCTGGTGTCTTAGAATTTTGCAAAGATAACGGAGCCGTCCGGATATTGTGAAGTAGGTGGAAGTGGAGGAAATGGTTGTGATACAAAATGCCATTGGTGTGCTACAGAAGCCCCAGCAAGAAAGAACCAGCATTGCTAAATCAATAATGTTCATGTAGCTGTCATTATATTTCATACCCAGGCTGGTAGACAGCTGGAAGAAAAGCACCAACGCTATTGTACACCTCCCAGCCTCCATCTCTAACTCACCCCCTCCTTCCCCCACATGGTTCCATCTGCCCATTACCCCCTCTCACCTGCATCAATTTAGCGCTTGCCAGCTCCTGCCTCACTCCTCTTCCTCCTGTTTCTTCCTGGAAACAGGTTCTTCAGCCCAGCTACACTAGTCCCACTTTCCCGCATTTGGTCCATATCTCTCCATGTACCTATCTAACTGTTTCTTAGATGCTGGGATAGCCTCAACTATCTCCTGTGGCAATACACCCACCACCCTGTATGCCGGCTATTTCTCCTCTACACTCTCAGTCCAAATGCAGGGTCCTCAGAGAGATGTGAATTTGTGGAAGGCAGTGGAGGCTGATTCACTGGATGCATTCAAAAGCGAGTTCCATAGAGCTCTTTGGGCTAGTGGAATCAAGGGATGTCGGGGGAAGGCAGGAACAAGGTACTGATTGTGGATGATCAGCCATGATCACATTGGATTCTTGGGTTCTTGGTCCTTGGTCCTCCAAAATATTCGAAATGGAATTTAAACTGGAGGTGGAATTCTTGAATGGCTCGAAGGGCCCAATGGCCTACCCCTGCACCTATTTTCTATGTACAGTGGCTTGCAAGAGTTTTCATACCCCTTGAACTTTTCCACATTTTGTCACGTTACAATCACAAATGTAAATGTAGTTTATTGGGAATTTATGTGATAGACCAACACAAAGCCTACCAAGACATGGCCATCCACCTAAACTCACAGGCCGGGCAAGGAGAACATTGATCAGAGAAGCAGCCAAGAGGCCCATGGTAACTCTGGAGGAGCTGCAGAGATCCACAGCTCAGGTGGGAGAATCTGTCCACAGGACAACTATTAGTCGTGCACTCCACAAATCGGGCCTTTATGAAAGAGTGGCAAGAAGAAAGCCATTGTTGAAACAAAGCCATAAGAAGTCCTGTTTGCAGTTTGCCACAAGCCATGTGGGGGACACAGCAAACATGTGGAGGAAGGTGCTCTGGTCTGATGAGACCAAAATTGAAGTTTTTGGCCTAAATGCAAAACGCTATGTGTGGCGGAAAACTAACACTGCACATCACCCTGAACACACCATCCCCACTGTGAAACATGGTGCTGGCAGCATCATGCTGTGGGGATGTTTTTCTTTAGCAGGGACAGGGAAGCTGGTCAGAGTTGATGGGAAGATGGATGGAGCCAAATACAGGGCAATCTTGGAAGAAAACCTGTTAGAGTCTGCAAAAGACTTGAGAATGGGGCGGAGGTTCACCTTCCAGCAAGACAACGACCCTAAACATACAGCCAGAGCTACAATGGAATGGTTTAGATCAAAGCATATTCATGTGTTAGAATGGCCCAATCAAAGTCCAGACCTAAATCAAATTGAGAATATCTGGCAAGACTTGAAAATTGCTGTTCACAGACGCTCTCCATCCAATGTGACTGAGCTTGAGCTATTTTGCAAAGAAGAATAGGCAAAAATTTCAGTCTCTAGATGTGCAAAGCTGGTAGAGATATACCCCAAAAGACTTGCAGCTGTCATTTCAGCGAAAGGTGGTTCAACAAAGTATTGACTCAGGGGGGCTGAATACTTTTGCACGCCACACTTTTTAGTTTTTTATTTGTAATGAAATTTGGAAACCATGTATCAGTTTCCTTCCACTTCACAATTATGCACCACTTTGTGTTGGTCTATCACATAAAATCCCAATAAAATACATTTACGGTTGTGGTTGTAACGTGACAAAATGTGGAAAAGTTCAAGGGGTATGAATACTTTTGCAAGCCACTGTATCTATGTACTGTTCAGACCCCGCTCCATGTACGCTTGCGCCACGCCTCCCGCAGCTGGACTCCCATGCCTGCCCGCCCGCAAGCCCACTCCAACCCCCCCCCGTTGTTCAAATTGCGCAGAAATAACCAAAGATCCTGTAGCGGCTATAGGATCTTTGGAAAGAACAAGTGTTCTGCAGATCCGGAGGTGAACGTTAACAGCCGACGATCGCTCAGAGCCGCCACTCGCTCAGAGCCGCCGCTCGCACAGAACCGCAGCTCGCTCAGAGCTGCAAACCAAACTTGCTGCCAGTCGCAAGTCCTTTGAAAAAATCTTACGAGCAGGCAAGCGAGCTTTGAAATAAACCTTTCGACCTCCCCTCTCTCTCTCTATCCCCCTCTCCCTCTCTCTCCCCTCCTCTCCCTTCCCTCCTCTCTCTCCCCATCTCTCTCTCTCTCCCCACCTCTCTCTCTCTCCCTCTCTCTCCCCCATCTCTCTCTCTCCCCCTCTCTCTTTGTCTTTCTCCCCTCTCTCCCTCCCCCTCTCTCTCTCTCCCTCCCCCCCTCTCTCTCTTTCTCCCTCCCCACCTCTCTCACTCCCTCACTCCCTCTCTCCCCCTCTCCCCCACTCTCTCTCTCCCCCTCTCTCTCTTCTCTCTCCCCCCCTCTCCCCCTCCATCTCTCTCCCCCTCCCTCTCTCTCCCTTCCTCTCCCCTACCCCCTGTGCTCCCTTAAACCCCCTTTCCCCCTCCCCCGCACCCCTCCCCTACCCCCCACCTCTCAATCTCCCTTCCCTCCCCACCTCTCCCCCTCCCTTCTCACTCCGTCTCCCCCCTTCCCTTCCCCCCCCCCAGCCCGCCTCTCCCCCTCTCTCTCCTCCCATCTCTCTCTCCTCCCATCTCTCTCTCCCCTCCCCCACCCTCCCTCCTCCCCTCCACCACCCCCCTCTCCCTCTCCCTCTTGCCCTTCTGTCTCTGCCTATCTCACTGTCTCTCCCCATTCTCTCTCTGCCCTCACTCTCTACCCCCCCCCCCCCCCCCTAGACGTCCCTGCGAGGGCTATGCGTCAGTGGACGGGGCAGTGATGGGGTAAAAGGAACTAATTAATAATATTAATATATCAAGGGAGTGGTTGGTGTGGGGGAGGTTAGTGTGTGTGACGCCGCATTCCGCCCCCCCCCACCCCTCCCGCAAATGCGCGTTGGGGAAACAGACCCAACGTCTAGTGATATTTAAAAAGATGGACACAAAATGCTGGAGTAGCTCAGTGGGACAGGCAGCATCTCTGGAGAGAAGGAATGGGTGATGAATGGGTGTCATTTCAGGTCGAGACCCTTCTTCAGACGGATCATATCAGACTGATCATATCATATTTTAATATCAGAGTGATATCAAAAGAGTGCTGATGGCAGAATATCTCTGTTATCCTCAAAGTTAGAAATATCAGTGGGCTTTGGTGTTCAGCAACATTTAATCCGATCTTCTAGTGATATTGAGGTGAGAACATTGGTGATGCAGAGAGCTTGATGAGACGCACACGGCAAAGGGCAGGCGTTTGATGTATCTCCCACTTGATTAGTGGTGCTGTTTCACAATGATGGATGTTACCCAGCTGAGCAGTAACTTGGCTCAATATCCATGATTACACAAGAACATAAAAATAGGAGCAGTCGCAGGCCTTTAGACTTTAGATGTACTTTAGAGATACAGTGTGGAAACTGGCCCTTCGGCCCACTGAGTCTGCACTCACTATTCTCCAGCGCTCACTATTCTGCACACTAGGGACAATTTATAATTTTTACCAAAGCTAATTAACCTATAAACATGTATGTCTTTGAAATGTGGGAGGAAACCGGAGCACCCGGAAAAAACCCATGCAGTTACAGGGAGAACGTACAAACTCTCATACAGACAGCACCCGAGATCAGGACCGAACCTGGCTGTCTGGCACTGTGAGGCAGGAATTCTACTACTGACCTACTATGCTGGCCATTCAGTCCTTGAGCATCCTCTACCATTCAGTGAAGGCATGGCTGATCTGATCCTAGCTTTAACACTACTTTCTCGCCCAATTCCCATAACTCTTAATTCACCAAAGATCTAAACATATTTTGCAGCCTTGAAATTATTTTATGTCTCAGCATTCACTACTCTCTGGAGTAAAGAATCAAAACACTGGCAATGCTCTGAGAAAAGAAGGTCCTCCTCATCTTTTGTGCTAAAGGGAAGGCACCTTATCCCGAGGGAATGTTCTTAATTCCCACTTACGAAGAAACACACTTTCAGCATCTAGCCTGTCAAGCTCCATTAGCACCCCACATTCTTCTAAACATCAGCGATCATAAAACAATCTATATAATCTTATTTTCTCACAAGATAACTGAAGCTCTTCAGGCAGGAAGTCTTGGAATACTGTACAATCTAACCACATTGTGGGAATGTAAATAGCTCGTTCTAAGCTTTCCCCCCAGTTTAATTTCAGACAATAAAATACTGAGTCAAGCACTTGCACATCTAAACCTTATTTTGGAAAAACACAATAACAGCTCCCCACTACTATACCTAACCACCGCGGGTTCGATCCTTGTATCTGCCTGGCCAAGCCCTCCTCGCCTCGTGCAAGCAGAGATACTCCAGAAGGTCATGCAGTCCTAAGTGTTCTCCCAGAAGATCGACACAGTACCTCGTGGGAGCGGCCTTTTTATAGGTCCCCGAACCTTGAGGGGCCGAACCACATTGGGGTGGTCTCTATACAGTCCAATAACAGATATCGATTAACACTATACATAATAGACATTTCCCTAACCCTGACAGTGACTAATACAATGTATCTGACGAAGTTTCTAGAAGCAAGTTAACAGAGGTGAATTATGCAACATGTGCCTGGATATTCAAGAAACCCAGACAAGGCTCAACACTCAAACCCAATCAACATCTAGCAAAGTAAAGCTTTGTAACAATATTTACAATGTGAATGACTGGTTTGCATTCACCCAATCCGTTTCATGCAATTTACACCTAATTGTCAGAATCTGCAGATGACCCATTCTTTCCCTGCAACTCTTATCTAGGCTCTAGACGAGCTGGCACCATTCTAGTCCCATTTTTGTAGAAGGCACATTTAAATTGACCAAATGGCCTCGCAGCCCAGAAGCCACTACTCAATTTTAGTGTCCTGGCATCTCCAATTTGGCCAGAATTAACAGGAATAATCACAAGAAGGAATGTAGCTGTTCAAGATGGCGTTTCACCAACATGCTCTCAAGGACAGTTGGGAATGGAAAACATATGCTGACCATTTTGGAGACCTCTCCTTTCTGAGATATGACTTTATTTTTGAAAGAAAGTTTATGAATCGTATAGAGTCATAGAGTAATACAGTGTGGAAACAGGTCCTTTGGCCCAACTCGCCCACACCGGTCAACAATGTCCCATCTACCCTAGTCCCACTTGCCTGCACTTGGTCCATAACCCTCAAAACCTGTCCTATCCATGTACCTGTCCAACTGTTTCTTAAACAATGGGATAGTCCCAGACTCAACTACCTTCTCTGGCAGCTTGTTCCATACACCCACCACACTCTGTGTGAAAAAGTTACCCCTCGGATTCCTATTAAATCTTTTCCCCTTCACCTTGGAACCTATGTCCCCTGGTCCTTGATTCCCCTACTCTGGGCAAGAGATTCTGTGCATCTACCCGATCTATTCCTCTCATGATTTTGTAAACCTCTATAAGATCTCCCCTCATCCTCCTACGCTCCATGGAATAAAGATCCAGCCTACTCAACCTCTCCCCATAGCTCACACCCTCTATTCCTGGCAACATCCTCGTTAATCTTTTCTGAGCCCTTTCAAGCTTGACAATATCTTTCCTATAACATGGTGACCAGAACTGAACACAATATTCTAAATGCGGTCTCACCAACGTCTTACACAACTGCAACATAACCTCCCAACTTCTATTGATATATTCTTAGTTCTCCAGCTTCATGAAATTGATCAAGAGCCTTTGCAGTCTGAATTGCAGCATTGTCTGCTAGAACATTGATAGAGGATTGGACTTCTGGCGCTGTTACGTGTGGAAGGTTAAATATTCCAGGGCGCTCAAGGGGTGATTCCACGCAGTAGATGTCGCAGACAGTCTAGATTCCCCAAATGTGTTCTGTTTACTATTTGGTTTTGTGAGGTTGCGTTCAGAATTGGCACAAACACAAGTGAATGTAGGAGCAGCTGAATTACACTGTTGTCAGCAGTATGTTTGACAAAGCTTTGTGCAAATAGTTTCAAGTAACACTTCAGCAAGTACTGTGATTCATGCAAATGATCCTTCTGCCTGGCACTGGTGAATATATATCAGGGTTCGTTACAAATGCATGCAGTCACATACAGCAAATAAATTCATTCAAAGATAACTCTACTTCCTGAATTGGGAGTGAATTGGAAGAAACCTGGATTTTGTAATGATAGATAAATTGTCAGTGTGGAAGGGTCTCGACCCAAAACATGACCCATTCCTTCTATGCATAGATGCTGCCTCTCCCGCTGAGTTACTCTATCATTTTGATCTTCAGTTTAAACCAGCGTCTGCAGTTCCTTCCTACACAATTGTCAATGTTTGCCATTGTTACTCAAAAGAGGTAACCTCTGTAATAACCATATGTCTAATTAAATATTTGATACTTCACATTGTGTTATTTTAAAACTTATCCAGTCTAATTATTGTGAAAATGTAACTGTAGGAAGGAGCTGCAGATGCTGGTTTAAACCGGTTAGACACAAAAAGCTGGAGTAACTCAGCGGGACAGGCAGCATCTCTGGACTGAAGAAATGAGTGACGTTTCGGGTCAACACCCTTCTTCAATCTAGTTAGTGAAAAGGGAAAGGAGACATATAGACAATGATGTAGAGAGATAACAAACAATGAATGAAAGATATTCAAAAAAGTAACAAAGGAAACATGCCATTGTTAGCTGTTTGTCTCCCTCCCCCATCCAAGTTGCACCAGCTTCTCTTTTTCACCCAACGAACAGCTAATAATGGCCTGTTTCCTTTATAATCGTTACTTTTTTTGCACATCTCTCATTCACTGTTCTTTGTGGAATCTTCGGTGAAAATGAGATTAATGGAAGCCTCCATACTTTTATATGTGGATGTCCTTGGCAAAAGCACAATTTATTTATATTGCTAAAGACCTTTGAGAAGCAGGTGCAGACCTATCTTCTTCAACTGCCGCAGTTATTGATTGATTGATTGATTGCTTGATTGATTGATAAGTTATCGTGACAGGATACTCTCAAAGTACTATTAAGCAGAGGATTCCACAAATATGACTCCTGTGATGAAGGAACAAAGGCATATTTCCAGATCAGGATCTTCTGAGTCTGAGAAGTGAGCTCATAGTTGCTGACATATGATACAAAAGTGGGTGGTTTTGCAGATAGTGAAGATGATTGTGAAAAATTGCAGCAGGATCTTAATCGATTGGCCGGGTGGGCTGAGGAATGATTGATGGAATTTAATACAGAGAAATGTGAGGTGTTGCATTTTGGGAAGTCTAACATGGGCAGGACCTACACTGTGATAGGGCTCTGGGGAGTGTTGTAGAGCAGAGGGATCTAGTAGTGCAGGTGCATGGTTCCTTGAAGGTGGATTTGCAGGTAGATAGAGTGGTCAAAAAGGCTTCTGGCACTGGCCTTCATTTGTCAGAGTATTGAGTATAGTTGCATATAGTTGCATATTGCAATCATATAAGACGTTAATGAGGCCGCTTTTAGATTATTGTATTTTGTTCTGGGCACCATGTTATAGGAAATATGTTGTCAAGCTGGAAAGGATACAGAGAAGATTTATGAGGATTTTGCCATGACAACAGGGCCTGTGCTATAGCAAGAGATTGAGTAGGCTCCTTGGAGCGCAGGAGGATGCGATCTTAGTGGTGTATAAAATCATGAGAGGAATAGATCAGGTTGATGCACAGTGTCTCTTGCCCAGAGTAGGTGAATTGAGGACCAGTGGACATAGGTTTAAGGTGAAGGAGAAAAGATTTAACAGGAATCTGAGGGGTAACTTTTTCACATAAAGGGTGGTGGGTGTGTGGAATAAGCTGCCAGAGGACATAGTTGAGGCTGGGACTATCCCAATGTTTAAGAAACAGTTAGAGAAGTACATGGATAGGACAGGTTTGGACGGATATGGGCCAAATGCAGGCAGCTGGGACTTGCGTAGCTGGGACATGTTGGCCGGTGTGGGCAAGTTATGCCGAAGGGCCTGTTTCCACTCTGTATCACTCTATGACTCTATGACATCTCCTTATATTTAGTGCTATATTTAGTGCTCACTTGAACTTGAACTATTGCATCTTGGAGTAATTCTGCCTGGGAAATTATGCTTCTGCAGAGTACAATTAAGTCATTCTATTCCAATCTGATGACTCCTGTGTGCTGAGCTCAACAATAAAAATGCTTATATTTTGTAATTAAACAATTTTCAGCTCTGTTAATCAACTTGTTAGACATACAAAGGGATATTTTGGTGCAATAACTTTTAAAAATTACGTTCCAAAACATAACTTAATTGTGCTGTATCTGCCGATTCTATTTTCAATCAACTGTATACAAATGATTCTGAATGAGGACTAGAGTAAAGAAATTGGAAAATGAGTGCCAATTTAAGTGCAATTGATCCTCAATTATGCACAAAGGGGAACATCCTTAATTTATGAGCGGAATCTAACTAAGCAGTCTTCCGTACCATGTTAAATATCTAGTTGTTTAAGGTACAAATTCTATTTGCCTTAATTGGGGATTTACATAGAAACATAGAATATAGGTGCAGGAATAGGCCATTCAGCCCTTCATGGCTGATCATCCAGAATCAGTACCACATTCACCCCATATCCCTTGATTCCGTTAGCGCTATGAGCTACATCCAACTCTCTCCTGAATACATCCAGTGAATTGGCCTCCATTGCCTTCTGTGGCAGAGAATTCCACAGATTCACAACTATCTGGGTGAAAACGTTTTTTCTCATCTCAGTCCTATATGGCCTCCCCTTATTCTTAAACTGTGACACCTGGTTCTGGACTCCCCCAACATCGGGAACATCTTTCCTGCATCTACCCTGTCCAATCCTCTAAGAATTTTAAATGGTACTATAATTCTCAGCCCTCTATATTCCAGTGAATATAGGCCCGGTTATCCATTCTTTCATCATATGTTTGTCCGCCATCCTGGGAATTAACCTGGTGAACCAAAATTGCACATAATACACAATACTCCAGGTGCGGTCTCACCAGCGCCCTGTAAAAATGCAGTAGGACCTCCTTGCTCCTATACTGAAATCCTGTAGCTGTGAATGCCATTTGCTTTCTTCACTGCCTACTGTACTTGCATGCTGTGGCATTTATTGAGAATTTGAGGATTTGAGTATAGGAGTAGGGAGGTTCTACTGCAGTTGTACAGGGTCTTGGTGAGACCACACCTGGAGTATTGCGTACAGTTTTGGTCTCCAAATCTGAGAAAAGACATTCTTGCGATAGAGGGAGTACAGAGAAGGTTCACCAGACTGATTCCTGGGATGTCAGGACTTTCATATGATGAAAGACTGGATAGACTTGGCTTGTACTCGCTAGAATTTAGAAGATTGAGGGGGATCTTATAGAAACTTACAAAATCCTTAAGGGGTTGGACAGGCTAGATGCAGGAAGATTGTTCCCGATGTTGGGGAAGTCCAGGACAAGGGGTAATAGTTTAAGGATAAGGGGGGAATCTTTTAGGACCGAGGTGAGAAAAACATTTTTCACACAGAGAGTGGTGAATCTCTGAAATTCTCTGCCACAGAAGGTAGTTGAGGCCATTTTGTTGGTTATATTTAAGAGGGAGTTAGATGTGGCCCTTGAGGCTAAAGGGATCAGCGGGTATGGAGAGAAGGCAGGTAAGGGATACTGAATTGGATGATCAGCCATGATCATATTGAATGGCGGTGCAGGCTCGAAGGGCCAAATGGCCTACTCCTGCACCTATTTTCTATGTTTCTATGTTTCCATGCAGAATTACAGCAAAGTCTCATTCAGATTTACATTCAGATTTTAACTGAGGACTTGGAACACTGGTCCTTGCAACTGGGCATATAAGAGCATCATGTACACTATGTGTGAATCTCATTGTACAGCAATGTAATGGAACAATCCGAAACTCACTCGATTCTCATGCGAGGTATCTAGCCCTGCACGTTATGTGTGGTGGGAACCATATTGTTACAGTCTGCTGCTCTTAATGTACTAGTGATGGCTTAAAATGGGATACAGCCAATTTTACTTGATTGAGAATTGATTTCACAAAATTGGATTAGAAACAGCTGTTTGAAGGTAATCGGCTGCAGAGCAATGGGAAAGGTTTAGAAAAGCAATTCAGGGGTTTCGGAATAACTGCGTTCCCACAAGGGGCATGTTCTGTCCAATCCAGAGCTTGGGATGATAGAATGCGTTGCAAATAAAATGAGAAAAAAATAGAGCTTCTCTCAAATACCAAGATTTAATAACGCAGTAAGTTTGGAAAATGGCAGCAAGTGGAGGGCATTAAGTAATAGTGAAAGTCCTGGATAGAGTGAATGTGGAGAGGATGTTTCTACCAGTGGGAGAGTCAAGGACCAGAGGCAATAGCCTCAGAAATTAAAGGACGTACCTTTAGAAAGGAGATGAGGAGGAATTTCCTTAGTCAGAGGGTGGTGAATCTGTGGAATTCTTTGCCACAGACGGCTGTGGAGGACAAGCTAATGGAAATTTTTAAGGCAGAGATTTACAGATTCTTGATTAGTAAGGGTGTCAGGGTTCATGGGGGGAAAGGTAGGAGAAAGGGGTTGAGGGGGAAAGATGGATCAGCCATAATTGAATGGTGGAGTAGATCTGATGGGCCGAATGTCCTAATTCTGCTCCTATAACTTATGAACTTCTGACCTTATTGAGTACACAATCACCCAAAACAAACCAGGTGTAAGACACAATGTAGATTAAAAGGTCAGTGGACAGTGAAAGAGGAAGAAGTGGGTAAGGTTCACAATGAACATCTCGTGACAGTTTCCACAAAACAAATTGGGATGATACTGATGTTGGAGTTAAGATGAATAAGCAAGAGGTATTTAGTGGGATGAACAGAGTAGAAACCAAAACATTGAACGACAAAGGCAAATATTTCAAATATTCCGAACAGAAGTTAGGAATAATGCATTTTGCTAAACATCAAGAATAAACTTGTCACTGATAAAACATTATGAATAAGAATATAAGCATAAAGTTGAGAGATGCAGTTAGTCACAGCTATTTAGGAAGAGCATGGTGAAAGAGAATAAGAGGTGTGCAACAAAGTGAAAAGTGATGCCAGTGCAGTAGATAGTTTGCCTTCGGACTTGGCAGTAAATTAATCAACCAGTCTTGACATTGGGAAAGAAGATTAGAAATTAGATGCATTTATTTACACTAGACAGAAATGCTGGAGAAACTCAGCGGGTGAGGCAGCATCTACGGAGCAAAGGAAATAGGCAACATTTTGGGTCGAGACCCTTCTTCAGACCAGAAATGATTTTCCAGCATCTGCAGTTCCTTCTTAAACAATTATTTGCACTTGTGTGTTTTGTTTAGTTTAGTTTAGAGATGCAGCACAGAAACAGGCCCTTCGGCCCACCATGTCCGCACAGACCAGCACATTAACACTACACACACTACTTTCTCCCCGTGACCGACATGGGTTTTCTCCATGTGTTCGGGTTTCCTCCCACACTCCAAAGACACAGAGGTTTATTGGTTTTGTTAAAAATTGTGCGTAGGATAGTGCTAGTGTACAGGGTTACTGCTGGTCGGCGCGGACTCGGTGGGCCAAATGGCCTGTTTCCATACTGAATCTCTATAGAGTAAAGTAAAGTAAAATGCGACAGCTCATTGAGTGTTTTGAAGTGATAGCAGAAGAGATTGAACAGAGATGTAGATGTTATATTTACAGAGTCTGAGAAAAGATTTGATAAGGCATTATGTAATAGATTATTGAGTAAGATCCGACGCAATACAACGGCATAGTTGCTCGGTGGAGAGCTGGTTGGTTGCATGGGATACATTGTTGTTCATAACTTGTATTAATAGAACATTAAATAAAATATAGAATTTCTAAATGTGTCCAATACAGATTGGGTGGGATAGTCAATAGTGGAAAAGCTTGATACAAATGAGAAAATTACATCAATAAAATAGAAGAATGAGAAAATTATATGGGAACTGAAGGTTCCCATATAATATGTGAGCTTTTACTTTTGTTCTGAAGAAGAAGGTCACCTATTCCTTGAACATTTTATGGATCTAAATGAATGATAGAACAAATGGATCATGGGCTACAAATCATTAAAAGTAACAATGAAACTTAACAAGGCAATTTTTTCGATGTTGGAAAACTGCAAGGTTTCTTTCTGTTGTGATGTATTTGAAAATTAGAACAATTGGCTTTGATACTGTATGTGAATGACATGCTGATGTGGAAAGGGATCGATTTCAATGGGTGCTCGGGAGATGGTGAATTTGCACAGACAGGCCCTGGCCATTTGCCAAGTTAAACCCATTAGTTGTGTGAAGTGTGCACTTACAGTGTATTGTTCCACTGCTGACTGCTCTTAAGGTACGTAAGCGGTATTACGGGGGTGGCTTAGAATGACCTTGTGCTAACATTGTTCAGGAGGACACTGGAGAAGACATTGTTTCTCCAAAGCTTGAATAGACATTGTAGTAGCGGAGTTGTGGCTCCGAGGAGAAAATCTCAGCAGCTACTTCAGCTACTTGGTGGCACGGTTTCAGAGCATTAGAGTTACTGCCTTACATATCCTGAGGCAAAGACCCCTGCTTCTGGATTCACAGCCATTAGGAACATCCTCTCCGTGTGACTAGTCATACTGGTCCTGTAGGCTTTTCTGAGATCCTGTTTCATTCTTCTAAACTTCAGTGAATATGTCCAATGAAATTTTCTACGTCATTCTTGTCAGCACAAGAAGTAGTCAAGCAAACCTAAATAGTGGTGCAGTGGTAGAGATGTTTTTCACTGGATGTTTTCATAAGTGAGTTAGATTTAGCTCTTAGGGTTAAAGGAATCAAGGGATATGGGGGACAAAGCAGGATTTTAGATGATCAGCCATGATCATATTCAATGGCGGTGCTGGCTTGAAGGGCTGAATGGCCTACTCCTGTACCTATTTTTCTATGTTTCTATGTATCTGTGAGACAGTGGTCAATGCCCCAGATTGTACCTTCATCACCATTGTTAGTGGGTTTCAGGATGGTACCAGGATTTCAGGATGGTACCTGGATTAGTCCTTGGTTCACGGATTGCTGCGTTCAAAAGGGAGAACGTTTGTGTGGGTGAGGGGAGTGGGAAAAATCAAGATATTCAATGTTGACTTGGCAGTTAGCATCGAGTAGATCAAGAACGTTTCCAAGGAATGTGTAGGAAGGAACTGCAAATGCTGCTTTAGACCGAAGATAGACACAATCTGCTGGAGTAACTCAACGGCACAGGCAGCACCTCTGGAGAGAAGGAAGGTTTTGGGTCGAGACCCTTCTTCAGATCGAGAGTCCAGTATTAATTTGAGCACTTTTGATTATTTTGGAAATGCTGCATGTCTGCCCATTTATCACAATCAAATGTTAATTGCATAATGACCTCAATAATTCCCAAACATTCTGTGCATTGAATGGTGAGCTTCCTTTTAATTATGTTATTATGCTATTATAATGTGTGCTAAAAAATAATTTATAAGTTTTAAATCTCTTAAATAGCTTTTGTGTTGAACTACTTTCAGGCATAAAAGCACCCTTTTTCTTTTTAATGATTAAGCTGACATGTCATTATAATTAACTTCCATTTCTTGTTACACATTCACCTTCGCTTGAGACGATATTCCATGCCTTCTGCTCCATCACCTATCTTTTCATTTCTCTTGATGGTTTTGTTGCTATCTGTGTGGATTCAGCTGGTGTTTCTTCAGCAACATTCATAAGATCATGAGTGATAGTAGCAGATTTAAGCCATTCAGCCGATCAAGTCTACTCCACCATTCAATCATGGCTGACCTATCTCTCCCTCCTAACCCTATTCTCTTGCCTTCCCCCCCATAACCTCTGACACCCGTACTGATCATTCTTTTGTTGATCACTCCAGTCATTCCTTCCATCGCCTGATATTTGTGTATGTACTGTGAAGCCATTTAAAAACTTGTTCCAGGGATGGGGCTGTAGAAATGCGTGCTGCTACTAAGCAAAAAGGCGGCACAATGGTGCGGCGGTAGAGTTGTTGCCTTACAGCGACAAAAACCTGCGTTTAATCCTGACTCTCCTTGTGGGTGAGTGGGTTTTCTCCGGGTGCTCCGGTTTCTTCCTACATTCCAAAGTCAGGCAGGTTTGTTGGTTAATTAGCTTTGGTAAAATTGTAAATAGTCCCTAGTGCGTAGGATAGTGCTAGTGTATGGGGTCGGCTGGTCGGCTAGGTGGGCCTATTTCCTCATTGCATCTCTCGTCTGAAGTCTAAATTAAAGACGATTCAATATCCTGCAAAAGATCATCTTACAGTAGGTTATACCAGCAGATAATGTATTTATGCATACCATGTTGTTATAGATGACATAGACTCGATAGGAAGAGTCACCTTCACCTGTAATATTGAAGTTTTGTAGCATTGACTATGACTTATGTGGGGTTGGAAAAACTGATTAAATTTGGGTTTATATGCCGCAGATTGCTGCACCGTTAACAATCTTAAGGAAGGGAATGGGAACTGTATTTTAACTTAATTCAAAGAGTTTAATGTTTTCCCACGAGTAAGTTCATGTGGTGACATGGAACTTACTCATCGTCCACTTGGGTAGCTTACAACCCAATGGTATGATATCTACGTGCAATAAATAGCAAAGCTGCCCCTTTTAACTCTTGCACTTTATTTTTACATTTTTAAATAATAATTTTTTTTTACTGTCTGCTGTATATTGTGTTTTTTTTCCCCTGTGCGAACAAAGCACCGACATATTCCTTGTATGTGTACAATAAATTGATTCTGATTCTGATCTGATCATTGAATTCTCCAATTTTAGATAACCAACCAACAACAATCTATCGACCAGTGTCCCACCTGGATGTGCACCCATTTCTTCCACATTCCTGCGTTCTATCCCCTTCCACGTATATCCTGTTGTATGGCTTCGCACTTTTTCTCTCCTTTGCTGCTTCTCTCACAGTCCTTTCATCTCTGGCCTTTGTACAGTCATCTGCCAATTAACCACACACAGCTGTATCACTTCCTGACTTTGTCCTGCCCCCACCTCTCTTCTAGCTTTCTCCCTCCTTCCACAGTCAGTCTGAAGATGGGTTCCGACCAGAAACATTACCTATTCATGACCCGCAGAGATGCTGCCTGACATGTTGAGTTACTGCAACGCTTTATGTATTTGTAAACCAGCATCTGTACTCCCCATGTCTGTATATTTTGTATTTAGGTCTCATCTATGTCCCTCTGTAAATGTAGCAGATCTATTGTATTTTTTTAATCCTATTTGCTCCAGGCTGCCTTTCCCTTTAAAAGTCGGCGTGCAGTTTGAAAACAGGAATTTTGCAGAGACAGAGGGAGACCTGTCTGAAAATGTCATTGTTTAAAGACAAAAGCATACAACTTAGGGAAAGAGAGCTACAGTAAAGACTAAGTACCATAGGATGCTCCCATGTTCAACAATTCAAGATTATCAGAGACTTCAATTAAAATACTAATAACAGATGTAAGTTCAGGAAACAACAAAACTCTTTGGAACACAAGGCAGGAAATTCCATAAAATGCTGTGGTGAAACAAAATTCCAACACTGTATAGTGATGGAAATATTTTTAATCAAAATAAGTGAAACTGTGAGTAGAAGCTAGGGTTGACAACTGTCCCGTATTAGCCGGGACATCCCGTATATTGGGCTAAATTGGTTTGCCCCATGTCCCGTATTTGACTGCTACTACTAGGGTCGAGGGTACTCAGGCGGGGCCGGACAGCCACGTCCGGCCCCGCCTCACCCGTCCCGACGTAGTGCAGCCCATGGAGTGCAACAACAGCGCCTCGCCCTACGCCCCGTCGGTCGGCAGCCCGGCCAGCTGTCCGACCTTCGGACCTTCGCTTACCGCCGACACCACCACCCCTCCTTCACATGGCCGATCATCGGGTTCATGAGTTGGATGGGGTGTCGGACTTTGCATGCGACGTCGCGCGCCCGCAACACCCGGGCCAAACTTCGTCAGCTGACCCGCCGGCTGAGCTTTGTGCGCACCCGGGCCAACCTATCAAGCTGGGGGGTATAGTTAGGTGTGAGGAGGATGCTAGGAGGCTGCAGGGTGATTTGGATAGGCTGAGTGAATGGGCAGATGCATGGCAGATGCAATATAATGT